>JAOTQJ010000072.1:4069600-4082184 GCA_025642045.1 Solanum sejunctum
TTTAAAAAACCATTTTGCTTTATTCCATCATACCCCAAAGCCAAAAAATAGTGAATCTTTGGCTCCATCCGAGATTGATGGAAAAAGTTCAGGGGCTCATAGGAGTCTCAAAAACTTTACCTTTTTCAATCTCAAATTTTTTGATAGGCTCCTTTCTGTACTTGGTTTGACTAATGAAGGTACCCTTAGTCGGCTACTTGATTGTTAGTCTCACGAAGAATGTAAGTTTCTCCCATAAAATTCATACAATTTCTCCTTTCATGAGTCCAGCAAAAGCTCATAGAGACTAACATTAGAACTTCCAAAAATAATGTCATTCACGTAAACTTAAAAAATAAGGATGCGAGATTTTGATTTTTGCATGAAAATAGTTGTATCAATTTTTCCTCGTTGGGAAATTTTTTCAAGTAAAAGGTACTTATTTTCTCATACCAAGCCTTACGGGTTCGTTTGAGACTATAGAGGGCTTTAGTTCGTTTGAAAACATAATCTAAACCGGAGGGATTCTCAAAGCTTGAAGGTTGCTTAACAAAGGCTTCTTCCTATATAAGTCTATTTAAGAAAACACGTTTTACATCCATTTGAAAAAGTTTAAAGCATTTTAAGTATGTATGCTAACAAAACTTCAAATAGGTTCTAACCTTACCACAGGTGCAAACTTTCATCGTAATCAATTCCTTCTTATCGCAAATAGCCTTGAGCGACCAACCTTGCTTTGTTTAATGACTTTGCCTTCTTCATCGAGCTTGTTTCAGAAGACCCATTTGGTTCCTATTAGAACTTCTTTTGGTTGTTTCATTAATGTACGTACCCAATTTCTTTCGATTTCATCCAGTTCTTCCTTCTTTGCCTTCATCCAAGACTCATCACCTAGTGCTTAATCAATTTGTTTTAGTTTTGGTTGTGATATGAGTGACGAGAATGCTTTATTTTTTTCATGGAAGCTTTAGCTTGCTTTTTTTCATGTGGGTCTCCTAGAATCAAGTCGTTTGGATAGCTTGCATTGTGCCTCTACTCTCGTGGGATTGAGACTTAAAGGTGGTTCAGATGGATCAATTGACTTTTCCGTCTGAGATAGTTGACTGCTCAGTTATTTCCTCAACATTTTTTGGATCGGGTTATTGCTTTGTTTCTTCACAGGATTTTTCAACAACATGTTCTGCATCAGCACATTCAATTTTAGAATTCTGACTTATTTTAAGTGTTTTCAAGTTGGAATAGCTTTTAAGCACTTTCTGATTGTTTAGTAAATCTTAGAAGTGCTTAGAAGCACGTTGTTTTAAGTTAAAATGATAAAAATAAACCAAAAGCCAAAAGTCAATCCAAATAGGCTCTAGGTTAGATTTATCAACTACCACATGTACAAATTCTTCAATGCATAGAGTTCTTTTATTGAAAATTTTGAAAGATCTATTGGAGGGGAAGTATCTTAGAAAATTATCTTCACCCATGCGAGGATCAAATTTTCCCAGATTATTCTTACTATTATTGTATATGAAATATTACATTTGAAAGGTTGGAGGTAGCTGATGCTAGGATGTGTCCATATGTGTTGGTTTCCTTTCCTTGTGCAGCTGCATACCATGCCGAGCATTATTCTTCCTCTGTTCTGGGATCTGCCTTGGATCTTCCTGTGTCTTCTTTCCTTGTGTTGTGCCAAGTAACAATCTTCTTGGATTGCTTCTCTTTCCTTGTGTAGTTGAGTGGAAGTCTTCCTTGATTGTCAACCTTCCGTGACTGCTTCTCTTTCCTTGTGTATTTGAGTAAAAATCTTTCTTGATGCTTTTTTCTCCCTCTTGCATAGTAGGTTTATGGGATTAGTTTGTCATCATTAAAACATAAAGAGGCTAATACAACTGTTCCTAGAATGGATCAAAAAGAAAAGAGGATTCATTTTAATAAGGCAGTGGTGGCAGCAATGTTGGGTGCTATGATATACCACACTTGACGAGCAAGAGACTGAGTTTTTTAGAGGTGAAAATGTAAATTCCTGTTTTGTAGTATCACACATAAAGACAAACATCATAGAAAGGATAGAGTTCTTACAGGGGTCTAGAAAAGCTCATAGATGTAGATTTTTTATCCAAAGATTATGTTCTTAGGGTTCGTTTGGTAGTGTGTATAAAAATGATACTAAATAGAGCGTATCGTTAATACTTGCATTAATTATGCTTAGACTATTTATTATGTATTGTTTGGTTTGGTGTATATTCCCTTTCCTTTCCTTTTTGTCATATCTAGTTTATTCTACTTATGGTTTTTTGAAACGAGGGTTTCCAGGAAACAACCTCGCTACTTCTAGGAGGTAGTAGTAAGGTCTGTTTACATTCTACCCTCACCAAACCCCACTTGTGGGATTCCAATGGGTATGTTGTTGTTGTTGTTTGGTTTGGTGGATCAAAAATAGCATGCATTGCGTAAAAAATTATTTACAAAGATATTCTTCACAATTATGTTGGAAAAGATGAAAAAAAGATTTTGAGGGATAATATGGTCTTAATCATTCTAATGCATGCATTAAAAACATTGCATTATTAATACTTAGAAATCCATGGTATTAGTAATGCACACCTTAATGCACAATAGAGTGATTATACATAGTATGAAAATGTGTACCAAATAAGGTTATTATTAATACAAAGAGTTAATGCATGCATTATTTTTACCAACGCACACTACCAAATGACCTATTAGTTTTTTGGTTTTGTTGAGACCGATTTAATCATATTACCCTTCCTGGAAAGTGGATATGATTTCTAGGTGCTCTTTAGATATAGTGTTTTTGTGTGTTATACTAGTATTTCATAGTTATTCCCCCCAACCAACCACCCCTGAAAAAAAAAAGATTGAACCCAGTAGATCAAATGGGTTGTGTTAAAAGTCCAAGCTCGAATGCATAAAGTTCAAATTCTAGATCCACCTTTAATTGTGATACTATGTATATTTGGTGAATATGGCCTCGCTTTCTGTGTTTTCTGCAGGCCACTAGTGCTTTAGACACGATAAGTGAGCGTCTAGTCCAAGAAGCCTTGCACCATTTGATGAAGGGACGAACAACTTTGGTAATTGCTCACAGATTGAGCACAGTTCAGAATGCAGATCAAATTGCTTTGTGTTCTGATGGGAAGATTGCAGAGTTGGGAACACATTTAGAGTTATTGGAAAGGAAGGGCCAATATGCTTCTCTGGTTGATACTCAGAGGCTCGCATTTGAATAATGTATAGCACTTTGTTTTGCTTGTTTATCAGAACAATTTCAGGGCGGCTCATTTGAGTTATGGTAATTTAAATTTGTTTTCTTGCTTTAATGACTCTGCTCAACCATGCGTGAGTATTCTGATCCTTATTTCCTTGATGCAGCATGATATTATGCACTGAAGGGGCAATTATTACGGATTGAATATTGGGAGGCTGGTGGATGGATGGATGGATATAGCAGGAAGAACAGAGGGACAAGTCTTCCCTTTTTCTTTCGGAACAGCAAGTATACAAAGTTGACATGCAATAAACAGCTGATGTAAAAAATGGTACAATTGTAGCATAATGTAAATCCTGTATCAATGGACATTCACGTCCAGGTTCCCATGAATTGTACACTGTCTGTATTGCAAAATCCAATATTGAATGTTCTTTAACTTCAAGTATGCAATTCATTGGCCTTCCTCTTTATATATATATTAATGTTTGAGAGCTATACAATGTGATCTCACATAACTATTGCTTAGCAAAGTCTCTAGGCACTGGAAAATGAGATTTTAGCATTCATCTTTGCAAGACATTCTGTTGGAAGGCTAAGGAATGTATTCATAAACAAGTCGTCAATAGGTGTCACCGTTGCCACCCCAACAAGTTTGCACTTTCCTTCTTCATTTAGCCTCTCCCCTCTTCCTCCTCTAATTCTTCCCTTTGATTCGTCAGACGTTAAAACTGTATCCACAAGCAGTGGTGGTGCTCTGTAGATGTTTCCAACTGAAAACCAGAAATTGGCCTTGAACTCCAGATTAACCTGTAAGAGAGGTATAAGCTTGAAATTTAATCTGTGTTTCTCATCTCCTTGATGACTCCATATGTTTCTGTCAAGGACGATATAGTAAAGGGTTAAGCAATGTACCTTGCCATTTTCTTGATTGACATATCCTCTAAGGAGCTGGGGTTCAACATCAATTTTCAGAAAAGGGGGCAATGGCAATCCCAAGAACTTAGTAGTTGCAGATGTTAATGGAGGAATGTACAACTTTTCCAAGTCGAAGTCGATCAAAATTTCATCGCTCGGCTCAATTCTTTTTCCAGTTCCAGCACCTGTACCCCCTTGGGCATTATAAACAAAATCTGGGTATCTGGAAATACCAAGTTTGCAAGCATCAAAAGTCTTGAAGTCCACACTGTATGTAGCAGTTCTTGGAACTGATGTTTCAGTAACAACACCAGTAGACTGTGGCTGTTGCTGAGAACTTATGATGCCGATTCTTGGTTTTAACTGAAGTGAGGAATATGAAGATACTTGTCTTGATTTGATTTTGGGAAATTGGCAGCAGAATTGAGGAGTTGGTGAGTAAATTTGAGAACCCATTTTGTTAGTGTTTTGAAGAGAAAAAATTGAAAGTGTGAAGCTATTTTTCTTTTTATGTGAACCTCAACTTGGAGTAGACGAGGCCAATTAGTGTCCACGAGTTAGGACCTTATCATTACAAGGTGGACCAAGTGATCGGGTCCTTGTGCATAATTGCAACCGTGCATTTTAGGGATATTAATATTAAAAATTGAATATTTGGAAAAATGAATATTTTTGGAAACTTATAAAGATTTATTTAAGATTTTGATATACAGTACTTCCTTCGTTTTATTTTACGTGATACTTTTTTATTTGATATGATATTTAAGGAATTTTTTTTTTGAAACTTGTATTCTAGAATAATTCTTAGATATTTGCGTTATTAAAAATTATTTCATTAAAAGTAAAAGAGAAATTTTAAAGTTAAATTATTTCCTAAGATGATATTCTTTTCGGGACAGACTCGGAGGGAAAAAATATCACATAAAATGAGACGAAGGGAATATATAGTAAGTAATAGAAAGTCGAGATTTAACAAAATGCTTATAAGATTTTCGCGACTAATAATTGTTGACTTACTGGTAATTACAGGACTTTTGAAGTAGATAATTTTATATAATAACAATATGACTTTAACATCTTAGTAAAATATTTTTATAAGGTAAATTTCAGTTATAAAGGTATTAAGATAGTATCATTACAACAACTATTAACAACTACAGAAGGCAAAAACAAACCACATCTGACCTACCTCCAGGAAATCTAAGTATTAATAATGTCCCAAGTTGTCCATTACATCCCTTTTACACACACAAAAGAAACATCAATTCTTTATCCAGGATGCATGTTGTTATACTCTGTTAGAATTGAAATCGATAAAGTTGATAAAGATCAACAAGCAACTATGGAAGAAGAGAACACTCAAGCTCTTGTTGCAATAAACTGAAAATCAAAGACGAACATAATCAGGTGTACAATTCTCAAGTAGCCCAACAAATGGAAGTTTCACAGCCTTTGGATTAAGCAATATAAGTTTTAATCCTGACCCATCCGACTTCATTTAGAAGAGCTGATTTGGACAAACAGGAAAGGGCCATGTGGAAGCAGAAATGAGGCAATAGATATTCCGAATTTTCCTTGACAGATTTATTCAAATTTTGTACAGAGTAGTACATTCATAGCTATCCAAAATTGGATTGTAGTGGTAGTCAATCAGATTTCATACACGTCTCTTTAGGTATCTTATATATGTACATCACAGCTAGCTGAATTGAATAAAAGGCAAGAAAAATTTTCCATTCTTAGTCATTGATTTTCTACATACCCCTTCAAGCACATCCTGTTTAATTCCAACATAACATCTTGGCCATAAAACACACAAAAGAACTGTGTTCCACATTTGGTTAATGACGTAACTTGTTTAGAATTTTACATCTAAAAAGCTTGTAAATGAACATTATATTAGCTAGTTATAGTTCAAATATTTTATTTAAAGTTGGATTTTTTTCATCTCATTCAAATGGTAAAAATTGTACGGGCTAAAAACTTATCAGACCAAATTTTAGGAATAATCCGTATCTGAAAATTCATTTAACCCCTTCTGTGATGTGAAAACACCAAGATTGTGTCATGAATTACGTATTTAAATAAGTTTAACGTTCAAGATATTGTCATAATTTTTAAATCTATGCACTGTTTATAGATTTCAAACTTAAAAATGTGAAACTCTGTGATAGAGTCCGTCGTCCAGGATTGAGGATACTAGATTTCAAAAAATTAACTAATTTTTCGATGACTTCCTGATTTGGACTATTGGCAAATGGCTATTTTATAATATCCTATTGATTATCCTGAATCTACAATGATGCGAAAGTTCATTGAGGATTCTTGTCCAATATGTTGCCCGCCCTTTGGACTAATTACAATCTTCTAAACTCGATGGATAATAGACTTGCCCCTCTACCCTTCTCCATTTAAATACTAGGCTTCGCTTTGCATAGTGTGGAGCATGAACCTGTGACCTCAACCACAAATCCTACACCCTATGCCACTTGAGCTAGGGCTTGGGGGCTGTCCAATCTTCCATGTGTGTTTGTTGGACTGTCCCTAACTCGTCTTCAATCAATAAAGTCAGATCATCTTTGATCAGATCCCATTGGATATATTGTTGTAGATCGCCTTCGACAATGCTTTACAACAGGTAGTTCAATAGTAAAAATGAGGAACCAATACAATAACCCCAAAGAACCTCGACAAGTTTCAGTTGTACAATTTTGAACTTCAACTGTGGTTATCTTTTAACTAACGTATGACCAGGAATTTCCTTGTTGATTTTTCATAAAAGAATTGTTCTCGAATATGAAGTAATCATGACACAATATATAAGACTCTAGGATTACCCTAAAAGTGGCTACTGTATGAATTTTTACTTTGAAACAAAAGAGTACCTACAAGGACAGAAGCAAAAAAGGATCATAGTCGTGGAAAGCATGAACAAGACAAATTATGGTAGTGGATTTTGTCCCTTGGTGAAAGAAAAGAAAAACAATTCCTTAGTTGGATGGTCCCTCCACCATTCATATCCACAATTATTATAGTCAATGTCTAGGCCTAATTGATTGTATTTGCACCAATATCTGATTCTCCATGGCCATGTGGAGTGGGGAGACAAGACCACTCCCCTAAAGTCCCAAACCCCATATAAGGTATAGTTTAATTAATAGTTTGGAACATGTCAACGCGCAAAACTTCCCATCATTTTGTCTACCACCTCCTCACATGGTTGCACAATGGATAACTTTTACTACTACATTACTTGAAAAGCAAAAAACTAATGCCAAAAACAACTCTAAAAGTCAGCTCTTTGGCAATCACAGGAAAGGACTAATTGTATTCTTGAAGACACACAATAACATGTAGCTCTCTGTATAAAAATGATAATAGTTTTTGAAATTTATCAAAAACGATAATAGTGATTCAGAAAACAGAGTAATAACCTACAATAACCAATTACGTTGCATTAAAGGTGTAATTTTTACCCGATAAACTTATATAACTTAAAACTCTTGGGATAGTTTGGTAGTGTATAAGAATAATGTTGAATACGATGTATCAGCAATGCTATAATTATTTCTTATTCCTTCCTTGTTTTCCATATCTAACTTATTCTGCTTATGGGTTTTTGTGACGAGAGTTCCAAGGAAACAATCTCTCTAACTCTATGAGGTAGTGGTAAGGTCTGCATACATTCTACACTCCCCAGACCCTACCTTGTGAGATTCCACTAGGTATGTTGTTGTTTGTTGTTTGATTTTGGTGTATTAAGGATAATTTACCCTATAGTACCAAGCAAAAGATTAAATATAACATGTCTAATACATGCACTAGATTCTCTAATATATCCTACCAAACGACCCCTAAGGATAATTGCATTCATCCTGTAAAGCCATGCTTGAAGCTCATACTATAATTAAAGACCTTGCACTAATAGCAGGCTATTGTGGTTTATATAAGCTTCAGCATTTGAGAAAGCAAGCTCATGCATCTAGTCAAAATGTATGTCAAACACCCACATTAGGACAAAGGTAAATGAAATGCTTCACAGATGCTAGATGGCCATGCAAACTCATTGACTATCAAGACTTATATAAACATTGTACATGGAAAAGCCTCAGAAGCAATGAAATCACTCCCCTTCACATTAATGATGGACAAAAGCTATGTAACTCGAGAAAACATCGTTTTATGGTACGACATCGATCTAACTTGTGAGTTGCGAATAAGCTTGACATGAATCTAACATGTTGCATGACCTCAGTAAGTGAATATAAAGGTTAATGACTCTTTTTCTCAGCACAGGCTACTGGCAAGTTAAGCCATAAAATCATCTACACTTTCAGCAGACAAGAGAAGACCTGAGTGACGTGGCGGTAGGAAGACACGTGCACGATGCCCATCGGATAACTGATTCAGCCACCACAACATCAATCTGCTCAAATTCACCAAGACCAATTGTATGGTTCCTCCTGCTTTGGATGCCTAGGGTTCTAGATCCATTTGATCCACTCTTTCTAACTTCGTCTGTCTTATCTCTTACCACTTGCTCAAAGCTTACTGGAGAGTCAGACAACATAAACACCTTTCCCACACTGGCATCTGTGACATAACTCAAATAGGCTTAAATCCAAGGACTCTAGATGACTGCATAATTTTGGATAGAGCAATTTACATTTTAAGATGAAATTAAATAAGAAAACTGTGAAAATTACCTTTCTGAAGTAAATCAACATCAGACGCTGTAACAGATAAATCAACTTCATAACTCCCTTGATCAACAACTAAACTCGAGCCGAAGAATGTAAAACTAGGCAGTGTTTGAACAGGAGAAGCAAAGTCATGGCCATTTGATCCAACAGTACTACTGAAAGAGAATACAGCGGATCCATAGGAAGTTGTCGATTGTTCAGTTACTAAAGTAGAAAATGATGACTTGCAAGTGAATTTTGGTGATTGGGCATCAATTAAAACGGCAGAACCTGTGCCAAAACTGATATCCTGATTCCGAGCCATAAAAGAAGAGCAGCCGGAGCCTTCATCTGAATGCACTTTTAGGCATGGCTCATTGAAATGAGGTGAGATATCCCGTACCCAAGCATGATCTGTTAAGTGTCAAAATTATTTAAGTTTGAGGTAAGACAAGAAGTAAGCTGCGCAATTGATGCATCCTCAACTGCTTCACTACTTAGATAAAAAGGAAAGACCTTTAAGAATTGTAAAACATATCTCAATCAGAGAAAATCAGTTTATGAATTGGATCTTCCAAAGTTAGATTCAAGCTTACATAAGAAATATTCAATCCATTGACTGAGGAATTTCGAAGATTTATCATCTTGAGAGGCAGGCTGATAGCACAAACAAAGTGTGGTATCAAATATGATATATCATTCATGTTGTAGAAGTCATAAATATGGTCCAGCTGCGCTCCATCTATATTTACCCCCGATTTCATATCCACAGGAAAAAAAATAATTTTGAGAAGAATATAAGATAATAAATCCTTCAGAAATTTACAGCTCTGATGCAGTAACATCTCTAACGAATGCTAGATATTCTGGGTTTCACAGTTTACTATCCATTTCTACTATTCGTAGGTTCTTTCTATATTCACAAGCTGATGGGCTTGATCTTTCTATCCTCTCAATCAATTACTGATCTCAAACACAAATAAATATGCATTCCTGATGCATCAAATGTCATTCATCAGTTCTATCTAGTTAACAAGTATAATGAGTTTGATATTATACCTAGAATTTGCTGACTTGTAAGCCTCTGAGAAGGATCCGTACATAGCATTCCTTTAATCAACTCTTTTGCTGAAGATGATATTGTATCCCAGCGATCAGAAGGAAACCGCAAATCAGCTGCCC
Organism: Solanum sejunctum; assembly: GCA_025642045.1. Classification (NCBI taxonomy): domain Eukaryota; kingdom Viridiplantae; phylum Streptophyta; class Magnoliopsida; order Solanales; family Solanaceae; genus Solanum; species Solanum sejunctum. The sequence continues at coordinate 4,079,579 of JAOTQJ010000072.1, forward strand.
TGACAGCATCAAAGATCTTTGACTTTGTCTTCCCCCAAAATGGTGGTATTCCACTCAGAAGAATGTAAAGAATAACACCAGCGCTCCAGATATCAGCTGCTTGATTATAACCCCCTGCCAGGACCTCAGGAGCTATATAAAATGGGCTGCCAACAGTACCATGCAAACTTGTACCTGGAACAAGAAAGTGGCTGATGCATAAAATGATCAAGAATAGGTATACTAATATTGCATAATTAGTTTTTTCAGAGGAAAAGAGAAATTACCTCGCTTGATGTATGTTGCAAGACCAAAATCAGCTAATTTTATAGGAGAAGAAGAACCCTTAGTAGCCAAGAGAATGTTCTCTGGCTTAAGATCTCTGTGTACAATGCCTTTATGATGACAGTACATCACCACTTTCATTAGATCATGGAAGAGAACTCTGGCCTCGGCCTCAGAAAATCTACCATGCCTCTCCAGCTGGTGGAAAAGTTCTCCCCCTGCACAAAGCTCCATTACTAGATGTACATAATCTTCTTCCTCATAAACTGCCTTGAGATCTACAACATTTGGGTGGCCAGAAAGCCTGGTCATTATTTCAATTTCAAGCTTGACACTTTGCACATCCTCCTGAGTCACCAATCTATTTTTAGCAATTGATTTGCAGGCCAACACTTCTCCAGTGAACTTGTCAGAGCATGTTCTGATTATCCCAAACTGCCCCCAGCCCAGCTGTTCTCCAAGAATGTAACGATCATGCAGATTAGCAGTATGATTGGCATCCAAAATGGTCTCACTCAAGTTTGCAACTTTATAGCAACATGATGTATAAAATGATGATTCATTGTTGCCGTTGCTCTTGGCAACAGCCATACGAGAATTGGACCCTATATAACCAGAGGATACCAACGAAAATCTCAAATTTTATTTCTCCTATCTCGAAACTGCTAACTACCTTGTCGAAATTATCCTTTCCAACAAGTAGGAAACCAAAATTTTCAAGTCAAAGCAATTGATTTTGGTTCACATAAGAATGGACCATATCAATTTGGTCAACATACCAAAAGAAGCTTCCAACAACCAGATGCTGAAGTCTGTGACTACATAAGGCATTCAACTAATCTGGTCATTATCCCCACTTATAACCATCCTCATCACATCAGAAGATCAAACTCTACGCTGCAAACTTGAAAATCAGCTGGATCTGACAAGTCAAAAAAAGTTGGACAAACTCAATTTCAAGTTCACACACTGGGAATGGAGGTTCTTACTCTTACAAAGACAATAACTTTCAGAAAAAACACAGTACCAAACAAAATTCAGCTAAGCCTATCTTTGGACAGATCCCACAACTATCAGCCTGTTAGTGAAACGAAAACAACTAACTAAAAGAAAAAAAGATTTAATATTTCAAGAAACGACACTGTAGTCTACACATTTTCAAAACTACTACAAACCACCCAATAGAATCACAGTATACTTCACCAAGAAAAAACAATTCAGCACCCTGATCAACTACAAAAAAGAAACTAACAAACACCCAAAAGCAGAAAACATAAAAAAAAAAAAAAAAGATGGCTGCTAGAAACACATTCAAACTGACCTCGAAAACAGAAGAGGACCCAGATCCATTTTTTCTCTAGAAAAGCATAAAAAGACAAACTTTTTTTTCAAATCAAAGGTAAAAGATAAAGATATGAAGAAGGGGTAAGCCAAAATCACGAACCAGAGAAGGGTAATGGGTCGGAGTTGCTATCGAATTTGTTTGTCCACAACCCACAGGAGAGAAAGAGACCACCTGTGGAGTGGGGGCTGTCTGGTCACCTTCAAACTTCTAGCTTAAACCCAACCCCCTACACAAAATTAATTTGATTTGTGTACGCGGAGTCCTTTGCGTTGTGCTGTATTTTTATTTCCTTTATTGCTTTTTCTTTTTTTTTTCTGGTATCTAATATCAATATTTTAAAATTTATTTAGTTGGATTTAAGATGATAAAATTCATTCATATAAAACATTTTGTAACCAAAATTTTTTCTACTCAAAATTTAATATCAAAATATTACTTATAAAAAAAATAACTTCATTCAATCACCCGTCAAACGTTTGATTTTCTCTTGGTGCTTGGATGTTCTGTTGAGTGCCTTTGCTTTTTGAATTTCAAAGGTTTTTGATACCCATTAGCCCAACCTTTTTGAGTTGTGGATGTAGGTACATAAATAATGCAGATACCCTTTAAAGATGACATCATCTGTCAGCTCTCAGAATCCTAATTTTAGGTAGCCCTAACTATCAATTTATGCTGCAGTTAGGGTATTTATGTATTGAATTAGTTCGAATTAAAATTTTTTAAATATCAAATTAAATTATTTATTTTAAATTTTTAAAAATAAAAATTAAACTAAATTAAGAAAACTTGGATTTTTCAATCTTAGGTTTTTGAATTTTTTGGGATTTTTAAATTTCTCAAATTTTTAGATTTTTTTCAAAATTCTCATCCTTTTGAGTTTTTTTCTAATTTTTTAATAAAGTTTTTATAAAAACATATAATTAACTTATGATTCAAATATTTTTTAGTACTACTAAATACAAACATATAAGATTATTTTTAAAAAAATACAAAATAT
>JAOTQJ010000072.1:4116386-4135618 GCA_025642045.1 Solanum sejunctum
TCTCCTTCGGTCCTTGCACTCACCCCCCGTAGGGACTCAGCATCCTCGCTGAGGTTTGCCCCACCACCGGACTGGTCGAGAGTCGGCTCTGATACCACCTGTAACAACCCAGACCTCACACGTGCATATATTATCCGCTTTGGGGCGTTACGTATCGCCGTCCCCCTCACGGTTTTGTTCCCAGCGGGCGTTGCATATCGCCGTCCCCGCTAGGAGGCCTATACAAGGTCAGAGTTACACAACGGAACTGGTACCCAACACATGCATATATTGTCCTCTTTGGGGCGTTACGTGTAGCCGTCCCCCTCACGATTTTGTTCCCAGTGGGCGTTACGTATCGCCCCAAAGCGGACAATATATGCATGTGTTGGGTACCAGTTCCGCTGTGTAACTCTGACGGTTTGAGCGGGCTGCCCTGTTTTGATTAATTTTTGTATAAATTTGTGTAATGTTGTTATGTATTAGCAAGTGTTGTTGGATGGTGTGGTTGATTGTTGTTGTTATGGTTGTTGTTGTTGTTTTGTTGATGATTTTCGAGCCGAGTTGAATCCTCGGGGTGACACATTTTAAGGGGAGGTACTGCTGAAATTTCTGTAAAATTTAGAACAAAGAATCATAAGGTTTTCTATTATTATAGTTGATGAATTTTGGTTTGATTGTTGCTATGTAGACGTTGAACGTCCGAAAAGGCTAGTTAGAGGAAAAGAGTTCAAGGTATGTAAAGTTTTCTGTCTATTGGAACAGAAAGTAACATGTAACATATACAAGCTTATATGATAAAGGTCAAATCACTGTGACGTTGATTATTAACTTTGAATGTGACTTATTATGATGCGGGAAAAGGCCTATGCATGCATGTAAGTTCCAAGCCCCTTAAAATAGCCCAGTAACTCCCTCTCTATAGTCGATGTGGGATTCGCCTGGCTGAGCTAAGGAGTATCCTTCGGTCCTTGCACTCACCCCCCATAGGGACTCAGCGTTCTCGCTGAGGTTTGCCCCACCACCGGACTGGTCGAGAGTCGGCTTTGATACCACCTGTAACAACCCAGACCTCACACGTGCATATATTGTCCACTTTGCCAGCCATGGGTCGCCATGCACTAGCGCACGGTTTTGTTTCTCCCAGGTTTCCCCAGGAAAAGGCCTATGCACATGTAAGTTCCAAGTTAAAATAGCCCAGTAACTCCCTCTCTATAGCCGATGTGGGATTCGCCAAGCTGAGCCAAGGAGTCTCCTTCGATCCTTGCAATTAATATTTAGTTTAATAAAGATAGACCATCTACTTTAAAATTGAAAAGTTGGTAAGCAATTGCAAAAATGAATATATCATCTATATTTAGGCATAAAAAATTTGCAAGTTGTAGTTTTAATTTAAAGTTTATATATTAAAAGATTACTAAATTTTGAGAATTTATCTAACCTAAAAGTCATTAAAGTTTATTTTGTATCAATAAAATCACTCGACTAGGCCTTTGTATCAATAAAATCACTCAATTAGGCCTTTGTATCAATAAAATCAATCAACTAAATTAATTATAAAAAAAATTGACATGACAAAATATTTTTTTGTATGTTATGTAAATTTGAATCCACAAATAAATCAAATATAAAAATTTGACATGATAAAGTTATTATGTTTTATATTATGCAAATATGAACTCATAAATAAATAAAATTTGTAAGCTAATTTATTTAAATAACTTTACTAGTACAACACCATAAATTAATATAAACATAAAATCAAGAAAATTTTTTAAAAAAAGTTTAAAAGAATTTGAGGGATAATTTTATCTTTACATATTTAATCTCATAGTACTAAATCTAATGTATTACTATTACTACCAAATGGAAGGTATTAGTTTATATCATGTATGGTGTATTAACTACTACATGGATTAGTTATGCACATCCTCAAAATTTCTATCAAACATAGTATTAAATAATACCACGCATAATCCATGAATTATTTCTCCTAATACCTCCTACCAAATAGTCTCTTAGTATAATGCAACTCAATGTCATAAACTTTAAATAATGAAGTTATGATTTTAAAACAGGATCTGAAAGAATTATTTTAACTCAACATATACTTTGTTTGTGAAACCTCTATATGACTCATAAGAAGGTGTCATGACAAGTCTCTAGCTACCTCAAATAACTACCAATAGCTGAAAGAGAATTTCAAGGAAAAGAACTCTTCCAAATATAAGGAGGTCTCACCAAATGTTGATGGATAAAAGTTTTATCAAAGCATCTGCAATCATGAGTATCTAAATCTGCATCATAAAATAATACAGGATCGAATAACGTCAATATATAGAATGTAATATGTGCAAAATGGTTGAACATAAATATGCCCAAGAATACTCAATGACAAAATAAAACTGAATTCCACTCAATATGATATGCAAGTTTAAGACTAAATAATGCTTTTAACATTCAATAAATTAATATATTTACTCTTGTGGAGTTTCTCTAATTGAAAATCATCACTATATGAGTGAATGATGATACAACACCTTGCACTGCCATTGTCACAGTCATTCAATACCTTGCCAGAGTAAAGGATGATCAATATCAATGGATCCAAAATAAAAATTCTCTTTTAAGACAAAAGAGGATTGACCTCTATCCTATACTGGTTACGTAGTTTATGGAGTTTGAGTTATTTACTTTTATCTAATTTAGTGTTCAATACTATTCCCAAATCAAATAATTATGTTCACATCTATCAAGCAATAACATCTCAAATCATATTATCAAGTCTCAATGAACCTTTCAAAGTTCAATCTCATCTCAACTCTATTTTATGTAAGACATATTTATACTTTCAAAGATTCTGACTTTTTGTCAAAACTTTTTTCTGAAAACATCACTCATCTTAATTCTCATAAAAACTTTTTTTTCTCTCATACTGTCATTTAAAGTCAAAACTCATGCTCTTTTAGACTCAATAAAATATGCCTCAAAATCAGTTAACATTATACCTTGTTCAATGCATTAGAATCATCAAATCTCAATTCAATATAGTGTATGATAAAATCATGATCATCCGCTCAACTAAGGTTCACAGGAATGTAGCCATGAACGATCATCTCAAGAATTGAAGTACAGAACAAAAATAATCTCACTGCACAATTTAGTAGAACTCAAAGAACAGAGAATTAATCAATTTGAAATCCAAGACAATTAGGGCTAAAATCAACATATAGTCAATCAAAAAGGAATACAGATGTTGGGCGCGGAATGAACTCAATCCAATGCTATAAATAGCCTTACTTACCTGAAACACTCTTTAAATCTTGATGAAAATCCTAATTTGAAGAAGAACAATCAATAAATCTTTTCCTAAAATTATTGGATTCGTTTTCTCAAAAATCCTTGATGAAAGATCTTAGAAAGAAAACCTTAATTTGATGTGTTTCTTGAAAATTCTTGAGCTTTCAAGTTTAGGATTGAAAAAGAGGATTTTAATTATGAAAAATTGATCTTCTATATGTTTTGAGATATTAAAAGAACTCCCTAAAGGTTATAGAACAAAAATTTCCTCAAAAAATAATAAAGGGGCCTTATATGTAACTTGGGTAGTGAAGTCTATATTCACTCCGCGACGTGGAGCCATCGTGCACTTCAGTTAGGTTTGTATGTCCCCAGTAAAACGATCATAAATTTTTACTCTTAACTCAAAATAAGACAGACTTGGTAGAGTTGAAAATAAAACTCAAAGACCTTTAATTTGATAGGTAATGAGCCAATTAATTCCTTATATTTTAAGAGATATGGTCATTTAAATTGGCATTTATATGGCCTAATGCGAAAACTTAGTCGATAGAAATTCTTTGAACTAAGCTTCGTGTAAGAGATCTCATATGACCCTAAACCACATCTAATACACTTTAAATAGTTAAGAATTGATCTTAATAGATATATACACAATTTAAAGTCATCAGGTCACCTAATTTTTATAAAATCTTATATCAAAACTCAATCTGTAAGGAAGTTTTTAATTCAACTTTGTGCTAGAGAGTTCTTGTGACCTTAATTTATCTTTATATTTATTCCATTGTAAAGAATTGACTTTAACATCTATACTTAATTAAGAATCATTAGGTATAATCTTGTACGCATATGAAGGATGACTTGATTTTTTCTTTAAAAAATTTCGTGTGTTATACCATTAAAATCAAAAGTTAAAATAATCAAACACTAATTACAGTTGGGTATTTGATATATATAGAATCAAAAGATCGAAGATCGAAATACAAAACCAGAATACCAAACTTCCACATTTTGCTTTACCATGTGATCCATGTATGAATAAGTAATGTTTATTGGCCCAATTACTATGGACACTCGTTTTACGATTAAAGCTAAAATTATCTTTTTAAAGATAACAAACAGATTATTAGAAAATTTTAATAGCTCGATTGGTTGATTCTCTGCACTTTCCACCTTGTAATTTCCTTACCTGTACTTTTACTTTGTTGGTGATAATTCGATTCCCCAATAATCCCCTCCCTAATCGATTTCTCACAATAAAGATATGCCTATAAATTATAATCAAAATTTACTGAATCTCTATTAAAAAGAATGGGAGTATGTTTATCACAACTATCTCTAAATAAAAGCAAAAAGAATAATTCTGCAAAGGAACAAGAAAAATTGAAAGGTTATTTTATTTTTTTATTTTTTTGGATTATATCATCTAATTGATTTTCAGCTAAATTTTACCAAATCAGTCCGTCAAATAATAAAGGCATAATACCCAAATATGCCTCCCAACTTGGCACCAGATTGCAAGTTGGAACTTAAACTTTCAACTTGCACAAATATGACCCTCAACTTGGCAATTCCTGAATAAGCAGGCACAGGTTGCTGACATGGCTTGGCGCGTGATTTACACGAAAATAAGGCGCGTGGGTGGGGATTTTCTGAACGTTACAACGGTAAAAATAGGATAATTTCACCCTTTTACCCCTACTACATTTGTATATATATACACTATTTATTTTCACATTAAAATGGACTTTCTTCTTCTTCTTTTTATTTAAAATACACAAGCATTTGCCTTTTAATTTTTTTTACACAATTTTTTTACCTTTTTGATAAATAATGAACTCAAATATTTTTTATCATTGTGAAAAAAGAGCAATAATGAAGATTTCTTGGTCCGCACATAATCCAGGTTGTTGGTTTCTTGGTTGTGAAGATGGTCGAGTATGATATAATAATCTTTTATTTAAATTTTAATATTAAAGATTCAATTTTTATGGTTATTCTGTTATTTGTAAACAGGTTGGATGTAAATTGTTTAGGTGGTGCGAAATGAATTATACTGAACATGCTAGAATTGCGATTTCGGGATTACAGAAAAGACTAAAGATGCATGATGAAGAAAAGAAAAAGATAAGAAGGAACTATTGAGTTTTGTTGATCATTGTTATACTATGTTGGATTTATAGAGAGTTCTTTATGCAGTAATTGTTAGTATATTAATTTTCTAAATTATTTTGCTTTCCGAAATTATTTTGATTGTTATGTAGTTATTTTTGAGGGATGGCTACTTTTATCTCTCGTAAAATAATGCAAATCAAGTTAACAAATGTTTACCTTTATTTTTGAATAATTTTGTCACACCTTAATAAGTATATATATCACAAAACAGTTTGAACATATGCTATACATAGATCAACATCACTTCAAAAAGCATTAACTTAACATAGTTTAAGTACCATAATGGCATCAAAACTGTTTATCAAGCAACTAAAAATACATAAGTTGTGCAACCAACTAAAAATACATAAATTGTTTATCGATATCATTTTTTTTGTCTTGTTTTTCACCATAAAAATACATAATCAACATTGTTGGAATGTTAAGAAACCTACTTCGATTTGATTTGCAATTTTTTTCGCTGCTACATTAGTTGAAGTTGGTTTCCAGTCATAGCATCCTTTCCTTTCCATTTCAAGCCAGGTGGTTTGGATCCAAGGTCAACATTTGTTTGTGATGCATCATTTAATGACCCACTTGAGATCACTCTTTCACTTGTTTTTTCCAGGCTGCATTATAATTTTATATATTTTAACAAGATAGATAAATAAAGATATAAAAGAATCATAAAAGAACATACTTACATTAATCACTTGTCTTTCGAATTGTGTATCTGTGTATACACCAAATCTCATTGTTGTTGAACTTTTTATTCCTCCTGAATTTATAGCACCAGTTGGTTGTTTCCTCTTAATTCCTATAACTTTTGAGGTTTTCAAACACAAAGAAGTTGAATGTTGAGTGCTTCATTATTGTGCAGTTTAATATAGACTAGTTGATTGGTGTGTAGTGGATTATGAAGACTGTCCTGAGGGCTGTGAAGACTGTCCTGAGGGCTGTGAAGACTGTCCTGCAGATTATGAAGGTTGTCCTATGGGTTGTGAAGGGTGTGGAGTAGACTCGAAGGTTGTAGAGTGACATGTTAATCAAGGAAAAGAATTGTATTAAATAAATATCATAAAATGAGATAGGAATGTTATTTCTTATCATTTTACAACCTCTTTTGTTATGCCCAACTTGATGGCATTTGGAACATGTTATTTTGACCCCATTCTTTGATGTTTTCCCCCACTTTTCTTTATTGATTCATCTTTATCTTTTATTCTACATCTGGCTGGTCTTCTGGGCAGTGGCTTCAGTTCAGAGGGCTCAATTGGTGGGTTGTTGGTTTCAGGCCACATAACCATATTGGTTATCGACTGTACAAAGTACTTATAAGCTTTCAAGAATATATCTTTTCTGTATCAATGGTCCACATAATCTTCTGGTTCTTTACCCATGTGATACAAAACACAAAGTACATGTTGATAAGGAATACCCCTCAACTGTCACAACCTACAGGTACAAATCTGCCTAACCATGTCAACTACATGTCTATATTGTCCTTCTTGTATCTCAAATCCTATGTCATGATTCCAATTCACCCTTAGCTTCCTACCAATTTATTTATTTTCCTCCAAAACATACCTTACCATAGGTGAAATATCACTAGTCCAAGTACTTGTAAACTTAATCATATCCCCATGTCTATCCATCATTTTATTTCTAATATCTTCAAGCATACTAATCACAGATTTGTGCCTAGGACTAACAATCCATGAATTAAATGTTTCACACATATTGTTTTTCACCACATCACACTTGGATGTTTCACTAAAAAAAGCTCTACAGCAAAATTCTTTGTTATAGACAAGAAGAGACTCACATATTCTATCACTAAGCTTTCCTAAATATGTAAACTCATCTTTCAATTTTACCTCAAAACTAGCTTTCGCACACCTCTACAATACTTTTTTCCTCTCTTCACCTCTCTATTTCTTTTGCTAGTTTGCCCAAACGTGTCTTGCACACATTCTTCTTTCAGCAAAAGGGAGTAACTCAGCAACAACTGACTAAGTCCCTATAAGAAAGAAATAAAAGTCAGTCTTGCACTCAGTTTCATGCTGGTTGTAACAGCAATGGCATGCCATACATACAGATACTTTGTATTATAATATTTATTTCTTCAATTAACTATTCAACTATCACAAGGGATCAACTATCACAAGGGATCAACTACATAGATATTAACTTCCATATTGCTCCATTTAAGCATATCTGCTACTAGAACTTACAATCACATCAGAATAATTCACATCAGAACAAACACATCAGAATAATTCAGTTCAAATTTACAATCACATTTAAGTCTAACAATTCAGAACACTAGTGAAGCAGTAACTAGTACTCTCTATAAACTATAAAAGGCAGCAGTAACCATTTATAATATAGCAAACTATTTAAAATGTAGTAAAACACTGAAAATACAGTAACTAGTACTCTCTATTAAAATGCAGCAGTAATCATTTCTTTTGCAGTAACTATGAAACTAAAATTTAGTGCTAGAAACTGAAATGAAGTGCAGCAGTACTCTCTATTAACTATGAAACTAAAATTTAGTGTAGCAGTACCAAATATGAAACTCATTTACAGTTAGAACTCATTTACAGTCAATTCAACCATTTCTTTTAAAATAGTTAGAACTCAAGCACATCTATTCCATATTCAACTATTTCCAGGAAAACAAAAAGGAGAACATGTGAAATTAGTTTCTAACAAGGGCACACCAAACATAGTTATCTTTATTATTTTTTAATAATTCAGAAAAAGAACAACAGATACACATAAAGAATAGCACAAAAGGAACCAAATATAGCACCAGGGAGAATCAAGAACCATGCTTCAAAGCACAACTATAAACTTGTATGCCTCAAATACTCAGAAAATCAGAATATTTAATTTACAAAAGACAAATTGAAACTGAAATGAGATGAAATAAGTACCTTTTGCATATCAGACATGAGTATTATGTCATATCCATCACTAAGATGCAAATCTTCAATCAAATATCTTAAAAACCAACTCCGAGAGTATTTGGTTTCTTGATCCACCACTGCCCAAGCTATTGGATATGTTTGTTGGTTTTCATTTCTTCCAACAGTCACTAATAACTCTCATTTGCAAGTACCCTTCCAAAAACAACCATCTAGGCCTATAATCTTCCTACAACCTTCCAACCATCCTTTCTTCAATGCAGCAAAGCACACATAGAAGTATTTAAACAAGTATTTGCCAGGAACTCTTTCATTGTCAGTTCTCACCCAACAAGAAGTTCCTGGATTTGAATACTTAATCATATCAGCATAGTCCAATAATCTTGAAAACTCAAGCTTCCAATCATCCATGAGCTTTGAAATTACATTCTGTTTTGCCCTATAACATATTGATCTTCCCACCTTTAATATCCATTCTTTTTTTATTGTTTCTTGAAGCTTATGAACCCTAATATCAGGTTGAGATACTATTCTATCCCTCAACTTCATTTCCATATACTTTGTTGTGCACAATTTGTTCATGTTCTTTGTAAAATAAATATGAGCAAGATAGCACTTTTTCACACTAAAATCCCCTCTATCTTTATCCAAACTAGCAAACACTTCCCATTTACAGTTTCCTTGACATCTCACCCTAACTCTATGAGGTTCATTGGGTTTAATCTTTAATTGAATTTTATTTTGCACAGCATAATCAGCAAAAACCCTTCTAAATTGAATTGCACTCTCAAAAATCATACCCAATTTAAAGAAAGATATGGTAGAAGAAGGATCATACCTCAATTTGTTGATTTTTCTTCTTGAATGTAGATCCACACCTTCTTGTGCTAAAACATCGAGGTGTTCATCACTGTTTTCACTAGGTTCATCTGATGAAGCAATAAACTCTTTATTATCTCTTAATTTACCTTGATATTTGGCTGCCTTATTGGTGAAAACACCCTCAAAACCTTTATCTATCCCAGCCTCTCCAAGCTTAACTTCTGCCTATGTGAATTTGTCCTTAGACTTTGTCCTTTCCTCTCCAGCCTCACTTATTTTTTATTCTCTTTGTTTCTCCCTGAAAGTTCTCAATTCTTCATCGACTTCACTATCATCTAGATCTGGTACAACGTCTAAGTCATCCTCTTCATAGTCATCAAAATCACTAGTTTCTTCCTCTAAAGATTGTTCAATTCCACCTAACTCATTGATGTCATCATCTAAATAAGAAACCCTAGACACTACCTCTGTCTCTACATTAACATTTGGACCAGACAATGGTCTCAACTGAGTTGTAGGCACCATCTCTATCACATGCACGTGCTTCAAGAATATATTGAAACTCGACCCACTCCATAAATCTTTAATACAATTATACAGTTGGTTGTCACTTTCTAACTTGACAAATTTATGGGTAATAGGATCTTCAGTTAAAAATTCATCAACTTCATCGTACCCAATATCTTTTGCATACGATTTCAATTTCGTCAAAGATAAGTGATCCTTGTCTATGGAGAAGACACATTTTTCAGACTTCGAAACATACCTACCTTTATAGAAGTGAGTACCATGGTGAAAATAGCTATAATATGACCCATATCTGTAGAAGAAAACTGAGATTACAACAACAAACTTCAAAAATATATACCAAAAATTAAAGTTCAAAAATGAAAAAAATCTAACATACCTGACTAAATCGAAGGTCGGCAGCAACAAAAAATGCAAAAATTGATAATTTTCTATAATGAAACTTCACTGATTCGTCACTTGTAGTCTGAATCGTTAAGAACTATACTGAAAATTAGGATTTTCTGTTAAGTGGAAAAGGGGCAAAATTTACGACAGGGTTGGAAATATAAATCGAAACTTCTCAATCCACTATGCACTGAGATATAATTGCATCAATACATCGAGTTTTTCTTTCCCTAAGGTTCGGCTGCGGTTTCTTCTCCCATTCTCTCTCTGAGAATGAAAAATATGCCTTTTTCCCTTTTATTTTATTTTTAATTTTTTAATTTTTTTTAATTTTAATACGTGTAAAATCAGAATGCGTCTTGTATAGCTTTTGCTCTCATGGACACATATGGCATCTCAGCATTGGATGAAAAAATACGTTATCGCGAGTGTAAATCACGCACCAAGCCCAGTCAGTACCCTGTGCTTGCTTATTCAGGAATTGCCAAGTTGAAGGTAATATTGAGGCAAGTTGAAAATTTAAGTTCTAACTTACAATCTGGTGCCAAGTTGAGCGGCGTATTTGGTTATTATGCCAATAATAAATTATAGGTTTCATGCCAAATTTTGAACAAATATACCATATTAATGGAGCAAGTTGAATAGAAGCAACCATTTGATTATCACTTAATTTAATTAGATAACCAGATTAATTACTTTATACAACACTAAAGCTTTTAGCGCTTTTCTGGGAGGTGGATGACGACAGTGTCTGACTCTTTTTTTCCTTCTGTCCAGAAAGGAAAAAGAGAAAAAAGGAAAAGCAAAAGAGAAAAGAGGAGCCCAACATAAACTGCAAATAATAATTATAGAGGAACGCATGCTTTGAGAAAATTGTTCAATTACTTAACAAGCTAGAATTGCTACACACCTCATTATTTTGGAGGTCCTGAAGCCACTTTTGTCCACACTAAATAGCCTTTTGGCCCAGCCTGCATTCATGTGCCTCCCAATAGTGGAGTTACTCAGACTCTTTATTTTTTATATCACATTTATGGGTGTGGGTGTAAATGTAAGATCCATGATAGCAATGGAACGGATGTGAGGCGGATTGAGTTTAACTCATAATTTTTTAAATTTTTGCTTCACATAATAATTTTTTTCATTTTTAATCCACCTTGCTTAAAATTTTAAGTTATTTTATTTTTAATTGAATTTAATATGAAACAGCCTCACTACTTCTATGAGGTAGCGGTAATGTCTGCGTACAAGTCACCCTCCCCAGACCCCACATGTGGGATTACACTGGCTATGTTGTTGTTGTTGTTAATATGAAAAATTAGAATTCATATTTTTTAAAATTTTTTATTAACTAACTATATTTAGTTGACATTTTAATAATTATTTCTTAATCTTTGATTGTTACTAATTACAAATATTTAATTTTCTTCGAATTCCTATTTAGTTTTTTAAATCCACAACTCGCCCTGCATTAGTTTAAAAATAGTTATTTCAACCCGTCCCACCCCATATAACTTTAAACCCGATCCGCCTCACTCCACATAGCGCTAAACCCGCTCTGCACTCACCCTGCACCCGCCCCCACCGCCCTGTTGCCATCCCTACATACAGAATTTGGTCAAGTGATTTTAGATGTTCTTGACCAACATTGATGGGAAAATTCAATATATCAAAACAAAAATTAAAGTAAAATTAAGGAATATGATTATCTTACGTATAGAAATTTTTGTGTTAATCATTTTCCTTGCATCTTCTGAAATTCTATTCCTGGTAAATGCTTTCTCCTTGGTATACCTGATAAGTTTTACACATAATATCTTATAATTTAAGACATATAACTCTACTTATAGATAATTGAATTATTTTTGACCGAGTATCTGTTGTTATGATTAAAATAGAAGGTTCACACATTGACATGAAATTGTCAAATGAATATGGAAGTCTTGAATTTTGTGGTCATGTATATATTGTCAAAATGCTTTTGGAATTTTGGTTTTTAACTAAACGGGACAGTAAAATACAAACTGAAACAGTGAATAGGAAAAAAATACAATCTTGAGTGAGATATATTTTTCATTATTTTTAATTTGATAAAGCTGAGCCAACTTTAGCAGATATTGCAAGCAAAGACTAGAATGAGTATGAAAAGGGCATAAAGTAAGAACATTTCTTTATTGAATAGCGAGAAAAGGTCAAATACAGTAGCTAGAAGGTATCTTTAGGAGTCATATTCTAAGGTCCCACGTTCAGCAACCTGGCCCAAAACGCGCTTATGGACAATGACTATGAGTCAGTGTCTTGAAAATTAAATACTTCCTCTATCTAATTTTATATGAGACTTCTTAATTTGGCATGATCTTTAAAAAAAAAAATTCTTGAAATTTGTAATTTAAATTTATTTTTAAATATTTATATAATTGAGAATTATTTTATTAATAATAAAAAAATTTAAAATTAAATTATTTTTATTTAAAATAAGATAATATATTTTTAAAACGGCCAAAAAGAAAAAAGTCCCACGTAAAAAGGGACGGACGGAGTATATCACTGTGTAAACATAAAAGCTGACTTGATAGACAGCAACAACCAAACAAATACAAAGCAAATAGTTGAATGAAGATAATTCAATACTGAAGTGCATAGTCGAAAAACCCAGAAGGGCTTGATGGAAGCTGAGAAGAAAGCAGGGATTCGTGGATGTTGCCCAAATCCTCTCCTTGCACTTCTTGAGCCTCAAAACCAACAGCCTCCTCCTAAGCCCAAAAGCACAACTGCAGCTTGCCGGCACAGCTTTGCAGCCACAACTTCCTCTTTTTTCCCAAATACTCACTTCACCAACCATGAATCCCTCCCTTCATATCAAGAATCATTTGCTCAGTTCCTCAAAGCCTATCCCAAGTACTCAGAAACTCGGCAAGTCGACAAAATTCGGAATCAAGAATATTATCATCTGTCAGTTTCTAATCATGTGTGCCTGGATTACATTGGCATTGGTCTCTTTTCTTACTCACAGGTTTCTGCACTTGTCCCAGCGACATCCTCTTCTTCTGTGCCACCTCATGAATGTAGTGACTATCCTTTCTTTGACATATCTTGCAAGTCTGTTGATGCCAAATCCGAGCTACTACATGGTGGTCATGGATCACAATTGGAATCCTGTATCAAGAAAAAGATTATGAATTTTCTTAACATGTCTTCGAATGAATATTCCATGGTTTTTACTGCTAATAGATCATCAGCTTTCAAGCTTGTAGCAGAATCTTACCCTTTCAAAACTAGTCGAAAGCTTCTTACAGTTTATGATCATGATAGTGAAGCATTGGAGACTATGGTCAATACATCAGAGAAAAGAGGGGCCAATATAATGTCAGCGGAATTCAAATGGCCAAGGCTAAGAATTAACTCTTCGAAACTCAGGAAACTAGTTATAACGAAGAAGAAAAAGAAATCAAGGGGGCTATTTGTGTTCCCTCTTCAGTCAAGAGTGACTGGAGCCAGTTACTCTTATCAGTGGATGAGTTTGGCGCAAGAAAATGGTTGGCATGTCTTACTTGATGCATGTGCATTGGGACCAAAGGACATGGATAGCTTTGGACTTTCTCTAATCCATCCTGACTTCCTTATTTGCTCTTTCTATAAGGTTTTTGGTGAAAATCCTACGGGGTTTGGATGCCTCCTTGTCAAGAAATCAGTTATATCAATGTTGGAAGCTTCTATTAGTACAGGCATTGTAAGTCTTGTTCCACCAACACAACTCTTAGATTCATCGGGCAGTGGCACGGAGCTTGAACAGAAAACCAATTTTGTTACAAAACTGGATGAGCTACATATATCTAGCTCTAATTCTGCTCAATTCGATAAATCTGGAGAAGTTGGAAAAGTTTCTCCAAAGGAAAAGAGCAAAGAGGAATCAGATCAATCCATTAGTACAACAGGCAACAACATTAAGCTGGAAGAAAAGGGAAGCGCAGAGATTCAATGCAGATGCTTGGATCTTGTGGATTCGCTCGGACTGGTGCAAATTGGTAACAGAAGAAGGTACCTAGTTAATTGGCTTATTAGTGCACTCCTGAAGCTTCAGCATCCAAATAGATTGGATCATTTTCCTTTGGTCAAAATTTATGGACCAAAGATAAAATTTCATAGGGGAACAGCTATAGCGTTTAATCTGTTCGACTGGAAAGGAGAAAGGGTGGAACCAATTCTTATACAGAAGCTTGCTGATCGGAACAATATTTCTCTCAGCCATGGGTTTCTGTCACATTTGTGGTTTCCAGACAAGTATGAGGAAGAGAAGCAGAGGACTATAGAAGGAAAAAAGCGGGACGAAAAAGATGCAGAGACCAAAAAATCTAAAAAAACTGACCTTGGCATATCAGTAGTTACCATTGCCCTTAGCTTTCTGGCCAACTTTGAAGATGTTTACCGGCTTTGGACATTCATAGCTCAGTTTCTTGATGCAGATTTTGTGGAGAAAGAACGGTGGAGATACAGCTCTTTGTACCAGAAAACCATTGAAGTTTAACGTAGCAGTTTTTTTCAGCAATTCTTTTGCTGCAAAAAACTCTGAAGTGTGATACTTTTTTTTTTTTAATGTACATAGAAACAGATGTTAGATCTTGTCCAGAAAATGAATGAGAATCCAAACATTTGAAGGGAAAGGCACATATGGAAAGCCTGGACTTTATTTATCATTTTTTGTCTCACCTTGCTTCGATTTAATGAACCCATATATTGTGAATGAGCTGTTGTAGGATTGAATTTCATTTATGAAGCCTATGCTGCACAAAAACCCCTTCTATATAAACAACATGGTTAACAAAGTCATAATTTTCACGAAAAAAAAATTGGTGCTGTATTTTTAACAAAAATGGGCATAAAACGTAATAACAGGTAGCATCCTCTAACATATGTACGGCAGTCATTGCACTCTTCAGCAAGAGTGAATCAAAAGGGCAGATGCAACCAAATGCCAGTACACTACTGTTCCTAATATATATAAGGATCTTTAGTTTCATGTGCTAGTGTTATGGCAACTGCAGTGAGATAAATCAACCACCAGAAAGGTACATCTACTAACAAATTCACAGGTCACACCATTTTAGAACACTTGTCTTTTGATGATGGAAAAGATAGTGGTATTACCCCCAAGATTTTGTATGTTACAACCATGGAAAATCAAGAGGATAATAAACCATAGTTAATGGGAAATTTCTCTGTGAAATGAGAAAGAGGATAATATATATAATCTGATCTTGAAATCTCAAAAGGCTAATGTGATTTTATGCATCACACCTAGCATTCATCTTTTATCACTTGACAAAGAATCACTTTTCCTAGCATCATTCTGGCTTTTGCACATCCATCTTTAAGCCAAAGAAATCTAGTTTTACTCTAGCTATCTGTGGAAGATATAGATAAAAACACCCTTTTAAGTCAAATGCCTTATGCCCACAAGATTTGTATGTATGCTCATGCAGCTCTTTGATTTGATTTTCCCTTGATTTAACTGAGGGAAAGAAATACTCTTGTAATCGTGGGACTACTCTTCAGTTTCTTGTTCTTGGAAATTGTTAGCTATTATTATGTGTAATTCGTTTGTAGTATTGTTTTCTTCCTATGTATTGTTTTAGCTACTATCTATTGTCTCCTATACTTCCATTATGTTGTATTTCTAGACTATTTTTGTCTTGAACCTGGGTCTATAGAAATATTCTCTCTACCTAGTAAAGGTAAGATTTGCGTGCACTTCTTTTATGACAAATTCTCCAAACAGATCTTGCAACCAAACATGGGAGAGGCCGAGGTTGGACAAAAGGAATACTGTACTCAAGGTAATAGAACCTTGCTAAACAAAGGAGGGTTAACGCCATCAACTTCAGGGGTGAAGTATTGAATCTCCGAGTTTATCTGGATACTGCTTCAACGTCAACGTCGCTATGTTGGTAGTAACAATTACACAGATCAAAGATGCAAGGTGGCCAACATCAATTAGGTCTAATCCAAATCAGATTGATCCAAGCCTAATATATGACTTTCATGAGACATACAGACATAGGACTGGGGACTGTCATTGCTTGCGAGAAGAGGTCACCCTACTATTAAAAGAATGTCGCTTGAGAGTTGTTGATGTGATCAAGCCAGGAACAATTACAGGTGGAGCAGAAATGCAGATACACCGATTAAGTCCTACACCAGATCATGTGATCAACATGATGTTATGAATGGGCCGAGATCAGTTATAGCAAAGCAACCTAGTACCATATTAAGCGGTTATGTGTGGGATCCAGGTTAATAAATAACACGTTCTATGGAAAATACATTTAAGCAAAATTGTTGAGAAAAATGTCTAAGTCCTCTCATCCTTTTTCTTGAGTCTAAACTTTTCATTTCCCCTTCTTGGATATATCCTTTTCTATTCCTTAGTTGTTCTTGTTAGTTCTATTTTCAATTGTAACATTGACTTTGATGATTATAATACTAAATATTTCTAGTGTGAAATTGGGGTTGTTACACATGATAGTCTGAGGAGCAGAAATTGGCGATGTCACTTACAACATCAGAAACAACATAAGTGTCCATAACCATAGAAAAAAGGCCTCGAGATTCTCAAGGGAGGAAAATCAATCACCTTCAATGATGAAGATTTCGAGGGCATCATTCAGCCTCACAATGATGGTATGATAATTACAATTAATTAATATCAGTCAGTTTCAAATGAAGCGTGTATTAGTTGATCGCGACCCGATTCTTCGAGCCATAATGGCACCTCAAATAGCTCGTGGTAAGCCAACCTATAACCTGAAACAAGTAATGGATTTAAGGGCATAAAGTGAACAGAAATAAATCAACATAAAATACAAGAGGACTCACTCACTAGTATAGAGCCACTAATAATGACTGCAAGTCCCAAATTTGGATAAAAAATATATATACATAAAGACTGACTTATCTCCAATAACAAAAGATGAGCCACAAAATAAGGAGATGGGCATTGATCCAAGACATCGTGTGCTCACCCTCGTCTCCAAAACTGGTTATTGTCGGCTTGAATTTTTGATCACGCTCAAATTACACCTCCCAATTAAGGTATGAACAGTCGTCGTTCAAATAAAGAATTTAATGATGGTTAGGGTCGATTCCACGAGAAATGTGGTCTAGATCTGGAGTAATTAAAGCAATTTGAATGAATTAATTGACTTACTTCCAAAAAAAGGGTTTTGATGTAAAAACAATGATTCAAACCTAAACTAAGATCAATAGTCAATTCAAGTATTACTAATTCGGTGAGAGAAGTAACAAGGGTATTGTGGTCTCCATTAATACCTAATGCAGTATAACTTAATAATTGTAATATTTTCTAGTGTATAACAGGCAAAATTGGTAAGGTATTTTTGAGGAAGAAAGATAAATTATTTGTCGAGCATTTCACCATGGGGTGCTCCTATGTTATTTGTGAGAAAGAAAGACGAATCACTTCGGATGTGTATATACTATGTTACAAGGTATCTATAAATAACAAATATTCATTACCGAGAAAAATTATTTGTTTGATCAGTTGCAAGGTGTCACTCATTTCTCTAGAATTAATCTTTGTTTTTGGCTATCATCAATTGAGAGTGAGAGAGACAGCTTTCCAAACAAGGTACAATCACTTTGAATTTGTGATGATATTATTTACGTGGCATAGAAAATATACCCGCTCTCTTGAAGGCATCTGATTAACGAAAAAAGTAGAAATATGTCCTTTTTTAATTAGGCATTTTGTTATTAGTTAATACATATAATTATTAATGATATTAAAACTTATAAATATTTAATTTTTTTCATTTTTTTTCTTTAATATTTATTTTCCACCTCACTTTAAACTTTTTTTCTCTTTCATTAATTTCTTTTTTTTTCACTTTTAATTTTTTTTAATACGGGTATCTTTTTAAAAAAAATGAATTAACAAATTTTCTTTAATTTTTACCTTTTGACTTTTTTAATGTTTGATTTGATTTTCTTCACTCATTAAGGAACGAATAAATCAATAGAAAAAAGGGAGAAAACAATGAATGAATGCAAATATGACTAATACAAATATTATTATACACTTTAGTGTGCGCCCTACTTTTATTATTTAAGCAACACATAAAGTAGTCACTTTCATTTAGTTCTTATAAAAATGTCTCCCATAGAGCGTTCACTTTATTTAATTTCCTTCCAATATTTTTACCAAAAATTACAAGAATATATATATTTTTAGATTTAATTTTATTTTTATATATTAATTTTTAAAAATATTTATATTTTTGTCAAATTTATGTCATTTCTTTAGCATTTATATCACATCCTTAGTATTTATTTTTGTTTTTAATTTTTTTGGCATAGTTTTAGTAAATAATGGTTGATATTTTTGGATAAAAATAGAGGTTGACGCATGTTATACCGAAAATGGCTTTTTGAAAAAATAAAATAATTCGAAATTCAAGAATCAATTTAAACTCAATTAATTTAAGAAAAATCAATTCTCGAATTTCGAGAGGAAAACAGAATCGCTACCTAATTTTACGAATAATTAGGAAACCAATAAATATTTTAAAAGATCTAACAGAAAAATCTTTTAAGAATCCAGAAAACAGGTTCAGGTTCACATTTCCATTTCGAGAAGGTTTTACGCACTTGAAATGGCCGCTAAATACGGTTATCCGGCGATTAAGTGTTGACTAATTTTTATTTGAAAAAGGTTGACTAATTTTTTATTTTTTGATTTTGTTTTTTAAAAAAGACTTTGACCCAATTTGAAAGATTTGACTAGACTCAACTAAACTAAAAGCAGTTAACTAAACTTGAAAAATTGATGAAATGACCCCTTTTTAAATTTTTAATTCTTTTTTATTTTTTATATGTTTCCCTACTTTTTATATTTTTTTAATGAAAACCAATTCTCAAAATAAAATGAAAGTAACAATTTGACTCGCTGGGAATTTAATTAGATTGAAACCAATAGTAGGTTAGTGTTAGAAAAACATCACGGACAACATAGCAAAGGGTAACAAAAGAAAGATATACTACTAGGCTTGACAGATCCTATAAATTTGTTGCTGCTTCCAGTGGGCTTGGCCCATTTCTTGATTGTATATGGGC
>JAOTQJ010000072.1:4172742-4186884 GCA_025642045.1 Solanum sejunctum
GAAGTAAAATAACATATTCAAAATTCACGAGTAAAGTATGAAAAATATAAATATAGACAAATCTTATTACTATCTCATAAAAATAAAAAAATTATTTTTAACAAATTTTATCTCAAAAATATTAAACTTTAAAAATAAAAGATAATAAATATAAAAAAAATAGATTAAAGTAAAAAACAACTAATAATATATTGCAAGGGAAGGAAGTGAGGACACTTGTTCGAACCTAATAGTTGAAACTACTATGACTCTTATTTTCTTAATAAATTATTTACTATTTTTATAAATTAAAAAATATTATTAAAATTTTCAAAATAATTTAATGTTCCATCTTAAAAAGTTTTCACCAAGATTTATGTCTCATCCAAACGCACTCGAGAATTAAGATAAGATGACATGACTCACTAAATAATTGTAGTAAATAGTATATGATTGTATGAAAAGTCCAAATCACTTAAAAAGTAAAAAATATTAAGTTAAAGTAAAAAGCAAGAAAAGACAGAGAAAGGATCCATGATTATCCATAAGTTGTATGTAAGTAAATAAAATAAAATATATTTTTTATTGAGATAAAAAATCTCACATTGATGATTAATAAGATGAGTGAACTCATTATAAAACTTAAGTAATCCTCTCCATTTGAGCTAGCTTTTGGGTGTGAGTTAAGCTAAGACTTTCTTCAACATGGTATCAGAATAGGATTCGTCTAACCCAATATTGAACTCCCAAAAAAACTCAATGTTGAGCCCCCGAAAAAATTGTCCACGCATCAGATGCTAAGCACTGAGCGTGAAGTGAGATATTGAGACAAAAAATCTCATATTGATGGTTAATGAGATGTGTGAACTCATTATAAGGCTTAGACAATCTTCTTCCCTTTAAACTAATTTTTGAGGTGTGAATTAGACCTAAGATCTTCTTCAACATTTTCGTATAATAAATATTAAGGCCTCTTGTTGAAATTTGATTTAGATTAATTTTGTTAATTCATTTTTCTTAAGTCATGTAAAATTTTATTAGTATCAACTATCAATATATTATTCTTCTAATTGAATTAATAATTATAATAAGCTATTTTATAATTCAACATCCACTATGTTGTATGACTAGTAGGATGGGGTAGACTAGAATATCAAATATACCACTTTCTGTATGAAATAATCAATTGTATTATTTTAATATAAAATACTAAATAAAATCAACAAAAGATTAATTGATATCCATAATTAAACGAGGGACAAAATAATTATTCAAGCTTATTATTTTTTATTCCGCCAATCAACTATCCATCCCTAAAAATATGAAATGTTCAAATTGAGATAAATCAGTGCACTAAGTTTCTACTATTTACATAATCAAGAAAAGAATCAAATCATAAGAGTCTTATTTTATATTTTTACAAGAGAATATTTTTCATAGCTCAAACATACTACTTTATGATCACACGATAACGATTTTCTCTATTATGTCAAAGTTCTAGAGGTCCAATTCATCATAAAAATATGTTATTTTATGATCACATAACATCGGCGTTATATCCATTACCTCAAGGTTCAGGAGATTCAATTCATCATGAAAACATGTTACTTTATGATCACATAACATCGACTTTAGCTATTACGTCAAAGTTCGAGAGATTCAATTCATCGTAAAAACATGTTACTTTATGATCACATACATGACATCAACATTATCTATTACGTCAAGGTTCGAGAGATTCAATTTTATCGTAAAAGCATATTACTTTATAATCATATTATGACTTTATCTACTATGTCACGGTTCAAGAGATCTAATTCATCATAAAAATATATTACTTTATCATCATGTGACATCAACTTTATCTATATGTCAAGATTCGAAAGGTTCAGTTCATCATAAAAATACGTTATTTTATAATCAAATGACAATAACTTTCAAGAGGTTTGATTCATCATAAAAACATATTACTTTATAATCATATGATAACGACTTTACTAATCACATTAAAATTCAAAAGGTTTAGTTTATCATAAAAAAATCAACTAAAAAGAGAAAGAGAAAAGAAAACGTACTTGTCCATATCTATTTCCACGAAGAAGATAAAGGAAAAAGAATGAAAACCAAATCATCACTAATACTCCCATTTTCATCCATGGAATATTATTAATTCCCTTTTCTTCTTTTTCCAATAAAGGTCCTTTCATTTCCTCAAAATTCCCTTTTCTCCTTATAACTTCTTGAGATTCCATTTTCCAATAATAAATTCCTGATTTAAATGTCTTGAAAGTGCACCAAGCAAGAAATATAGCAAATAAAATAGTGATGAGCCATTCTGGGAAAATTAAGTTGCAAATTACTCCAATACTAACTCCCAATAGAATACATGGTTGTGAGAGTAAAGTTATGTCAAAATCAACCAAGATTTTCCCACCATGTTTGGGACTTGGTAAGAACATGCTGCAAACAACATTTGCTATCGAACCACCCGTTACCTGTTCAGACGTAATATATTTAAATATTTTACATGAAATGATAATGCAATTCAATATAATATCAGAACAAGTAAAGATAAAGAAATAATACAAGAGAATATTTTGACATGTTTGGCCTTTGAAAAGAAACCAAACATGTAAGTCAAGGGATGTGATGTGCTATAATATAATTTAGTAAATAAAATTGTAATTTTTAAAATAAACTAAAATTTTAAAAATAAGTTAGTCAGATAAATTCAATATGGTATTAAAGATGATGCAAGTTCTGAGTTTAATAATATATTTGACCTGAACTTTTGAAATCTCTTGAAAACAATTATGTCTCGAACAACTTATGTTATTACTTAAAAATACTTTTATTTTTATTTTTAACATTTGACCAAACAACTTTTCTAAGCATTCTAATTTAAAAACTTAGCCAAACAGACAATAAATCTCATTGCTAACCCCACAACATGTTTGAGACATAAAATAATTAAATAAATAAAAATATATTTTAATAAATAGATTAATCTATAATTAAGTAAAATATGTACGCTTTTTAAACATATTAAATTATAAATAAAATAGCCATACACTTGAAACCTAAGTGGTTCGAATTCTTAAAAATATTTTTGTATTTATGTCAGATCCTTCAAAAGTACACTATTATGAAAAATTCAACACATACTTGTCGACATTTTTAAAGAACTCGAGCAACGTATATTAAAACATTACCATAAAAGCAGAGAAACTTGAGGCTGTTTTGAGGTCAACACCAGCAACAATGATCAAAATTGGTACATATAATCCACCACCTCCAATTCCACCAGCACTAGAAATAGAAGCAGCAATAAAACAAAAAATTCCTGCTAACAAAGTAGGGGCTCCAATTTTCAGATTATTATTATTATTATTATTATTGGAATAGTCTCCAATTTTTTTTTGTTGTTGAATTCTCCATTCATAAATTGAATTCAAGAATTGACCAAAATTGAGGTTTTTTGAAGTGGGGTTTGTTTGTTTTGCTAAAGAAAATCCACAAGTGGTTAGAATGAGAAGGAAGAACAAAGATTGTAGGTAGGTTTTGTGAATATTCATTTTCTTGAAACTATAGATACAATGTTATTTTGGATGGGACATATATATATGTGTAAGATGATAAGTTGGAGGAGGAAAAGGTGAAATATTTTTTAAAAAAATATGTGACTTTCTTTTTAATACTTGATACGATATATGTAGTTGACATGAGAATTTATTGAAAATAATATTTTTATTTTTTAAAAATATTGTAGGTATGTTGTGAATATCATCATTTCAAGACTTGATATGATATATGTAGTTGAAATGAGGATTTATCAAAAATAATATTTTTATTTTTTCAAAAAAATTGTAAGGTATATTGTGAATGTTACATTTCAAGACTTGATTTGATATACTTGAACTGAGAATTTATTAAAAAATAATATTTTTTATTTGTTCAAGATATTGCAAATTATATTATGAACGCCATCTTTTTAGGACTCTATTTGAAGGATTACATTATGTATATTTATCGTGAAATGTAAGATTTAAACATTAATGAAAAAAGAAATTAACGATAAATAAATTATATAGATAAATAATAAAACTAATCGCTAATTTGATTGTCAAGAAATTATGTAAGCTATAAATGATTTAACGATGTATTAACCAATAATCAATATTTTTATAAACAAGAATATGTGACTTTCTTTTCAATATATACTTGATGTTGGTAATGATGTACTCTATGAGCTAAGAATTTATCAAAAATAATATCGTTATTTTTTAAAGATATTATAAGATATGTTGCGTACACATTACTTTTTCAAGATTTCACTCATAGAATTACACTATATAGAATACTTCATAAGCATTTGATCCCCCCCCCCCCCCCCAAAGCTTTCAACATCTAAGCATGTTTGCTTTTTAACAAAATATTATTTAGATCATAGATATTTTTTTAACCATTGTCCACTTCAACATGAAAGTGACTTGTGCTAATTATATTTATTTAAATATAGAATGTGTCAAATGGGCAAATTAATGCTAATATTTTATGTAAAATACCTAGATATCAATAGCAAGCCTTTTAAAAAAAACCAAATTTAAAAGCTTAATAAATCAGAAAAACTAGGTAAGACATTGAACTAATCATATATATTTTCTTAATCAATTTTAAATTCATGAAATATGTCTATTCGTATATACCAAGGGACAATTTGGTTTGTGGGTGGGGGTTAGAAAATAACATATATTAAAAGAATACCTTATGGCTTTGTTTAACATATTTAATTGGATAGCTATGTTTTAATAGGAAATATAGAATTTTGATCAAAATTATTTGAGTTTTATCGAAAATCTTAATAATGAATTTCACTTTCTTCTTCTTGCTTCTCTTGTTTTTCGTAAATACTTATCCTATTATTCATATCAAATATATATTAATTTTATATAAATATTCGATCTGAATAAGCTATTATCTTCCCCCTAAAAAAAAAATCAAGATAAGATGTTATACACATATAAATGACAAGTTGATCAATTGTTGGGATAAAATAAACTTTAGGAAATAATTAAAAATAAAATAAACAATCCAAGTTTTATAGTATCATTTTCCAACCACCCCACATACACTCACACAAAAAATCCCTAAAAGTATTTAAAGATTGATAAATTATATAAATCTCATACTTTATATTGTTAATTTTATATAGTCTCGATTTTTTTCAAAATTACGAAAAATTTTATTTTTTTAATATTCAGTCGATACATGAGTTGTGGATTGAGACAAAGCGAATTTTTAGGTAGTAAATAAATTAGTTGCATTAAAAAGGAGGTTGTTACTATAATTAAAAATTAATTCCTAAATCACGCTTAAATGGTTTCATAGTTTCAGTTAAATTGTTGTGTATGCGTAACAGATTAGATATTTCAAATTTTCAAAAAAAAAAAGCTTGACAAAGAGATCCAGACGAAAAAATTTCAAGAGAACATCGTGATTTTTTTTTACAGATTTCAGCGGCATGAATATGTATCAATCCTGCTGCGACATTCAAGAATTTGGAAAAATGATGTTGTATACATAAGGTATAAGAGTGATGAAATAGTTGTCAGAGAGAATATATCATTTGTTAATATGGAAGCAATCATCGTTGTCGAGTTGGGGGTGGATGAACAGAGAAAAAAGTTGTTGATCAGGTATGTCATGGTAGAAAATTCGTTGCCAATCACAATAACGTGGGTGTAATGCTCGAAGTAAAGAAAAAGAAATCAGATTTTGGTATTTATTCATTGTGTATTGATACTGTTGATTTAACAGATGGAAAGTTACATACTGTTGATACAACGAATGGGTCTATGAATTCTGTTGAAATTTGATAAAACACACAGGTCATGAACAATGAGTAATCAATAGTACATTAGCAACTTTGCTTGCAACTTGTTGAGGCATACCAAGTAGAGCAACATCTAATAAAATGTGTATCAGTGTTGATAATAAGCAAGATAACAAAAGGTTGATACAAATAGTATATACTTGATACAATCGATATCATTGTACTTGTATTGCTGATACAATGACTATATTGTTGATACAGAATTCACATACACAATGAGGTGTTGATGTTGATATATGTCAAAAGCAAATTTTTCATTGCAAAATGTATCAGTAACTGTAACTACTGATAGAAATAGTATAATACTGATACAATAAAAATTGAGATTTTGTAATATTCAAATAGAATTATGTGTGTTGATACAATATTTATACACCAAAGGAAACAAACATTGTTGACATATCAATTATACCAACAATGTGGTGTTCATACAACGTACACAAGTATGCATAAAAATTGATACTGTATTCACAAAAAATAAAAAAAATATATGTTTGATTATTGATCACTGATACAACTCATAAGATTTTTTATGTTTATTATACAATAAATAATTGATACAAAAGAAAATACATTAATGAAAAAATATAGTCGATGATACATTATTGAAAAAAGAGACAATAACAAATAGATACAGGTGTAAAACTAAACAAAATAGTGTTTATACTATATTTATATCAACAAAATACAACAAAACTAATAAAAATTTATATCCGTTTCGTCAATTTTTCATTGTTTGTGGGTGCATATGTTGTATGTGGTGGGGAAGATGGGAAATTCTCCTTAGCCATAGAGAATTTTAGACAGGAAAGAGAACTCTTCGGAAAGGGATTTGGGTCAAGAATAGAAAAAGGGAGAAATTGATTTGTTTAATTTTTTAAGAATTGAGTTTTAATTAAATATAAGTTTAAAAAGGAATCAATGCAATAAATATGGAAGTGACAAAAATTGATGTCCAAGAAATAAGCATCAGTTGGGGGTGATAATTACCGCATGGGGATTGTATCAATGAATTGGTGAGAAAAAAGGAAAAGTTGAGATTTTCGTAATTAATTTAAATTGTTAAAATTATATAAAATTATAGAAATATAAGACGTGTATTTGTATAATTTATCCTTTAAAGATTTGGGGAGTTTTTATGTTTGGTCATTTAAAATATTGATATTCTAGTTTTGGTTGATACTTGTAAAGCATAGTTAACTATATTTAATCTTCACTTAAATTATTTAACTACATTTGTATTGGTTGTGGTGCATATATATGTGTGAAAGCAATGTCCAACAAATCGGCTCATACAAATTATATTAAAAGTCATCTTTTTCTTATTTTAATTTATATGATACGTGTTTGTTTTTAGTCACTTTAAAAAAGATAATGAATTTTAGATAGTAGTTTTATGAGAATAAATTTTGATAAATGAATTTAGACATTATTTTGGAAGAATGAATTTAGAGATTGAGATATCACAATTATTTATTTATATATTTATTTATTTATTTATTTATTTATTTATTTTTCAACTATAAAGTGAGTTGTTAAAGTGATTATATTTATAAGAGAATTTTATACTAGTGGTAGCTTGTCTTTCTTGTATTGGGTTAATCATGTTTTGGCATTTTCCACTTTTTTGAGACATATAAACCTACTTAAATTATTTATCTTTACAAAAGTAAACTTTTTTATTCATACCTACTTAAATTATTTATCTTTTCAAACCTACTCAATATATAGATAATAATAAAAATTATCAAGCTGGAGTACTCTGGGGATAGAGAATTTTTGATGGAATGATGAAATACGTAGAGATTAGAAAGAATATCAACCGTGAAAGTACTTTGCTGGATTGACACTAACACTGACACCGAGAGGTAAAAGTGCTGGATTGACACTGACACTGACACCGAGAGGTAAAAGTTAGGGGGTCAATGCAATGAGATACTCCAGTAGTCCTAGTTATAATGATGGATAGTACGTGTTGTGCGTATTGACCCATGCAATTTTATAGCTAACGAGTTAAGTATCCCGCCTGAGGAATATGTCACAAGAATGAAAACTCAAAGGATCTGATAGGGGCTTACACAAGCAATAGAATATGTGGTTTAGTTTGATACAAAGCAAAAAAATCTTATATTTTAAATTTTAAAAACTAGACAAATGTACTGATGATAATTCAAATTCAAAAATAATTGATAATTAAGACATAAAACTCATTAAAAAAATTAATAATTCAAATATATTTTTACCTATTATCTCCTTTATTATATATATATATATATAGGTCACACAAGTCCAATAATTGGTATATTTCCATAGTGTAGAGGATAAAAAGGAAGAAAATGAGATAAAGGCTTAAATAGGATTGGCCTTTATGACTTCATTATTGGTGTGCATTTACCTACATGGTTGAACTTTAAGTTATACTTCATCCATTCGTTTTTATTTGTCATATATATTTTACTTTTTAAATTTATTAAATTTTAATTAATATTTCAAAATAATTTTTTAATTGTATTAATATGAAAAAGATGACTATTTATAATAATTTTTCAATAGTTTTAACATAACTAAATTTTAAATATTAAATTATTCTAATTCAATTTGACTCAAACAATTAGTTAAATTAATTCTCGTAAAGAGAACTATGACAAGTAAAAGAAACAAATGAATTATATATAATGTTAAAAAATCTTCTTATTTTCTTAAACTCTGTTGCCTAGAAAAACTATCACATAAATTACGCCTTAAAATTCTGAATTGATTTTTGTTTTATTTTTTTTTATTTTTTCTGTTATTCGTTTCAAAATAATTGTAGCAAAGCAGGTAACACAGTGGCTGTAGTTTAGTGGTAAGAATTCTAAATTGTGCCGTTGAGACCTGGGCTCGAATCCCAGCGGCTACACTATTATTTTTTTGCACAGCTTTCATATTCTCTTTCGAGCATTTTTTACACTATCAGGTTATCACCGAGTCGGATAGACGACACACTATTATTTTTTATTTCTTTCATTTTATTTTCTTTTATGAGAATTTTTTACACTATTAGGTTATCACCGATTCACCGTATTGAGTAATTCAAATAGACGACCTAGTGAGTGGTGTGATGAGATTCGACGTATAAGTTGTAATAATTGAGGATCCAACTATTATATTAAGGTATTGTTCGTTTTGACTTGACATATTAAAGTTTCACATTTTTGTCTCCTTAGACTTTTACATAGAAAGGCGTCTCAACATTTGCTATTGAATTTAACCTTTTGCCGTTTATCATACATGATATTCCACCACTAATGACTTGTGAGGTGCTATACTCGCCCTCTCACCCTTAGGGACTTAGCGTTCTCGCTCTATCTCCAACCTCTTTATTACTCTACTTATTACATATAGAGTTTAATGATTGTTCACTAACATATATGAGATATTTAGGTAAGTTTATCGCGAACAACATCATAAACTTAGAATCCATCATTGTATCACTCTATCGCGGCTCCATTTCCGTGATGGATACTTCATTGATGGACAATGGGATTGACTTGCTTGTAGATTGATCTGACTCTAGCCCTTTAGTTGGAAACATCTCTGATCGACTACGAAAGAAGAATGCAGGTTGCTGAGGCGCGGCCATGGTAATCGAGTAACTATTAAGCATGAGCACAACAGATGCCATTGTAGGTCTTTCATTGACATCTTCTTGAACACATAACAATCCAATATGTATACATTGTATCACTTCATTTCTTGAATATGACTCTCTGATAGTTGGATCCATTACATTCAATGGCGTTCCATCTCTCCAATTCTTCCAAACCTACATGATTTATCCATCAAAGGATTCAAATTTTGCATTTTAACACGGAAAAGGTTCAAATATGCCCTTAAACTTTGCGGTTTATCTTACATATGCCCTTTGTTTAACTTTCGACTCATAGTAAGAATGTAGACTTACATAGCTAAGAAGATCTTCAGCACCATCTGATTGGTAAAACGCGCTATTCTTTTTTCCACATATGATCTCCAAAAGTATAACGCCGAAGCTGAAAACATCTGATCTAACAGAGTATTGTCCGTGCATTGCATACTCCGGTGACATGTAACCACTATACAACAACAAACAAGGAAGACGCGATTAGCAATAAAAATAAGCGACGGCCTTCGTCTAATTCCAAAGAGTTTATAGTAGATTTCAGACTTCGATAGGTTTCCTTATTCTTAAAACTTACTATGTCCCAACAATCCTGCTTGTTACTTCTTCACTTTGATCAATTCCAAATATTCTTGCCATTCCAAAATCTGATATTTTCGGGTTCATTTCTGCATCTAACAGTATATTGCTTGCTTTGAGATCGCGATGTATAATTCTTAAACGTGAATCCTCGTGTAGGTAAAGTAGTCCACGCGCAATCCCTCCTATAATCTTGTAACGTCTCGACCAATCCAGTATCTGCTGCTTTTCAGGATCTGAAGTTCATCAAAAACAGAGTTTTTTCTTAAACATCTTTAGAAATCACTGGATGTAAGCTATGCACCAAGTTCAGGGAAGGACAAGACCACACTACATTGTGTCTATGCAGCTGTGTTACCTTGTATTTCTGCGAGAGACTGTTTTTAAACAGCCAAATTAATAAAACAAATGTTATAAGATTGGAACCAACCGAATAAGAAATAATCGAGGCTTTTGTTGGGGACGAATTCATAGACGAGTATCTTTTCATCTCCTTCCAAGCAATATCCCAATAGTCTCACTAAATATCTATGTTGAAGCTTCGCGATCAATAGGATCTCATTCTTAAATTCTTCTACGCCTTGCCCGGAGCTTCTTGATAGCCTCTTCACAGCTATCTCTTCTCCATCAGGAAGTTTACCCTGAGAGTATAATAGGACATCAGCGCGAAGTTAACAATATAAGGAAAGATGCACTTAAAAGGGGGGTGTTTGATATGAAGGCGTAATTTTCCATGAAAAATGTTTTCCTTGGTGAGTGGAAAATATTTTTTTCACGTCTTTTAGTTAAATGTTTTGAGTCCTAAAGATTAGTAATAACGTCTAAAGTAAGACGAGTAACCAAACACTAGAAAATGACTTTCTCGTGGAATATCAAACACATTCCTCGGGTCCTAAAAACCGAATTCACCTTGTAGACAACGCCAAATCCGCCTTCACCAATTCTGTTGTCAGTTGAGAAGTTAGTCGTGGCAGCTCGAATAGTGTTCAATTGATATTGCAAAGATTCAGCAGTCGAGATTTCCTCTGCATCTATACAAAGACAAAAGAAAAATGGCTGAAAGTTTCAGTAACTTAAAGTACTCGCTACATTCCAATCTACGTCTGGTTTTAACTAGGCATGAAATTTGAGAAATTAAAGATACATAGAGTGTACCAAAATACACTTTACTATGGAGGTGTTAAACATGTCATATAAATGTTAGAACGAGTTATGACACGGACTAAAAAGGAAAGTAAGACAGACAATTGAACAATTTACCTGAGATCTCTTCTACAACATTGAATTCTCGCGATGTTCTTCTTCTTATCCAACAGAAACCGAATATGAATAGTAGAATCAAGACACCAACTGGAACAACTATGGCAACGATTACACCAGATGCAATACCCCCTTTCCCTGCATCACAGATGGTTATTCAACTAAACGTCCTTCATAACACAAAGAGCTAATACATGATTTTCCCCTTTCAACTTTGTTCCATTTCCTGTGGACCCTAGACTTAGTTTACTGATTTTGACTTTAGTTTTAGAAAGTAAAGAAGACTTCTCGATCATTGAATATACTACTTTTTTCTCACAATTTATCTGGCATTCTTTCCTTATTTAATTAGACTAAAAAGAATAATACATTTCTATATTTAGTACTGTATCATCATCAAGTGATTCAACTACTCGAAATTACCTCTATCGTTGCTTGTAGGCGATGAAGAGGGAGGCATAGGTGGTGGCGTTGATGCAGTAACATTGTAAAAAGGATACAACTCAAACCTAACGGTACAACTCGGGAGCAAAACTCTCGCACCTCTCGTCCCATCACTCGGTAGATTCCCGATAGCAGTTCTCAGGCAATTTCCACAGGAAGAACTAGACACATGAGGTATGCATTGTGCAAATGAATAAACTGTTTCAAATGACGTAAAATTTGCTTCTTTCGATCCAAATATTTTACCCGAACGATTATTTCCATTTGCAGCTACATCTGTTGCTAATTCATTCATCACATTTCCAAGTACTGTTAAGAACCTTTGTGGTTCACTAACATTTTGTGAATTCAAAAAAGTTAATGTCATCGTGCCACCAAACAAAGGTTGATCTGAGTAACGTATCAGGCATTGGTCAACCCAAAGGACAGCATTTTTTCCATTCGGACAATTCCCTTGTGATGTCACATCGTTAACAACTCTTGACACACAATTTTGACATACGTTAGGGGAAATGTCTCCCCTGCATAAAAACATGCCATAAGCTATATCGGACCCAGTGTTACCTGATGTGGTGTTGTAAAATCCGTTAGGCGTTGATGAATTCGAGGACAGAGATGATAAAAGAGATCTCAGATTGAAGTTATAAGTGCTATTAGAAGTATAAGTTGTGTTTGGGCAGAAAAATGCAGCAGAAGGATCAACTTGGGAATTAATAACTTGGAAAAAGAAAATTAATATGCAACATAACAAAATATTGAAGTAGTTCAACATCATGTATGTGAAAATCTGGTGTTTTTTTTTTTTTTTGGTTTTCTGATAAGAGTGATATGTGAAGATATAATAATATTAACAAAGCTGATGTAAGAAAGAGTACTAAGAAGACTTGGTTACGCGTGTTTGGTCAAACTTTCAAAATTTTAGACAAACAAACTTGACTTTTCAACGAGTCACATTGTATTTCATGAATATCTGAAGCTGATGTGACATAAATTTTTGAAGTCACTATTTTAAAAATGTATATCTAGATATTTAAATTTTTTGTCCATGTTGTGTTGATGTAACATATAAGTTTTAGAGGTGTATAATTGATCATTTCTAAGTTGAAGTGTTCAACTGTCAATACATGTGCATATTCAAAATTTACAAATATAATTATCAATTAAAATATTTATCGATATATTGTACCTTTAAAAAGTGTTTTTTGTTAGAAAAGTTTTTTTAAAATACTTTTTAGGGAGTAGCAATTTGTATCACGCTAATCAATATTTTTACAATATTAGAACAATAATTTTTTTCCCATACTCTCATAGTTCAAGTTTCAAATAGTTCGAAGATTTTTTTTTTCCACATGTGGACTTTTCTCCTATTGATATATGATGACTGGTGTGAGATCAATACATTGGAACTTTCCTTTGTAATTTTCTATACTTTAGTCAATTTTCAACATTTAAATTCCTACACAATGGCCCACATCTTTAATAATCCATATTCACACCTTGACTTTTCTCACAGAGTAGGGAAAACGCTATTAATAACAAAAATAAAATAGATATAAAATTAATATATTATTTATAATAATAATAATAATATATCGAGTGATTTTTTATGAGTGGGGTTTGGAGAGAGTAGATTATATACAGACCTTAGCTATCTCATAGAAGTAGAGAGATTGTTTCCTAAAACACTCATCTCAAAACTCATAAGTAGAAACAACAATATTATATTTATTTATTTATAAATTTTATAAGTACTTTTTGAATATAGTGGATAAATAAATATAAAGGAAAAAAGTACTATCTTTTTTTTTTGTTAGTTTAATCGTTTGGGTTAATGAAATATAATGATGATTTGACTAATTTAATTAGTTTCATATTATGTGGGATTGTGGATCTATTTATTTTTATTTTAGGTTTGAAATGAGTTAGAAAGTTTGGTGTTTTTTTTATTTTCTCATATAACCTCTTTTCTTCTTTTTTTTTCGATTGAATTTATGTAATTATTTTATATTTTCTTCGAGTTGTTAAGTTGATGATAGAATACTCGAGTTTTAAGTGTGGTTAGTGTCTTTCATACATAAAAATAAAGTGGTGTGTAATGCACTTTAACTATTTAAAATTTGAAAAACTCCTAAAATAATAAACAACTGATAGCATATGAAATTCATGAAAAAAATAATATTTTAAATATATTTTTAACTATAATTTTGAAAAAAAAATATTCAACTCGGTCTTTTGGTAGGTTGGAAATATTAATGAAATTATAATCATACACGTCTAAATAATTTCCAAATTCCAAGTCATTAATCAAATCAATCCATTCAATTGCCAATTTAATTAAACACGTCAA
>JAOTQJ010000072.1:4186984-4197276 GCA_025642045.1 Solanum sejunctum
GTCAAATTTATTTCCTCTTTAATTAAAATATTTGTTTTATTTCCTTTCTAACTTATGAAAATCAGTATATAATTTGTTTCCATTAATCAACATGGTGGAGTTTGAAAAGTTACAAGTCATGGAATTCAGATTTATGTTAGTTCTACATAAACAAAATTTCATGGAATTTATATTTATAAAGGATGAACCACCAAAAATTTCTCAGCAACAACAACAATAACAACATATACAGTAAAATTTCACACATGAATTCTAGAAAGGGAGTAATATATGCAGACCTTATCGTTATCTCATAAAAGTAGAGGGATAAATTTAAAATATTTCACCAAATCAATGATCTCCTTCCTAAAAGTTTAGTAATTAATTTTAATCATTTCACATAGTTCAAAAGAAGTTCAATATTTTTTTCTTAGTAAAAAATTGCAACATGTTATAAAGTTTATGTCAGTAGTAAATAGTACTTAATAGGGTATATTTGGACCATATCTTTTAATTACATACATATGTTTAACTTTCGCTGTCCGGGGCCCACTAAAGCACTGACTCTACCCACCTAGACTAGTCTACTGAGACTATTCCACTATCATTCATAGTTGTCTATGTTAGTAACATAGCCGTAACGACTTTGTTTTATTGTTTGAGGCGATGTAGCGATTGACTTTTTTAATGCATATTCAGTCGTCAAATTCAAATTATTGATATGGTTTTTTGGGAATTTTGTGTTCCAATAGAAGCAGAAGTGATGTGGATTATTCAAGAATCGAAGTCGATTTGCTTTATATAACTCAAAAATCTCCCAATTAGGAATCAAACCTACGATCAATCGGTTAACAGCCGATTGCTCTATCACTGAGCTAGTCATAAAAACAGAAAGGCGCCGTGCGACTCGGAGGATATAATCTATTAATGGAAGGATAAATTTAGATCATTTCGCAAAATTTAGGGGTAAATTTTGAAACTTTTTCAAAACAATTTAAAAGTGATAGTGTATCTTTAATAATTTTTAGAAAGTTAATAAATTATTTCTATGAAAAATTTCCTAATCACACAAATAATTCTATAATAAATATTGATCCACAATTGTTTGAAATAATTATATATTGTCTTACGAATTAATAAATTTATACTAAATTTTAAGTTATACACACTACTTCAAATTTCAAATCAGATACATCTATAAAAATTTCTAGATACATGTATTTTGATATCAAATACATATGAAGAGAGACCAGTAATATAAGAGAGTAGCGGGTGCGAAAATCAGTATATCCTAAATATATACAAAATACACTAAATACGTGAACATATTCTGAGATACATATACATTAAAAGAAAAGTGAAAAGACGAGTGAGAAAGAATAAAAATGAGAAAGAGAGTTTATATACAAATCACACTTGAATACTGTATATCTAAAATAAGTTACACCTAATTTAATTAACATGTTCAAAGTATGTAAGCACGCCAGATACATATATGACAATATAATTTTAAAAACTATAGTAAAGACATATAATTGGAACCTAAATAAGTGAAATAATCATTATGGTGTATAATTTCAAAAACTAATAATTAGTACATCATATT
Organism: Solanum sejunctum; assembly: GCA_025642045.1. Lineage (NCBI taxonomy): Eukaryota > Viridiplantae > Streptophyta > Magnoliopsida > Solanales > Solanaceae > Solanum > Solanum sejunctum. Next base: position 4,188,570 of record JAOTQJ010000072.1, read on the forward strand.
ATATTGTATAATCATCTCCTTGGAACTCCTCTAAGCAAGTGTTAATTTCAAAATTGTTACTTGCTTCTCCTAATACAAAATTGTTTAGCTGACTGATTAAGATTAAACTGATCATTATTAGTTAATTAACATTAATGGCTTTTCGCTTGAAAAGATTAGCTTTTATTCCTACAATTTCCTCTGTATCAAGAATGGTCTTTAACAAAACTCAAACAAGAAAAGTTGAAAATTTGTTAGCCCCAAGACTGGAATCAGCACTTATTTCTTCCAATTGGTTCTCTAGAGACCAAAAAGCTTCAAATCACGGCTCTACTGAGCCAGGTAAGTATAATGGATATGTTGTTTTACGTATGCAGATCAGGTGTTTGTGAAAATGTCACTAAGACTGTTTTACTTGTTTTTGCCAGTGTGTTGTTTTGCTTGAACATTTAAGAAGCTCAGATGTTTGTTAAAATACCACTTAGAATGTGGTCTGAGTTACTTGTTGTTTTCCTCGTTTGACTGTGTTTGGTGATGTTTGATTGTCCAAAATGTTTGTAAAATTATGGAAAGGGAAGGAAAAGGTTTTGGCCAATTATGAGAGGAAGTCATCTTTCCTCGTAAAAATATAAGCTTTTATTTTGTGCTCCCTGTACTATTTTATGTGACATGCTTTTGACTATTTGCGTGATGTTTAAGGAAGAAATAGGACTCACTATTTTGAAATTTGTGTCTAACACAAGTCATATACTGTGTGGCTATAAATATATCTCATTATACGTAAAATAGGAAAAAAGTTAAAATGTATTTTTAATGTAGGAAGGTATATCTTTTTCTGGGACAGACTAAAAAGAGAAGTGCATCCTTCAATCAATTGGCGCTTGGATATGTTTCATTGTGATATTTGAAATAAGTAGTTTACATATAAGGCCATGGATACAAATTAGAGTTGTTTTTTATTTTTTGTGAGTAATCTGGAGTGAAAAAAGTGAAAAGACCTTTTTGTCGTTTTTCAAATTCTTGAAAATTTTGGATTCAATTTGAAGTTGAATACCGAAATTTATGGACAAACATGATTGGAAGGAGTTGAACTCCAGAAAAAGTGAAAAATGACATTGTTGTTAGCCTTTCCTACTAAGAAATATAGCCAGAGCACTTAGAAAAATGGACTTTTCAAGATAAATAGGTTTGCATCGATTCCACTTGTGGGACTACATTGGACATTGTTGTTATTGTTGTCGTAAATAGGTTTCCGCCGAGAACGTTTTCGGTTTTCTCCATATCAAAGAAACACTTAGTGTTAGTTGTTGAAAAAAATCGTGTGTATAAATAATATGTTGATACAACTTTTGTTTGTTTCCTTTGCGGCTTGAAAAGGTACATTATGTTTTGAGTTTGCTTTGGTGCTTTATCACTTAAGGTTATTTTGCTTTCAAGATGACCATGACCATCCATTAGGTACCAAAGTTCTTTTGGAATGTGCTTTGAATTCAAGACTTGAGAATGGTGGTGAGGATGGCCAACAAGATTACCACACATGGAGCAATGGGGGTGGAATTTTTCACAAGTCGGCTCACATTGATCCTTCAGCCTTTGTAGCAGTTGGTGCTGTAGTACATTCAGAATGTGCAGTGGGTGCAGATTGTCACATTGGCTCTGGAGCAGTCATTGGACCTACTGTCACAATAGGCAAATCAACAAAAATAGGGTACAACATCTTGTCTATCTTGAAACTTGTGTTATTTGGCTTCATTTATGGGATATCTCTAGTAGGTAGTAAGAAGACTTAGTTCTTAATATTGAATTGAAATAAGTCATGCCTTGTTCAGCCTAATGAGTAGAGAGGTATAGTTAAAACAATTATTATTTGGTTTCAGTTAGCCATTGGCAAAATAATATCGTTCTTCCAAGAAAAATCTCATCTGGCTTTCTTTCATGATGATATTCAATGTTATCAATTACTTGAGCTTAAGCCTTCTTTCCAATTGGTTTGGATGTTTGAGTTTTGTCTGGAATCTCCTAAAGAAAGAAATTCAACTGTTTAGAATTGAAAGAGATGGGTAGAGTGCATTAGAGGGGAAACAAAAGTAAGATTAGAAAAGCTATTGAAATGCAAGATGATCCTTTTACTTTCTCAGCTCTTGGCAGTCTCACATTTTTACAGCCTAGTTTCCATTTTGCACCATTTCTTACAATTGATTTTTGGTCTATGAATTATCCGCAAGTTATCTTCAGCTACAATGTTGCATTGGCTAATTGCATGATTGGTGACTTTTGCGTTATCCACTGCGGGGTCTGCATTGGTCAAGATGGTAAGGCTGAATCTTACGTTAAATTTTCTTTTTATGTTTATCAAAAAGAAAACCAAGACTATTCCCTTTCTGGTACATATCGGGGTACTGTCACTGACAACAACCACCACCTAGTGAAATCCCACTAATTTTTACCGTCACTAACCTACTTTTTATTTTAAATATTACTGCTAGTGTCAGAATTTAAATAAAAAGATTTTTTCTTGTAACAGGTTTTGGATTCTTTATAGATGAGCAAGGAAATATGGTGAAAAAGCCTCAAGTTAGTCAAATACTACTTATTTAAGAGATATAACTGCTACTTATGTGATCATTTTAATTATATGTTTAGCATGCACATGTGCTTTATTAGAATTTTAATGAAAACAATTTAAATATTCTTTATTTTTATGTTATTTGGTGTTGTATTTTGGAAAGATATTTTGCACACATAGTGTTAACTTTTATGCTCGATTGCCACCTAATTGTTGTCTTGGCCTATCATTTCATCTCTACTCAACATTTCTCTGTTCATTTTACTTCTAAGTTGTCCTTTGTCATTTTGGTATTTTTGGTCCTCTAAATATTGGAATTAGAAGCTGATCCCAAGGGATTTCTGATGTAGATTATAGCAGTTTGGATTTGATCGGCTAACCTGAAAAAAATGTCCTCAAGTTTGGTCCATGATCATTTGTGCTAATGGCTCATTGTTTGTTGCTGAAGCTCAGTAAGCACTTGAGGTAACTTTGTTGTTTGACGTATGCTCAAGCTTGGCCTTTCTCTCGATGAAATCAGGCCCAACTGAGCTTGAGATAAAAGTAGTTGATATAAACCTAGAGTTCCATTTTTTGATGCCAGAACAACTATGCCTATAAAAAAATAGTTTGTTTTATTTTTTTGAAAAAAGATGTTGATAATAGATCAATGATATAAGCTTGTCCTGATTGCTTTTTCATATACTTGATGTTTTATGAGCTACAACTTTTCTTAGTCTTCCAAGAATATTAATCTTTTCTTTTTTTCTCTTCTTCTTCTTCTGCAGACCCTGAAGGCGAGAATAGAAAACCATGTAGAAATAGGTGCAAATACATGTATCGATAGGGGCAGGTGAGTTCAATGCTGTTTTTTGGATTCTTTATTTCAGTTGTCTTAAGTCTTTTCCAGTAAATCCCCCGCCTAATGTTTCTGAGATTAAACATACATGCCCCATCATTCGGGGGCCATGCAGTTGGAGGGATACAGTAATTGGTGAGCATACGAAGGTGGATAATTTAGTTCAGGTACTTCCCTACTTCTGAAGTTTCAAACAAAATTCTTGGTTTTGAGATGGTTCTTATGATTCGCAATACAGATAGGTCACAATGTAGTGATTGGGAGAAGCTGCCTCATTTGTGGACAAGTTGGGGTTGCGGGATCAGTGACGTATGTTATCCCTTTTAAACCTGCATTGATAGAGAATACATCTTTTTTTGGATTTGATCAGCAATTTATTTAACTTTCTTGTTCAGCAAACTTTTAGCTTTCAGGAATATACATTTGTTCTTATTTTGGATTATCTAAACATCCGTCCTTTTGTTTTCTTAGTATAGGTGACTATGTAGCTTTAGGAGGAAGAGTTGGGATCCGTGATCATGTAAATATTGCCTCAAAGGTATAATTTTCTATATGACTGAATCTTTTCCTTGACTAACACCATTTAGTGTCTTTCTATGTGAAATGATTAATCATAACATACACGTACTTATGTTTAATAGATTTCTCACATTGTTGGATATTATATTTTGTCGGGCAAAATAGAAATGCGACAGCTCTTTACTTACAAGCAAAGAAGAGATCATATGTTACCTTTTACCACTATATGCATCACAAGTTCTATTTGGCAATGCTTGAGCTTGACACTATCATGTTAATTCATTGCCTAATATTGATCTTAATGGACGCAGTTGAGAAACCAGAAATGTCACGAATGAGTTGTTTGTCACAATTAAAATAAAGTTGCATTTTCGTGTACCTGTTCTCTTGCCTCAAGTTCGTCCTCCTTTTTCCTATGTGTCTTTAGCCAACTGATATCAGAGTATAAAAGATAGAAATTCAAGTAAACCAAATGTATAACATTCTATAGTCATATGACTTATTTAAGTTTGTTTGGTGATGATGCTCATTATCCTCAAAACTTCTTCTAACATTAATCAGAATCAGAATGTTAGTACACTTTTTTCAAAAGAACCAGATTGTTATTGTACATTCTATGATGGTTATGGAATTCCTGTCGGATGTTGTCGGTTCATGAAGTCATCAAATCTCTTTGTTTCTACTGCCAAGGCCATCGTTCTTACTACCTCTTAACTGTTTATCTGTCCCAGTTTACATGCCTCTCACTCGGGATAAAGGATACTTTTCTACAGGTTAGAGATATAGGAAAAAGCCTATAGATTTAGGAATTAAAAGAAAGCTCCATATAGCTCTTGCAGCACCAACGTTAAAAACAAATTAGTATGTAAGGTAAAGGTACTGTCAAAGATAGCAGATACCATTTCGGGAGAAACCAAAAATTAGAACAAGGCAATCTCTTTATACCGACGGGGAGAGTCTATTCTATTAAACAGATAATACTTTAATTTGATATAAAGCTTTTCCAAGACATTAAGGGATGCTGTGAACCATAAAGTATTTCAACTTGTTAATTTATCGTGAATGTATAATTTCTCACTGCATGCTGCCTACTTTTTCTGTTGATTATGAACATTCTATGCGGCTTTTCGGAAGATATCATGTATAGTATGCATGCATAATTGCTGTTGAACTAAATAATAGCGTTTTGATGCTACAGGTTAGGTTAGCAGCTAATAGCTGCGTGACCAAGGATATTAGTGAGCCCGGAGATTATGGTGGCTTTCCTGCTGTAAGAGCTCTACCATTGTTCATGGTGTCATCTAGTCTCCTTCCGAAAAGAATCTGAACTTGTTTTTTCTGTATGAAAATTTTTGATAATTCCTGTGGCTAACTGCAGATTCCTATACGTGATTGGCGAAGACAAATTGCTAAACATCGTCAAACCTTGAAGTAAGAATTCTGTTTGAATGCCAACCCTATATAGAACCCATGATTTTGAACATCTATTCGACTATGCATGTCATGTGATGCACGCCCCTCACCCGATGGGACAATCTGAGGAACTATTGATTCTTGTGGTCATATTTAATGCTGAGCATATGTTATCTTGGACATAGATTAGAAAACGAATTTGTACATGAATTTGCTGTTCCTCTTGCCTTTTATGACATTGCATGCTCCTTTGAAAGCAAAACTTACTTTTAAAAACATTTATTATGCATGTATTGAAAGGTACTTTCATATCTTTAAATTAGTCTTAGTGCAGCCTGCCCGATGTTAATTATATGGGATATTTAGGATTTGTCAATAGCTTCTGTCATATTCTCAACGTCAGTTAATGATTGTTAAGTACCTCGCTAAGGACAAGTCCGGTGCACTAAAACTCCCTCTATCGCAGGGTCTGGAGAAGGGCCCGACGACAAGGGTCTAAAAGAACTAGAAAATTAACATATACCCTTTGAGCTTCTATTTAAGGCCTTGTTGCATGCTAAAACATAATACCTTTTAGTGTTCCTTGGTTGTTGTCTACTCTGCTATTTATCATCTCTTTGTTAAAGAAGCATATGTGTGTGTGTGTATCAGTTGGTTCAACAGAGTTTCTTTAGTTTAGAAATAACGCACTTCAATTTTGTAGTCGAAGACAAGCCTAAACATGAAAAATGAATAAGAACAGGACAACGAGGGTCTATTGGAAACAACCTCTCTACCTTCTAGGGGTCTGTTGGAATCAATAAGGTCTGTGTATATGCGACCCTAATCCTCAATAGAAATATAGGTATGTTATTGTTGTAAATAAAAATAGGACAATAAATGGAAATATCATGAACAAACGTTCCCCTTATATCAATAGAAATACACAGAACATCTCTTATCCACATAAATAGGCAATAGCATGCCATCTTGTCCTAGTCCAACAGGACAATTAGCATGCATCCTATGATGTTTACTGTTCCACGACGAAATCTTAAATCTTATGGTCGATGCTAATTCAACACGAAAACCCACTGGCCCCCTTGACCGATCATGCATCATTTGCTTCCACTGCGACTCTGTCAATGTCAATGATGAACCACTAAGTGTAATAGCAAACACGGTGCTATTCTTAGGCTGTTGATAGAATGGTGTCGACACTTGGTACCCTCCAACGATCTTTTCTTGATAATACACTGTCACTCGACTTGCATCATAGTAGATTCCAATACCTTGGTTTGAATTCCTCGCTGTGACTCTGAAGTTTATTTGTGCATTTTCAGGTCCACCACCATTACCTCCGTGTCCTAAAGCAGGAACATTGAAGTCGTTGAGGAAAATTCGCGGACGATGAGGACGAAGACTTAGCCATAAAATGAATGTGATGAGTCCAACAATTGCAAGAAGGCCTAAGAATATAGAACATATGAGCTTTGACACTCTTGTGGTTAGACTTTCTTTAACCCAATGGGCATAGTGCCTAGCACTATGGTGTCGCCCTATAGAGTGATCATGAACGCGCCGATTAACTGGTAATTGTGGCTTAGAATGCTGCATTTTTTTGTTTTTTCAAGTGAATGGAATTGAGGTTGATCATGAACAGTTTTGGAGTGCATGATTATTTATACAAAGCCTTGGAATGTCATAGTATTGTTAAATAACTTTTTAGGAAAGAAAAGAATAGAGAAGAATTGGTTATGTGATCTTGGTATAAATTTATATACTTTTTTTGATAAGTATTGTTATTGGATTCTTGATGTTGAGGGCAAGTATACTTTGTTCAATACACACCAGTGTATTCCTTTCTCATAGAGAGTATACTTGTTAAACAGGAGGGAATTGCTCGGGTGGTAAGCACCCTTTACCTCCCGTTCTAAGATTGTGAATTCGAGTCATCGAGGAAGCAAAACTGTGGGAGCTTCTACGGAGGGATAAAAAAAAGAAAAAGAAAAAAAAATTCAAATGAGTTCCATGCCTAAATATTCTTCCATACCTTTCATTTTTCCAAAATATTTATTGTGTGTACTAATATATCAGTATAATTCTAAAAGTGCAATTTGAGGAGCGTAGAGTGTATGCAAATATTGTTCATATCTTATAAAAGATAGAGAGGTTTTTGATGGACCCTCGATTCAGGTAAAACAGCTCAAATATTTAATGTATAAGTTTATATTGGGATTAGTTATCTTTATTAGGGGTGTCACACGAATGAGTCGAGCTGAAATGATAGAGATTAAAATGTGTTGAATTAGAAAACGACATGGGTCATGACCTGACCAAATTTATTTTGGGCTCAAATGGGTTAAAAATCGGTTGGATTATGACCTATTTAATTTAATTCACTTAATCTCAAAAACTTTAACATGTTGCTATATACCTTTTGTAATAACAATTTGAATGCAAACTCAATAAAAAAAAATTCTTGATTTTGAAGTGGAAAGTCACCAAATTTTGTACCAATCAAATATACATATTTTTAAAATTAAGATTATTTATTCGACACGTATACTATGAAAAAAAAATAATTTCTTTGAGTTATTTTGATCTCAACAAAATTTTAATTTACAAATGAAAAGAATGGAAAGATAAATTCCAGAAGATAATAAGGTAGTTAGTAATTTAAACATTCAATATAAGAACATAATACATTGCACAAATGCAAATAAAGAATTTTAAGACGGATTGAATTGAAAAATAAATTGAACTCAATTGAAAATCTTTTTAAAATGTGTTGAGGCTTGAATACATTAGATTGATCCAATTCAGATTATCTTGCGTCTAACCATGAAATTCTATACAATCCTATATTTGGGCTCATTATAACATCCTTAATCTTTGTATTATATTATATTGACACTTTAATCTATCGTATAAAAATGATATATATTGCATAATTTCTGAAAAAATAAAGTTTATTTATAAAAATAGCATCACCTTATTTACTAGGAAAAGAGTTTGAGGGACTTCAAGGATATTTTTGTCTAAAAAAAGTTATGGGCCAATCCTTATCTATCACCTAATTTCGACCATTATAAGTTTAGAGAACTTTTGCCTCGTCTAGCATAAGTTTCATGAGAATCAAATTATTTAGCATAAGCTGTGTAATATCTAATTTGTTTATCATTAATTTAGAGAACTTTTTCTTGCTTTCCATTAGTTCAGTAGGAATAAAGTTATGTTTTTCAGGACATAACTTGAAAAACTTAACTTGTGAATTTTGAATCTGAAGATTTGCCTCTAAATATAAGTTATGTAGGACATAAGTTATATCTTTTATGACATAACTTGAAATTTCTGAATTAAACTTTTGCGTCTATCCTCGTAAATTTTGTAGGAGTTAAATGGCATAACTT
>JAOTQJ010000072.1:4202134-4213955 GCA_025642045.1 Solanum sejunctum
TGATACCTCGCGTAAAATAAAATGGAATAATTAAATAATATATAGGGATAAGAGAGATTGCTTGATTAGAATTTTGAACAAATGATATTGTGTTGAAGAACCTAATAATTTAGGTTAATTATTTGAATTTATGTGTTAATTATTTGAATTTATGTTTAAGTTTGTGAATAAAGAACTAATCCACTAGCTAAACAAAAGTCAAATTCTTCCAAATTATTAATTTCTCATCCTTTCACAAATAGCCACAAAATCATGAAACTCCTTTCAATTTTAGCCACAATAATTGCATTATCTACACCACTTACAACATCATTTTCATTCAATGAACCTCATTACAATAATCCAACATTATCTCTTCCAAGAATTGGCCATTTTCAACCACAAATTCCATCTTATGATGATCACAAGTTAAAAATCAAAGACATGTTTACACAAATAACATTGCAATAAGAACCCAATGATATGTTGGGCCAAGAGTAGTCCAGGCCCATTTTGTTGCAAAAAAAAAAAAAAAGTGTAAATGTCTTGATGGACAAACAAAATTGTGGATTTTGTGGGAGTAAATGCAAGTATAATGAAACTTGTTGTAAAGGGCAATGTGTTAATACTTTGTTTAATAAGAGGCATTGTGGAGGTTGCAACAAGAAGTGTCAAAAAGGAAGTTCTTGTTCCTATGGAATGTGTAGTTATGCTAATTAATATCATCGAGGGCTACAGTGAGATGGACATAATTCTTCGAGTTTTGACAGATAGCATTTTTTTTCTTTAATGTGTCTTGCACGACATGAATCTTGATTAGTTGGTGATTATGCGAGTACTGTACATCAGATTAATTATTTGTTGGTTGTGTAACAAGTTAATTTAGTTGTTGTTTTTATTTAATTTGTTCATTATAATAAAAATAATTGTTCCTTATAGTATCAATAGCATTTAGATATTTCTCAATTATATATATTGTCATTAACTTTTTTTTAAATTAATTTGGGAATCTACCTCATCATATGATCTTCCCATGTACAAAAATAAAATTAAAGTCTCATATTCATTTAAATTAATGTTTTGTCTAATGCATACTTTTTTCATGAGCCAAGCACATAAAAATTTTCTTTTGATAATATATTGTGTGTGACTCAAATTCAATTTAAGTATTTATTAATTATTATGATAATACATTGAAATCAATGATTATTTATCTAAAATTGTAAATTATTATGAAGAAAATACTTATGTGATCGATAGTATCTCCATATTAGTTATTTCAAAAAAGACTGATACACTTCTAAATTAGTAACAAAGGTCCTCGGAGCATTAGTAATTATCACATATACTAGCAATATATTAGCACTAGACATAATCATAAACATAACAACATGTCCAGTGTAATTTTGCAAGTCTAGAGAGAAAAATATGTATACGCTAGACCTAATTACTCCCATGCCTTAAAAGATGAAGAGTCTGTTTCCGATAGACCTTTAACTTCTACGAGACAAAGATATAATTAAGTGCTTTTAGTGAAGTTTAAATATCTATCATGATCATGCAAGAGCATGTCAAGATTGAGTGTTGTGGCCACTGTCAAGCCAACAAAAACAAGAATAGAAAGGGCAAATAGAAGCAACATTAGGCCAGCAGCAACATGGCCTCCCACTTGATGTGCATATTGTGTAGAGGCTAAGGCTAAGAATGTGAGGGGAAATGAGTAAGCCCACCATGCAACATTGAATTTCCTCATTGATTTCTTGAAGAGTGTTGGCCTACAAACCTAATTAAATCACAACAACAAGAAAGTTGTTAGTTAGATAGATGATAAATTATGGTAAGTGTACACACATATTCATAATTTTATGTAAGCAGTGTCTATGGTGAATTCAGAATTTTCATTCAAGTGCCTGGGTCGAAAAATAAAAATATAAATGTGTGAACTAGAGCGCAAAGTACAAACTCCAAAAAGAGATCATTGTCGATATTTCTCAAATATGTTTACAATATCAACACTCAACAATGTTCTGTTGCTTGAAAAGATAAAAGTTTAAAAAATTAGACAGCCTACACACCCAACAGGAATCAAACTTGCAATCTAGGGATAGTATTTGTGTCCCAAGTTCCTCTTTGATTTAATTAGGTGGTCCAAAATTAGTATATGTACAAAAATACAGAAAATCTACCTCATATATATATAGTGTAAGTTTTTGTCGATGGGATTGGGGTGAACCCCCTGACACCTATGCAGATTACCCTAGCGATGTCAATATGAGTTTCTATAATGAATTTAAGTTAATATATATTGAGTTAACAGTCAAATATTTATATATATTTAATACAACAAAAATTATTGAATTCATGCCAACCTACATATTATATTGTAGATCCATCCATTGTTACGTATAAATGTCTATGGTTTATGTGACCTTACATTTCAAAAATAATCATCAATCATGTATACCCATGTATTAATAGCCCTTGTATTCTTAATATCATAATTCATTATGTGTAAGTTATATTGCATATATACTAAATAGGGTATATAACTAATACATGAGAATAATAGGATCAAGACTACTAGATTTGGGCCTTAAGGGGTTCTTTGGTAATTATATGAGAATAATACTGATTAAGATGTATTAGTAATGCTGGAATTAATTATCCTAAAAAATTTTCTTATCCACTATTTGATTTAATGTACTTAGGGTAGTTCTTTTGTTAAACCATGTATATCCATGTACTAATAGCCCATATATTCTTAATATCACAATTCGTTATGTATAAGTTATACATCACATATACAAAATAGGGATGTATAACTAATACATGTATGTACGTATACAACAACAACAACATACTCCAGTGCCTCAAAAGGCTCCCGCTCACTGTGAGGTGAGGGGGGTCGAATGTACGCAGTCTAACCTCTATGTTTAAAAACATAAAGCGTCTGTTTCCAGATGTATGTACGTATACATAGACTTAAAATTCTACCAAACAAAAAAATAAATAATACTATATATATAACTAACTAATAAAGAAAAGAGAAGATAATGGACTTACCAAAGAGATGAAGAGAAATAGTGAAAGAAAAAAAAGCATCCTGCATGGCATATCAAAATCCCCAGAAATGGAAGCCCATGCTAAGCTAGCCATGCTAGGTGCAGCCACAAACAAGAAAAATGAAGGTCTAAGTATGGCAGGAAGGCGATTAGTACCCGATAATCGTTGATATAGGGTGATAAACACAACTAAATAGTGTGTTAATCCAAGTGTAAATATACAAATTGCACTCTCCTTCCATTCCATTTTACTAGCTATCCAAGAACCAACCAAGTTTCCCAAAATAGAAAGTTGGCTTGTTGGATTTGCAACCATTGACAAGAACCTCTTTTCAGTAGTGAACCATTGTCCATAAATCTTAACATCAAGTATCACCACGGGGAGGACGAAAATCCACCACAGAACTTGACAAGAATCAAGAATATTGTTTGGGATTGTGAATGGCATTGATTGGAGCAATAAAAGCCAAGAAATCCATGGTGCAAAGAGGTAATTGACACCAATAGGATGCAAGAACTCTGATTTCACTAACTTGAAGTGAAAAATGCACCTTAATATGTAGAGAAAAGAGAGTAACATAAGTGCACAAAGTGAAGTCCACCATAGTAAGAGGAAAGTAGTTGAAGGGAGTGAGTGAAATTTGTGTTGAAGTGTTTGTGATTTGTCCAAATGTTGAGCTAGGACTTTCCATAACAAAGTTTGACCACCTAGAGAAAGGCTAATTCTAAAATAGCCTGCATGAAGTTTAGTCAATAGGGTATTAGAAGAAACTGATTTCTTGTTAACATCTTTGGTAGATGAGTGAATAATATTCTCAACATCATCACTTATTGTGACCTTGATTGTTGATTCAAAAACTTGTTCCCCCATTGAAAGATGGTTATGTGTAATACCGGCCAATTGAATGTAGGAGAATATGGTGTACATTTGTATTGCTTATACTTAGGGCTATATATAGGCAAGGCGGAGCCAGGATATCGTAAGGGGTTCATACAACAATGAAATCAGGAATTTTATCAAGGGTGTTCATAATTTAGTTTACACATATGAAAAAATTTTTGACCTATGTACTTTGTATAATTTTTCGAAGAAGGATATTCAATTAGCCACCGTACACTACGTGTGGCTAAGATGAACCTCCTTTAATTTGTCAAAACATTATATAGTACTCCCTCCATTTAAGAAAAAGGCCTGATTTGACAAGGCGGAACCAGGATATCTCAAGGGATTCAACCAATGGTGAAATTAGAAATTTTACCAAGGATGTTCAGAATTTAATATCTGCACGTATGAAACTAATTTTTGACTAGCCATCCTATACTACCGGTAGCTCGTCACAAGGTTCATCTAAACCTTCTTTAAATCATTGAGAAATTACACACAATTATATAGAGTAGATGTTGAATTCTCTCACTTTCTTTATGTTTTTACCTTTTTATATTTTAAATTATTTGATAAAAATTTTGACTCCACCGCTATATCCAAGTGACTGAGAGACTAAAAGTGCACATTCACATAATTCAAAATTAGTAAAAATTAGTAAAAGCAAGATGTAGTGTGTGATCAACCATGATCATTCGTGGAGATATAAAGTAAACAACCTTTATTAGGTCACTTAGTGGTATTATCATGCATTTTATTATAAAGAATTAAATTTTACATGCATATTGCACCGGATAAATTTTCTTAGACTATTAATGTAATATTTCTTATTATCATAATTTAGAATCGATATAATCTTTATTTAAAAAAAGTAATAAATATATACTTTTATCATCATCTAATGAATGGTGCATATTTACCATTTTTGTTAACATTAATATTAGAAACAAAGATTTTTTTTTCCAACCTATATCAATGAGAAAGTAAAACATGATTTTTTTCATTCATATTCCACCAAACCAACCAGTGAAAAAATGTACGGTGAAAATTAAATTTTCATTGAAATCGTAGGAACCTTTCTGATTTTTTTGTATAAAAACATTATTATGTTTTTCCTCACTAATTCAATAAAAAAATCTACAAAAATAATCATTAAATAATTTTCAATTAAAAAATGATCATGTTTTTTAGTAGTACATGATATACCTATCTTAACCTTCCCCCCTCCCCCTCCCCCTCCCCCACCTAACAAAAGAAGGTAAAATGAAGAACTTGTTAACAGAATAATAAAATGTAGTAATTAATACTAAAACTCATTACAAGTCTTGACATAATATAATGTTTTTATTACATGGTTTAAAGCTTTAACCCTATTTGAATATATAGTCCTCTTTAATTATGTCAAATTGATTATGTTAATATGCTTCTCACCCACAACATTGCACTTTTAACAAATATTATCCAACACAACTTGAATTAGGTACAAATATTTTAGAATTTGATACTTATATTTCAAAGGTGCACTAAAAGAAAGTTGGGGCAAAACTAAAATATGTATAGTTATTATAAATAAATAAATAAATAAATATATGGCAGAACTCAACCTTACTGAGGACATGACTTTAGATAGAAAGGAGTGGAGGACGCGAATTAGAGTAGTATGCTAAGTTCTTCTCCCTCCTCCTCCTCTTCTTCTTCTTCTTCCTCCTCCTCCTTTCTTCTTCTTCGTCTTCTTCTCCGTCTTCTTCTTCTTCTTATTAGTAGTATTTGTACTATCTTTACTATTACTATTCCTTTTTCTCTTCATTGTCTGGCTGATATGTGTTAGTTTATCATAGTTGCATACTATCATGTGTTATTAATTGCTAGTTGCACCTGTTGTCCCTTTCTCTTTATTTATATTTCTTTTGTCATATATAGTTATTTCTACTTTTGAATTTTGAGCTGAGGGTTTTAGGAAACAACTACTTCTATGTAGTAGCGGTAAGATCTATGCATAATCTACCCTCCCCAGACCCCACTTGTAGGATTTCATTGGATATGTTATTGTTGTTGTTGTATTTGCTCTCAAACTTTAATTATGCGTAAATAGATCACTTAAATTTGTATAAAGTTAAACAAGTAGGCATACATATTAATATATGTAGGATATATATGGTACCTATGCACTCTGAACGGATAAGTCTATTTGACTGTTTAATTAAACAAATCATTTTTGCGATCTCTATGAATGTCCACAGTTCCCACAATGTAATTTCTATCAAATACTTTTATATCTTATTAAAGTATGTAATTATCTTCTTTAAAGTTTAAATTATTAGATAAGACGATAATCAGAAAATTAATTTGTCCAAGAATAGACTTGTCTCTCCTTGATTTGTGTATATATAGCTAAAACAACTCAAAGACACTTCTTGCTTCTTCCTTTTCCCACCCGACATTAAATACTTTATAAAAAAAAAATTTCAACTATCAATATGAGATTTTATTCATGCATATCTAACAATATATAATAATCTCAAAAGGGATTTATAATGTCCTAAAACAGTCCACCCATTGCATCAATAATTTTAGTTTGTTCAAATTCTTGCCCACAACATAGAAGGATAATACAACAACAATAACATACCCAGTGAAATCTCACAAGTGGGGTCTGGGGAGGGTAACTTGTACGCAGATCTTACCGCTACCTCATAGAAGTAGAGAGGGTAACATAGAAGGATAATGATATTAATATATAGTTTATTAAATTATTCATGTTTAATAAATATCTGTTGAAAATTAAATATTTTTAAAAAAATTAAAGTATAAGGATATAGTTTTTTTTTAATAAAAAAAGAGAAAATAGCCAAATGCCTTTCATGCTATTATCGAATTTTCAATTACACATTTAAACTTTACGCGAGTCCTATTACTTAATTACATGAAATATTTTTATATTTTTTATATAATAACTTAATTTTAAAATGTCCATGCAAATATCTATGACTTATTTTAAACTATAAGTTTTAAAAAAAATTATTACTTAAACTTCATGCTCAGTCAAACTAAATCATATAAATTGGGATAGAGGAAATTCTAACTTTGTCTTTAATTCATAAGGTGATACTTTTTTTGAAACAAAAAATGTTACTCTCTCCGTCTAATAATAGTTGTTCACTATTGACATGACACAGAGATTAAGAAACAGTAAATGATATGTGCAATTTTACTAAATCACTCTTTGAATATAATAACATAGTGAAAATTATCAAAAACACACTTAAAGTATCCCCTTTTTTTAGTTTTATATCTAAACTATTGAGAGTGTGAGTGTCATACCTAAATTATCACTTACTAGTTTTAAAAATACACCTCAATTATGTGTGTAATACAACTCTCTTTTTTATTGGAGAAAACATTACTGCATAGCCACCTGTGGTTAATTATCGGACCTTAATTAATTAATTGATTAATTAATCTTCACTTAGTATTACTCACTAACTAGTCTACATTTGTAGTAGCTCATTGGAAATCTGTTAGACATCCATGTTAATGACCAAATTAACCAAGATCACACTTTAATTAGTGATTAAGAAGAAATAAAGGTATTAATCGTTATGAGAATTGATAATCTTACTTTAGTTCCCTTTAAACTACTTCCTTAATTGTTTGACATTATGTATTACAAGTGGCAATGTATTGTTTAATATTGCATAATTTACTTTTGACATACTTTCCAAGTGAGCAACCACTATTAAAGTTTGGTTCCAATAATTTGTTAATCAAAAATTCAAATATTAAATATCGAATTTTTGAAATTTATATATGATCTAAGATAAAAAGGAGTCAAAGTCACGTATTTGGTTAAAAGGTTGGATGACTTGGAGAGATAGGATGATGTCTGGCCTTTTGATATAGTAAGTTAGTAGACGTAATCGTGTCTTTATTCCATTCTAACCTTTTTATTTCATATTTAGTACTTTCTGCTTTGGGGGATAATTTTTTTGAGATGACGGTCTTTTGGAAACAACCTCTCTATCTCTATGAGGTAATAGTAAGATCTGCATATATTTTACTCTCCTCAAATTCCACTTGTGAATTTTCACTGTGCGTGTTGTTGATTCAATATGAAAATTGAATTTTGATATAGTAAATTCTAAGATACAAATTTAAATCATATATCAAAGGAAAAACATAGATATGTTTAAAATTAATTCTAATTTTTAATAATTATTAATTAAATATAGATATCAAATATCAAAATTTTAAAGTTGGATATGATATAAATTTCAATTGGATTAGGCATCTTATGATTTATGCCCACCCTTGTGTTGGACTATTTAAGATCTGTAACTTCCTATTTAAAGAGGAAGAAAGAAAAAGAACATGAATAGTAGCTCGATTTTAGAGAGAAGACAGAAAAATAATTGTTAGAGAGAGAGACTTTTTTCGTGGTAACACCCAATTAATTAATTGAGTAACCTCCACGACAACAGGGTATATATATATTAATGATATCCTAATATTTATAATTACACAAAATATAAGTATACACGGAGAATAAACAGTAATACTTAAAATTTGGGTCTAGTCTCCGCCTCGAACCCCGGCCTTCGGGTGGGGATCTCCCACCCCCCACCCCCCGACAACCTCACTGCGACAGCTGCTAATATATATTATCATGCTTCACTACCTAACACCTTGCTTTTGAGGTTGAATTAATTTGTCTAATAAAATAATGCAATTATTTTCTAATGGATCAAATGCAAGTAATTATTGACATGTTTCACAAAAAGCTTTTTCACTTTGTGTCCTTTTTAAAAAAAAATTAAAGAAAAAGTCAAACCACTAAAAGCACTAGAAAATACTCAAAAATTTTATCTAATTTCTTCAAGCTATGCATGGTCAGAATACGTATAATTTATGACTATAGGTGATACCAAAGGGTCAAATAATAGATCTAGCAACTTTGTTAATTGGCCCCAAATAATGGGATGATAACCAACAACAATAACATTAACCCAATGTCTTAAAAGTTTTCGTCCATTACGGAATAAGGAGAGGATCGAATGTACACAGCCTGACCCCTATGTTTAAAAACATAGCGCAATTGTGAAATGATAATCAAATTAACAAATAATTATGTATACATTAAACTAAATGATGGAAAATAATGAACGCTATAAAATGGATTAATTGGTAGAAGAAATTGTTACACTTTTGTTGTAGCATTTAAATGAACGTATGCAATTATGTCAATAACAATCTTAACTATTTGAGGACATTTTTATATATTACTTTCAAATTAAACTAAGAATATTAAGATATTTCAAAACTTTGACAAGTGGTAAAGAGACACATGGCGCACATGCATGAAGACATATGGCACACATGCCAAGTGACACATGATGATTCTTTACTCTTCATCTGAATTGACTTCTTTCTAACAACAATAACATTATCCCAATGCCTCAAAGGCTTTCGTCTATTGCAGGATAAAGGGATATCGAACTTACGTAGTCTAACCTCTATATTTTAAAATATAGCGCGATTGTTTCCGAATGACCCCATGATGAGCGTTAAAAGTTGCATTAACTAACTACTACTTCACAATTAAAAGAAGCACAGACAATTTAGAAAGTCATTTTGCTTTATTCCATCATACCCCAAAACCAAAAAATAGTGAATCTTTAGTTCCATCCGAGATTGATGAAAATGAATTGAATTCTTTCTAATTTAGAAAAAAAATTCTAATTGCTATGAAACAATTAGGAGATGTGAATTATTCGATAATCGAAGTTGATTATTTTTATAAAATGAGAAGATATATATCATGTGTCAACAACATATTCTAAAATATGCTTGACAACAAGATGAATATCAAGGTCATTTTATATTATTAAAATTATGACATTCATTTTTCTGTTATAAAAAAGACTTGTTTAATTATAAGAAAACATAATTTCATGTTGCTGGAATAATTAAGTTAGGTACTATAGATCATATGGATAATTAGTTGCAATCTCCATGTTTAGATTTAATTTGGTTTCAAGAGTGATATGCTTATTAATTATAATATATAATGATAAGAAAATGACATTATGGATTAACTAGACCTCATGTGTATTTAACTTGTTTTAATTAATTAGCTACCTAATTTATTGTAACATTATTTAACAAATAAGTGGTGTACCTACACTGTGAATCAATCAACAATAACAATAACATACTCAGTGAAATTTCATAAGTGAGTCTGGGGAGGATAGATTGTACGCAAACCTTACCGCTACCTCATAGAAGTAGAGATATTGTTTCCTAAAACTTTCAGCTTAAAACTCATAAGCAATACTGTGAATCAATCGTGTATTTGTTTTTGATATGCTGTTTATCCTAGTTTCCTTGAACAATATTATATATCCATAACATTACGATAATTAATCTTATTCTATTAATACATAATTTTTGTGGTAGAGTAGTATGTACTTTTTTATTTGTAATTAGAAATTTTGGTTAAGAATGAAAGTCGACTTCACTATGAAGTGTTTTACCTTCTAAAATATAATTTTTTCGTATAAATTTACTAGTCAAATCTCAAAATAAATATTAAACATCAAATGAAAAGTCAAAAATTATATTATTGAAATTTAATTTCTTAAATTTTTAGGAAACAACCTCTATACTTCTATGAGGTAGCGAACAGATCTGCATACAATCTCCCCTCCTCAGATCCTACTTATAAAATTTCACTGAGTATGTTATTGTTGTTAATTTCTTAATTTTCCTAGATAAAGCAATAATTTGGTTGATTCAATAAACATCATATTAGCTATGCGACCAAATGTCAATATCCTTAAATGATTGAAAAGGTCTAAATATATTTTGGCATAGTTTTCATCATTCATCCACATGTCACCTTACTATGCTTTATAATAATAAATAAAACAACTTCTAACGTCATTTTTTCGTGTATCTATAATTATTTAATATATAAATTTCAAAGTGTTAAAGGATAATTACATTATATTCATACTCTTTTAAAATTATGAAAAATAATTTCTTAAACTTTTTAAATTTCGAGATACATTAGCTCGACTTCTGGATATATTAACAGATATCCATATTTATAGGGGAGATGTATTAGGAGGATATCCATATTATTTTTTTGTATGTCAATAATTATTTAATACATAACTTTCAAAATGTTAAGAATAATTACATTATATCTATACTCTTTTCAAATTATGAAAATATTTATTTAAATTTTATGAATTTCAGGATACATCACTTGACTTCTGGATACATCAGCAGATATCCATATTCATAGAGAAAGATATCAGAGAGGGGAATAAGACATCCAAATCTAGATCGTGCATTTAGAAAGCACTGATTCGAATTTAATTGGTTTGTGACAAAGCCTTAGCTGATGTATCAATCACACTCAATTTAGACCTGATCGTATCTGTGGATTACATAGGAAAGACTTGTATTCGAGAGGGGATTTTGTATCCAAGAAGGGAAGAGGGGATATATATTTGAAAGGGGGATAGGAATATCAGCGGAAGGAGAGTGGTGTATCCAGAAGAATTTTTTTTCAAAAAAAGCTTAAATGATAAAATTTTTTGAAAATTATGATAAATAAAAAATGTATTTAGGTAACATATAAAAAAATATTGGTAAGTACAAAACCAAACAAAAAATGATAATGACAACAACCTAATAACCTGATGTTTGCTATAGTAATTAATTGTTAAAATGGTATGTATACATAACCAAAATTTTATTTATTAAAGTGGACCATCATATTAGTGGAAAATAATGTGAAGTCGAAAAAAAAGGGATATATCTTTTTGTAACCCACTATATATGATAATTAACAATATCCATGCATTTATTATACAAAATATTACTTCCATTC
>JAOTQJ010000072.1:4231347-4243876 GCA_025642045.1 Solanum sejunctum
TTCGATCCATATATCCCCTTATGACCAACCAAAAAACTACATTATTAATCTATGTGCAACAACAACGACAACAACAACAATAACATACCCAGCGAAATCTCATAAGTAGAGTCTGAAGAGGATAGATTATACGCAGATCTTACCACTACCTCATAGAAGTAGGTGTTGGGCAATATAAATTTGAAAATATGCAGAAAGATGAAGAAGAAGAAGAAGTAGCAGAAAAAGAAACAAGAAGATCAGTTTTTAGAGAAAAGTCAGAGAAATTTTGTTAGAGAGAGACTCTTTTTTTTATGGTAAACCCCAATAATTAATTGGTGAACCTTCACGGCGATAGGGCTATATATATTAATGATATTCGGATATTTATAATTATATAAATTACAAGTATACACGGAGAATAAACAGTAACACCTGACAGCAGGAGGTTGTTTACTCGAAATACATTAAAATCTATGTGCAAGAATTCAAAATACACACAATTCTTTTTTAGTCTTTTGACTCCTACAATAAAGTTTACTAGAAAACTGTTGCAAAACTAGCAACTAAAATTTGGTTGTCTTCCAAAAAGTATTTAGTATAAATAGAGTGTTTTGAGCTACAAATTACTTATATTCATCAAAATTGTGTTTCAAACTAACAGCAGAAAATGAGTGTAGAGTTTGTTGATGGTGCCACAATTCTTAGCTTTGTGGAAGATGAAGAAGCGTTTGGCGAATTCATCGTTGAACTCTTCAACAATCTCGATAAAAATCATGATGGCATACTTTCTTATTCAGAAATGTTGAAAGAGTTGGAGGTAAGAGTCACATATATTTGTTTTTCACTTATAGTACTCAACTATGGAAATTCTTGATTTCGCCATTGTGTAGGGGTTGAGGGTCTTCGACACACATTTTGGTATCGATGTGAAAATTGATCCCAACGAGGTTTCTCGAGTTTATAGTTCAATCTTCGTTCAGTTCGACCACGACTCGAACGGGATGGTGGATTTGGAGGAATTTAAACAAGAGATGAAGGAGATGATGGTGGCCATGGCTAATGGTTTAGGGTTCTTACCAATTCAAATGGTACTTGAAGAAAACAGTTTCTTGAAGAAAGCCGTTGATAGGGAATTAAAATACTATTCTATTTAATAATAATGGTTAAATTTCTATTCTCTTCCATTTTATCATATCTAATTCTTTCTAGATTTTGAGATGAGAGTTCACAAAAAACAACTTCTATATTTCTATAAAATAACGATAAGATTTGCGTACACTGAATATATTGTTGATGGTTAAATATCTTATTATTTCTTGGTTTATGCAATATCATTAGAAAAATTTGAGTTGTAACATTTTGAAATAAATTTGATATATTATAATTCAGACATACGAGTTTTATTTGGTATATTGTTCTACAAACTTCAAAAAGACCGATCAACTTTTCCTGTTTAAAAAAGTACAGAAACTGCGTCTGCCGGGAGTCGAACCCGGGTCTATTGCTTGGAAGGCAATTATCCTAACCGTTGGACTACAGACGCTTTGATGACACATCTTCATTAGAAAAGGAATTTATAATTATAATACAAAGAGAAAAAAGGTCCATTTCATCATCTAGCTGAAGATCTCGTACCCGCACGATGCGCGAATAGAAGTGCAAAGACTAGTCATCTAACAGTTGGACCATCCATGAACAAATCAAAGAGGTAGCAGATTTACAATTCAGATAGTTAACTTGAAATATTAATTCCCAAGTTTGAAGGATCCAAATGTATTTTCGCCACTATACGTCATGTAAAGGAATCCGTCTTCGTCCTTGTTTTCCTCGTAAATTGCAGACATCAGAGCAGCTACAAAAGGAAGGATGGACAATATGTCAACACAAATGTGTCAAGACCTTACGTTTTAATCTTACTGTACTTACCAGTTGGAGGTAGAATGTTTTTGACAAAGACAAATATCGCCTTTTCAGCACTGAGATTGATCCTCTTTCGAACCACGTAAACAAATTGTCCAACAGTCAAATCAGCTGGGACGAGGTACCTATGTCACAAACGCAAGGCAAATAAATAATAGCCCTGTCCTAAAAGATGTGCACACAAATAAACACAAAAAGCCAGTGGCAAATCCTGGATTTAAAGATTGTGGGTGCTCATCTGGCAGGAGCGCAGATGAGCAGCAAGAACCAAAGCACCTATGAGATTTCTTGTTCAATGTTTGCTTATCTTTATATTTATACAAGTTCTGCATATTTTCTATATAGATACACACAACTTTTTTTCGGGATCAATGGGTGCTCGAGCACCCGACAGATGCCATGTGGATCCGCCCCTGCAAAAAGCTGCAGCATTCACAAATAGTACATTATTGGAGGATCCAACATGGGGGTGGCAGCATTCAACATACCAGTGGAGATAACACACACTCATTCTACAGAGCAAATTTCATGCCAAAACCAATATATAGTTGGACTTGGAAACATAAATATGGTGTTACAAATGTATCAAAATAGAGCACTTGATTCTTAAGCAACTTACTTCTTCTTATCAATCTCAGATATATCACTCTTTTCTGCTCTCTCAACAATCACCTGAAGGGGAAAACACAGCCATGAAGGATAAGAGTGTGGACGTGTATCGATTAAGAGCAAGATCATTAACATCAGATATCATACCGGAATTCTGTCAGGATACTTCTTCCTGATACGGGAGGATTCTGCCTGCCTCCTCTCTGTTAAAAAATAACAAATATTTGAAAGCATCAGCGAAATTTCACATCAAACTCATCCTTATTGTCTCATTCCCAGGCCTTCTTAAGTAGAGAGGCATTGGGAAGTTATCAGCACAAGTAAATGAATTCACGCATATAGAGTTGCTTCAGCATTAATGCACCAGATATATTCCTAGATTCAGGAAGATTAAGAACAGAACATATATATACACCCTCAGAGCATATAGATCAAAACTTCATTGGTATCTGGTTGCTGCTTTACCAAATATTTAGCTTAAGTCAATTAACTTTCCCTCAAAACGGCAACTAAAAGTATTCAAATATATACAATGTAACAAGGAGACTACGAAGCATGAACATCACCAGACTGCCCATGTCCTAGCACCTGCCAACATAAGCTGCTGTAATATTTGGATAGTAAGTAAATCTGCACCAGTAGCTCGTGCAGCCACACTCAAGCACACACATATATGTATACAATGGCAGACCTAAATAGACACTATAGGGTGCTCAGCACGCATTGTTTTTTTAACCAAGCACTATAATTTCATAAAGGAAATTAGTATTATCATGCAAATAGATCGATCTAGCATCCTTCGGTGATTAGTACAACGACAACATACCACTAAAATCCCACAAAATGGAGCTGGGCAAGATAGAATATACGCAAACTTTACGACTACCTCGGTTATTTTCAAAAGACCCTCGACTCAAGTGAAACAAATCAAAATAGTAATGCAAAGAAAAAAACACCATGAAGAAAACTAATAGAAAAGCAACAGAGAGCACTCATACAAGGAACAATAACATCAACGAAATAGTGTGATCACCTAAACATAATAAACAACCGGTGATAACATATACCAAAAGCCAGAAACTACATGAATAAGATTAATACTACGACAAACTAGATACCCCAGACTACCACCAAGCCTAACCTCAAAAAGCAAGACAACACTCAATAATATACTAACCTTCTACTGTTCTACCCTAGTCCACGACCTCGATACCCTCTTATACAAAATCATGTCCTCGATAAGCTGAAATCGCATCATCTCCTCACTCTATGTATACACATATCACACACACACACACAAACTCTACATCTAATTAAAATTCTGAATATGTTCAACCAAGATATAAATAAACAGGGGCACACTGAGTAAAACAAAAGCCAAATATGAAACATACCCAAAGGATGTTCAAGCTTGAAAGAACTCTTGGCCATTGCAAGACTCAAACTTTGTTGATCTCTTGCTGCAAATTTCAAGCATCTAAAGAACATCAGAATCACAACAAAAAAGGCAATTTCCTTCACCCCCACAAAAAAGTGGAACAAACAGAGATCCCACACAGATAAATACAAACTTAGAAACACAATTCAACCAAAAGGGTATCTTTAAATTTACTCAAAAATGCAAGAAAACAAATAAAGTTGTGAACTTTTTATTAGAAACACAATTCAAACAAAAGGGTATCTTTAAACTTACTCAAAAATGCAAGAAAACAAATAAAGTTGTGAACTTTTTATGTGGTGACTTTTTTTCACATCAAAATCTAGAACCAATAATTCAAAACAAAATTTTTACCAGAATTCAACAGAACAAATTGGAGTTTTCCTGAATCGTACACGAAACTCAATGATTTTTGTTTGAATTCACAAGAAAACTCTCTGAATTATACGAATTATTTTGTGTAATTATTATATGTTTGGATTTGGGTAATAAAACGACGTCGTGGAGGTTACTTAAAAGTTGAAATGACGTTTTGTTTGCGTGGTTGTGGCGGTTTGCTTAACCTAATTATTTGATTTAGAATTCCTTCGCACAGAGAAGTTTAAGGAAAGAATCAATTTTTAGTTTATTTTAATTAATGAATTCTTTAGTCAATTAAATTGAAAATATTGAAAGTATTTTTCTTTTTTTTAAAAAAAATAATTTCTTGCTCAATCAAATACAATTACATAAATTGAGAATGAAAAAAAATAATTATTGATCATACTTTTTTCTTAGAATTCTTTATTTAGATAATTCTGAAAAATATTAACCAGATCTAATGTACCAAAAAAGAACAACAAGAAGAGAGCCAAAATAAGAAGAGTGTATAACTATAAGTTTAAACCATTCAATATTCAAAATTCACTAGTCGTAATAGAGGTAATGTCTTGCCTTGCTAATACGAAAACTCATAAAAGAAAAAAAATTGATGTATAAAATATTATATGTTCATGCAAAGTTGGACAAAGACATGTACTTTAAGAAAATGTGATGTAGGCAATTCATAACATCTTTCCGTGCTAATAAGAAAAATCATAAATAAAACAGTTTGATACACAAAGCATTTCGTATTCACGTAGAATCTACGAAAAAACTACAACCCTATAAAGGTGATATGGATTGTCTATATCTCTTGATATAAGCACTATTGACGAATTCCACGACTCAAATCTATAACATATAATATGTGTCATCACAAAGAAATAATTCATAATCATACCATTGCTCTCAAAGACTTGCTTAGTTAATTAAGAAGATCATATAACATAGAAAAATGACAATGACTCATGATGAAGATGGATTGCCTTATGCTGTTGTTGGTTGTTGGTTGGATGTAATTAAATTTACAAAATGATAATGTCAAAATGGCATTCCACAATTTGCTAAGATTTCTTCCCTTATATAAGTAACCTAGCAACCAAACTAGATATATATACATTCATGTGGTGGTACAATTCCAATCACCATAATCATCACAAATCTTCATCTTCTTCTACAATTATACTATCAAATATCAACCTTTCCATAATAATCATTCTTCAAGATCTTTATGCCTACTATGGCATATACAACGGAAATTGAAACCATTCAGTATTAGAAATTCACTAGCTCGACTAGAGGTAGCCTATTGCTTTACTAATAAGAAATACTATAAAAAAGGGGGCTAAGGGGTACACAAAACATCTCCTCTTTCATGCAGGGTTCAACAAAGAGATGCAATCTAAGGAGGTGAGATATACAAAGTCTACCTTAATACAGGACTCAACGGCTGATTCTATTGCTCGAACTTGTAATCTATAAGTCATTTTATTTCAGAAAGTCAGTCTTGGTAAAAACGTCATTTCTCACTTTACTGAGATCTCTTCCCTTGAGTGTCCTTCCAACACCTTCACATATAGAAGGAGGAGTAATGTGATTCCTAGCAAACTTCTTAGCTAGATATTCATGTGGTGGTAACATTGCCTCATCACAATATTCATCTTCTTCAACAACACTTCCACTATAACCACCATTCCCCATGGATCTACTTGATGATTTCTTGTTGTAAATCTTGGATAGATCAGGAATATTGATAGGAGCTGATAATTGTTTTGGCACATGAGTGGACTCATTCTTGCTACTTGTAGTACTTTTAACTCTTGGGAGTGTTGGAGAGATCACCATTGGAGTACTAGTAGATAGTTTCCTTTTCACAATATGATGACTCCATATATCTTGTTCTTGAAAATCTCCATTAAAGTCCATTTGTTTTCCTATGCTTGCAAATAAGAGGAAAAAAATTAAAATAGCAATAACATATACAGTGAAATTTAATAAGTAGAGTATGAAAACGATAAAATGTACACAAACTTTACCACTACCTCATAGAATATGGAAAAGATTGATTTCTTGAATGAGCCTTCAACTTCTATTTGTGTTGGTATAGAAATATTTAAGCAATGTTCCTCGAACTCTTCAAAACATCATTGAACGTGTGGCGGATTCTCTAAAGATGGCACTTTTTGGAGAATCCAACGCGACTACAACAAGAATTTTGAAGAGTTCGAGCAACTTAGCTTGATTGTATATACATTTGTTCCTCGAACTCTTCCAAATACCATTGAGCAAGTGGCGAATTCTCCAAAAATAGCCCTTTTTTGGAGAATCCAATACACCTGCAACAATAATTTTAAAAAGTTCGAGCAACCTAGCTTGATTGTATATATATTTGCTCCTCGAACTCTTCAAAATGTCATTGAGTGTGTGGCGGATTCTCCAAAAATAGCCCCTTTTTGGAGAATCCAACGCGACTGCAACTATAATTTTAAAGAGCTCGAGCAACTTAGCTTGATTATGTATCATCGGCGATATATAGCACTTAAGAATCATTTAAGAAATCAACATTTTTCAAATAGAATTCAAGAATCATTCAAAAAAATCAATATTTTTCATATAAAATCGTCGAGTGCATATCAAATTCTTCAAAAAATTGAATTTTTTGCAGATCCAACACAAATGCAGGAAGAATCTTAGCAACTCAATTGGTTGGTTGCAAATCTGTAGTTCTCTCCCCCATTTTCCCTTCCTCTATCTTCAATTTTTTTTCAAAAAAAAACTCAAACATGACAACCTTTTTTTAAAGAACTCGACAACATAACATTCAGAACATCTATAAGATAATTACATACAAATCACTAGAACATACATGAATTGATAACTTTATAAAAATGTATTTACTAACCTGATAGTATAAAAGTTATTTTTGCTGACGATGTATAAAACTTCAATTACTCTTTGAGTACCAAGAACCAGCTAAAAAATTTTCCCAAGTATTTATAGGGAAACTTTTTGCCCTTTTCGAAAAAATGATCCACCGAATAAAACAGCAAATTTCACTTACATCCAAGAAATTATTTTTACTGTGAATTTTACAAAATTTCAAAGAAAATGCATAGACTTCTATAACCTTATACTACAAGGAAAAAAAAGCAAAAAAAAATAATTAATAACAACAATAAATTCTATAAGTGAAATCCCAAAAACATGATGCGCACGTACGTAATGCGCACGTACGTGATGCGCACATATGTGATTAAGACCAACAATACTAATTAAAATAAAGAAAATAATAATAATACTAAAATCGATGAATAAAATAGTCTTATACTTTTTTCATGACTTTGTAGAGATAGATAAATTATTTTAATAGACTCATCGCTCGAAAAATACAAAAACAATATAAACAAGTTACAAAAGAAAGCAGAAAAAGCCTAAAAAAATGATGACTTTTATGAACAATGATTTATAACTGAAACTTTAAAACAAAAATTAAGGAATTTTTTGATACATGAATATCTATCTAAAAGACTGCCCACAAATTATACTATAAAGTTGTAAAAAAATACTAGTGAAATTGAGGTCCCATGGGAATTTCCACAAGACTTTATTTTAGTGATTATTTTATTTCATAAACAAATTTATTGTGGTAAAAAGATTTTATTTATTATTTATTTTAAATGGAACATTAAATATGTATAAAATATTTTTATTTAATACTTTCAAACTAGTATATGTATTCGTGCGATGCACGAATAATATTAAAGTATTATTTTTTGATTTTGTTGTTGTGTTAAATTATAATGTCTTTTCTTATTATGTATTCGTGCGATAGACGGATAATATTAAAGTATTATTCTTTTATTTCATTGTTGTTTTAAATCACATTATTTTATAAAAGTGTAGTTATTATCTTGCTCCTCAAAGAAATAAACCTCCACCCCAAACCCCCACCCGTACTCCTTCTATTTCTCATAATCGTATAAAAAAATTATATAATTATCAAATAATTTTTATATTTTTAAATTTTTTATTAGATTAGTCATTATTTAAAGATATAAGATTGTCAATAATGATTTTTATTAAGTTATCACTTGATTTAATATGATCAAGATCTCTTCTTAGTATATATATATATATATTGTTTAATCATATTTTTTAAGAAAAAAAAATTATTCTCTTATTTATATCTTTTTGACTTAAAATTATGAACAGTAATATGTATATTATCTAAGTACTTCATTGTTATTATTAAAATTACTTCAAAAATACTATTTTCGCACCCCTTACACCTACGTCTTTGTATATTTTTCTATTATATCTTAATTACCTTTCACTAATTTAACTATGATTAAAAAAAATTATGTTACATGTCATGAACAATTAAGTTTCTTCTTTTTTATTTTGAAGTTTAAATTGAAGTTACTTAGCTTTTTTATATTTTAATGTTCATTGAATTCATTATCATTGAGAGTTTAGCTTATATGGTATATACAATTTGGAATTTTGCTTATTTATTTTTTTTTAACAAAAACTTTCTCACCTAAAAGAAAGTTCTGCCCTTCAATTCTTCAAACTTTAATTTTTGAATATTATATAGTAATTTATAACCTATTTTCTTATTTAATCCCGACTTAATATCATTATAACACTGTAACTTTTTTATAACTTTTCACTTTACCAAATATTCTTATTATGTATCCGTGCGATGCACGAATAATATTAAAGTATTATTTTTTTATTTCATTATTATTTTAAATCACATTATCTTATAAAAGTGTAGTTATTATCTTGCTCGTCAAAGAAATAAACCCTCACCCCAACCCACACTCCTACTCCTTTTATTCCTCATAATCGTAATGAATCATATAATTATCAAATAATTTTTATATTTTAAATTTTTTTATTAGAATATTCATTATTTAAAGATATAAGATTGTCAATATTGATTTTTATTAATTTATCACTTGATTTAATATGATCAAGATCTCTTCTTAGTAGTATAAATAGATATATTTATTTTGTTTGATCGTACTTTTTAAAAAAAGAAAGTTATTCTCTTATTTACATCTCTTCGCTTTAAAATGTATGAACAAACGCCTAAAAATATTTACATCAGATTGGTCCAAACGCCTTTTTAAAATATTTTGATGTATATATAGTTGGCTGATTTATGTAAGAGATTTACGTAAAACACATAGTTGGTTGATGCATAAAAATTTGAGCAAGGTGAATTTAATAAATTTTGAGTTCATCTGAATTTAATTTTAACTTATATTGTTACATATTAAAAATTATTATTAAATAATTGTAAATAATAAATTAAATGAAATATGATAAGATTGTAAATCTCAATGTGATCAAGTCAAAATTAAATAGTAACATGGTCATATTATATTATATATTTTTGTAATATATAATATACTACTTTGGAAAATCATTATAAAGATAATTAAGAATATAGCAAAAGTAAAATGTAGGTCTTCCTTAACATGATATTATTACTATAGTCTATTTTAAAATCATTTCATAATGAAATATATTCATAATAAAATGTACAAATTTTAGCTAATAATGTCAAAGGAAGAATCACAAGGTGATTTTAATTTGCATAGCATAAAATGAGCCCTATCAAATAGATTTTTATATCCCATCATGTGGTGAATATAATTTTAAAACGGAATACATAAACAATCTCTTAAACTTTACACATAAAGTCTAAAAAAGATAAAAGTATATACTAAACTTGTCCTTCTATTACGAGAGTAAAAAGATTCTTTCATAAAAATATCCAACTTAAATAACGTATATCAAAATAAGTCTCATTCGCGACTTTATATTGAGTATCTCATCCTCATCCTTAAACACCACTATCCTAACCCCCCCCCCCCTCCTCTTCTCTCACACACACTATCTCCACCTTATAAGATTTAAAAACTTTTTGAGACAGATGTTTTACTTATTTATCAAATATCAAAAAATAAGTTTTAAAAAAAAAAAACTACTTATAGCTACTAGTTTTTCTAAAATATTAGCCTAAAGTGCTCTAACATGAACATGTAATCAACAACAAACAACAACAACAACATACCCCAATGCCTCAAAAGGCTCCCGCTCATTGCGGGGTGAGGGGGGTCGAATGTACGTAGCCTAACCTCTATGTTTAAAAATATAAAGCGGCTGTTTTCAGATGACCCATGAGGAGCGTCGAAAGTTGCAATGATTAACTGCTATTTCACAAATGAAAAAAGCGCAGATAGTTTAAAAAGCCATTTTGCTTTATTCCATTATACTCCAAGGCCAAAAAATAGTCAATCTTTGGCTCCATCAGAACATATTATAATTCAAGTATTTAACGTAGTAGTGAATTTCCCTATAAAGTTATGTCTTTAATTTATTTACCAACTCAAAGCATTCATCAATCTGAGCTCTATACAAAAAAGTTAAGGCTATTTTATGAAAAAAATTATCTATCTATCCATTTAATTTTGTATCAATTTAAGTATCTACTGTTTGAAGAATATAAATACTATTTGAACCTAAGTTGAACATGTTTATATATTATGATATTAGATAAATTAAATATCCCAACTACTAGGTACCTTTATGTCATCATCATTAACATACCCTAGTGCCTCAAAAGGCTCCCGCTCATTGCGGGGTAAGGGGGGATCAGATGTACGCAGCCTAACCCCTATGTTTAAAAACATAAAGTGGCTCTTTCCAGATGACCCATAAGGAGCGTCGAAAGTTGCATTGACTAACTGCTACTTCACAAATGAAAGAAGCGCAGACAGTTCAAAGAGCCATTTTGCTTTATTCCATCATACTTCAAAGCCAAAAAATAGTCAATCTTTAGCTCCATTCGAGATTGATGAAAAACTAGGTACCTTTATGTCTTACTCCAAAATTGACCAATCAAACCATATTCCAAATCATCTAAAAAGTATCATAATACTTGGTACAAAATCCAAGACCAATCCAAAATAGTCTAGTCCTATTTTATTTGACTTTTAAGCAAATAAATTACAGGTGTGTGACTTAAAAGTCCTCCTTCACTTTATGAACTTCAATTCCATGACCTAATGTATTTGCTTCTACATCTCAAGCATAAGAAATAGGTAATTTCTCTGTCCTCTCTCCGTTTTAATTTGTTTATCCTGATTTTCTCTTTTATGTATGTTTTGAAAAAAATACATCTTATCCTTTTCAGCAACTGGTTGATTAGAAAGTACGAGATTTAAGGGCACTTCGGTACATTTGATATAGACAACAATATTTTATTTATTTTCTTGAATTCCGTATAAGTCAAAACATGACAAATAAATTAAAACAAAGTACATCCGAAGTCACAAATGTTGAAATTTTAGGTGATGAAGGTTTTCTTTGTTTACTATATGAGCAACTCCCTCTTATCATGTGATTGATGTAATAGTAGATTGTGTAGTAGATTAATCGAGGTGCGTGCAAGCTGCCTATCAAAATTTCTTGTGTTAATATCAAAATTGAACTTGTTTTGTTTAGGTAAAGAATGGAAAAGAACCAAACTTTGTTAAGAAGAGAAAGGAAGCTAGTAAGTGTGTTGAGTAAGAGGGAAAATATCTTCTAGGAAAATGTTTTTCATTAAGAAATCACTTTTGGTGGTAGCTTTGAATTACATAATATATTTCGATTAATGGTTAAAAACACATTTGAAGTATCATTTTTACCGAGTTTCGCATCTTAGCTACCAATTGTTGCTTTTTAGTATCTGAACTATCACCATCTATGTATTGAAACACAACTCAAAGCTAATTAGTCCAACTATTGGTTGTTTCTTTTTTCTACTTGAACTATCACGACATACTCAACTAAATATGTCTTAATACATAAATGGTGATAGTTCGGATAAAAATAGGGGTAGATGGTGAATTGATGATAGTTCAGGTAGGAAAAAATGAATAACTAATAGTTAAAGTGTGAAACTATCTATGTAATACTATGTTGCTTGGACATTTTCATCAAAACTGTTGCCGCACCCGTGTCATTTCGTCCTAAAATGCACTACTTTTGGAGGATCTGACATGCACGTGTAGGTATTTTTGAAAACTCCGAGCAACGTAGGCTCCTCCTACTGAAACTACTCAAAATTTTCCTTGGTTTGATATGCTAGGCAACATGGCTGAAGCTTTCGTTGAAGTTTTGTTACAAAACCTTAGCTCTTTTATTCAAAAGGAGCTTGGA
>JAOTQJ010000072.1:4257563-4272320 GCA_025642045.1 Solanum sejunctum
ATGGGGGGTCTTGGAAAGACTACTCTTGCTCAATTAGTTTACAATGATGTGTTGGTACATGAACATTTCGATTTGAAAGTTTGGGTTTGTGTGTCTCGTAATTTTGACGAGAAGAGGTTGATAAGAGCAATCCTAGAAGCCATAGTTGGGAAAGATATAAACACTTCCGAGTTAGCTTCTTTACAGAGTCAGCTCATAACTTTGTTGAGAGGGAAACGATATTTACTCGTTTTAGATGATGTTTGGAATGAAGATCAAGAGAAGTGGGATAAACTAAAAGCCTTACTAACAATTGGTTCTCGAGGTAGTTCAGTTATTACCACTACTCGTCTTGAAAAAGTTGCTTCAATTATGGGAACAGTACAGCCATATCGTTTATCCTGTTTGTCAGAGTATGACTGTTGGTTGTTGTTCAAGCAACGCGCATTTGGCCTCGACAGAAAAGAAAGCTCCAAATTTGTGGATATTGGAAAAGTGATTGTGAGAAGATGTTGTGGGGTGCCTCTGGCTGCTAAAGCTTTAGGAAGTCTTCTACGCTTTAAGAGTGACGAAAAAGAATGGTTGTTTGTAAGAGATAGTGAGTTTTGGAATTTGCCACAAGACGAAAGTTCAATCTTGCCTGCTCTAAGGTTGAGCTATTTTCACCTTCCTCAAGATTTGAGACATTGTTTTGCTTATTGCGCGATATTTGACAAAGGCTCGAAAATTGACAAAGAAGAACTAATTTATTTCTGGATGGCCAACGGATTTATCTCATCCGAGGGAAACTTGGAACCCGAGGATAAAGGTAACCAAGTATGGAATGAACTATACTGGAGATCTTTGTTCCAAGAAGTGCAACAAAATTCGGACGGGAGGATGTTGTTTAAGATACATGATCTTGTTCATGACCTTGCCCAATCTATAATGGATGATGGAATTCATGCAACAAAACTTGAAGGAGGGGAAAAGATATCGACAAGCAGAATACGACATGCAACAATACATGCCGAAGATAAGTCATTTCTTGCTTTTCCTAAAAGTACTATGCCTTACAGCCCTTCGTTAATCGCAATGTATGGTTCTTTAAGGGTGTTGATTTTTTGCTCAGTTCAGTTAAAGGAATTGCCATCTGCAATCGGAAATCTTATACATTTAAGGTATTTGGACCTTTTCAGTACATGTATTGAGAGTCTTCCTCAGAGTATCTGTTCTCTTCAGAATCTGCAGATGCTAAGTGTAGAAAATTGTTGCTTCCTTCGTGTTCTACCGAAACATCTGTATTATCTGAGAAATCTTCGATATCTTCGGCTAAGAGGCTGTCCATTGAGTCACATGCCTCCTAATGTAGCACAATTGACACACCTCAAGACTTTAAACAAGTTTGTCGTTGGGAGAAAAAGCTGTTCCAAGCTTAGTGAATTGCGAGACTTGGATCTTCGGGGAGAACTAGTTATTGAGCACCTTGAGAGGGTTGAAAATCTTATGGAGGCGAAAGAAGCTCTAATTTCAAAGCGAAACCTCCATAGTTTAGCTTTGTACTGGAACCATTCCGTTGGGTGTGAGTCGTCGAAGGATGTTGATCTGCAGGTGCTTGAAGCACTAGAACCTCATTCCGACCTCAAGCATTTGAAGGTATCTGGTTTCAGAAGTACACGCTTGGCAAGTTGGATGAGTGCTTCAGTTTTGAGAACTATGATTACCCTTTATCTTCATGATTGTAAATACTGCTTGCATCTCTCTCAACTAGCTCAGCTTCCTTGTTTGAAATATCTTTCGCTGAGACGAATTCATTTGGAGTACATTGACAGTAATGTTGAAAGCGGAATATCCCAGTTAAGAAAGTTCCCATCCTTGGAATCACTTGAGATGTGCGAACTCCCGAATTTAAAAGGAGTTTCCATCAAAGAAGGAGAAGAACAATTTCCGAGTCTTCACGGAATGTGGATTGAAGACTGCCCTTTGCTAACATTTCCACGCCTTTTATCACTCAGAACTTTGAGAATCATGAAATGCTCAAACATGACTCTAGCGTCTATCTCTAATCTTTGGGGTCTCACCTTCTTAGTAATTGGTAACAACAAGGAACTATCTTCTTTCCCTGAAGAGGTGCTAACAAACCTCACCGACCTTGAAATATTGACGATTGAGGATTTCTCAAAGCTGGAAGTACTACCAAGCAGTCTGGCAAGACTCACGGCGTTGAAATCCCTGTGTATTGGTCACTGCCACCAACTAGAGTCTCTACCAGAAAAGGGATTGCAAGGCCTCACCTCAGTCCGTAAATTGTCAATCAGCTGCTCTGATAGATTGAAATATCTTTCTAAAGGATTCCGGCACCTAGCTTCACTGGAGGAACTTGAAATTTTTAAGTGTCCAGAGTTGGTTTCATTTCCACAAGAGATTAAACACCTGAACTCCCTTTATCGTGTTCACCTTGATGGTCTGCCAAAGTTCCAGTCTAGAGAAGATACTGTTATTCAAGAGTTGGTTTTATGGCAACTGCCTGAGGCTTTACGGCACGTCCACAATCTGCAATCTGTGTCTGTATGTAGATTCCCAAGTTTAACTTTATTGCCTGAGTGGTTACATGAGCTTACGTCTCTCAAGGAACTGAACATTGTACAGTGTGATAATCTTGCCTCACTTCCAGCATGTATGGAGAGAATGAACCTCCAGTCCTTGAACATTTTGGGCTGTGCAATATTGGAGAAGCGTTGCAAAGCGGGACAAGGAGAAGACTGGTACAAGATTCAGCACATTCCTAAGGTGAAGATCAGTCAAAATTGTGATTTTCTTAGGATCAACTTGTCATCAGAGAGGTTCATTGGTCTAAGGAAATTTCACTTGTAGAAGGCATCACCACTGAAATATAACAGCGTTATATCTTGAAGTTGATAATGCTACTATTCGTGAAGTGTTGGCGTAATAGTTATGCTTATTACAGGTATTTGTATGTTCTCCATTTGCGCCTTTCTTCATTAGAGCTCATTTGAACTTTGCGCTTAAAGTCTCAATGGACCTTAGAGCTTGTTTGTGCTTTTCACCTTTGATAACACTGAACATATCTACTTGGATATGTGCTGTTTCACTATATTACTGATACTTAATGCCTTAGAGTGGTCTCTTAAATTTCCCATGTACATGAAATCTTCACGACGACCATCAGTCACAGGTTCGCCATGAAGTATTGATTCCTTATTTGAGTTAGTTGCTTGTTTTGTACTGCAACATCTTGTGATCATACTCTTATATTCTCATTATTCTGTTTCTTCTTTGATGACAACAAATGTACTGATCAAAAGAACATCAATTTATATGTTCACAGAATTTGAGAACGAAAAATGTAGTTTCTCTTACAACACAAGCAAGATTCGAGTATTTGGTACATAAATAGAAGTAGAAAACTAGAAATCCTGTTTACTTCTCTCTTGAATCTGTACTGCTTGAACTACTATTTGACTCCCTTTTAGACTCATCTAAAGCTCCATTGTGCTTCTCATCAGTCCCTAAAGTTTCTGAAATCGGAGGATTATAGTAAGAACAATATGGCTGTACTGAAATGCAGGTTCCAGGTGCCATATATCCATAAGAAGAAGGGTAAGGGAATGACGCGAACGTATTAGGTTGAGGCCAATATACAAAAGGGATGACAGCATTTGGTGGATACATAGGGAAAATAGGATAGCAACATTGGTTATGGTAGTGAATATTGGGTGTAGTATTAACCGTTACAGGTTTTCGCGAATCTAGTGGTGCTTGGGGTGATGGTATCGGTATAGCCATCTGATTTAGAGACGAGGCGTAGCCCATTAGTCCAAATGGTGCAGGAGATGGGTCAGAATATGAAGGTTCAGAATGTATAGTTGTAGCTTTCTCTGAAGTTTTGCTCTTAGAGATTGCTACCCTCTTGCTTCTCATTTTCGTCGATGCTTTTCTCCCCTGCTCTGAAGTGGGACAAATATTCTGGAACAACATAAAATGAAAAGTAAAATGAGAAGTACGACACTTAAAATGAAACGGAAGTAGTATTCTTGAGGATAACTCGGCAGGAATTATTATTAGTAACTTGATGTGACTTAGTTTTACTTTGCAGCAGAGTTACCGCAAGTTATGGAGAAAATGACTATGAGTTGCAGATCATACAATAGCATCAGTCTCAGAATGTGGCAGAAACATCTCCTCCCTTTCTGCATCCTCATCTGTCCTGCAAATGTGGAGATGATTCGACAACATAAGAAGAAGCTTCCGAGCCCAAAAAATCAGAAAAATTGTCAGCAGAATGTCTGCGAACAAAGTAAAAGG
Organism: Solanum sejunctum; assembly: GCA_025642045.1. Lineage (NCBI taxonomy): Eukaryota > Viridiplantae > Streptophyta > Magnoliopsida > Solanales > Solanaceae > Solanum > Solanum sejunctum. The sequence continues at coordinate 4,261,848 of JAOTQJ010000072.1, forward strand.
GCAGTCTGGTGCTCAAAGCATCCCACGTTAATGCAGGGTCTGAGGAAGGGCCGTACCCCAAGAGGTTGTGATTTGACAGCCTACCCTGAAGCAAGCATCAGTGGCTAATTTCACAGCTTTAATCGAAGACCTAGAGAGCACACGGAGACAAACATGCAATGCAGAATACCTGTAATATTTCTGTAAGAGGTCCAAGTTCTTATATTTGGTTTCCCTTTGAACCAGGTCATTAGGAAAGCCATCCATGAAGAGAAGTGTAATTCCCAAGGCCTTAAAGAAGAAACTTCCATTGCGAATATGGATCAGCATTGCCATTCGACAGATCACCGGACCAAAAGATTTCAGTTTGTTTCTTCCCATTCGCTGCCTGACGTATCTGGTTTGACAATGCATCAATTTACAGACTAGTAAAATCTCATTTATGAGAAAAACTGTCTTACCACTGTTGCAACGAAGCGTACAAGATAGAATAGTTACGCAGTCTTACTCATTTTGAGGAAGATTTCTTGTACTTCCTCCATACTTGATGCATAGGAATAAGCATGACGGGCAGGTAGCATCCGAGGGACGCATGGCCTTCTCCTCTTCAAGTATTTTAACAGGACACAAGGTTGGGTTGTGTCTGTTGGGATAGAATATCTTCCTCCGAAATCCAGGATTATCGTATAATACATGCTCCTGGTACAGAACATATCAACTCAATTGAAATTCGAACCACTTATAGGTATAAGAAAGTTAGTAGCATACCCCTGGATTTTTTGAATCTATATATGGTTCTCCTTTGTGTAAAATGCTGAAATGATTGAAGTCTAATTCATACATGTCCTCACTCCCGTGCCTTGTACCAAGAGGCGCGAAAACTAAGATTTTTCTCATGGTATGAGATTGAGCATTTTCCAATGAAAGTTCATTAGATCCTAGCATCTTTTTTACTTCCTTTGGACAAAAAGCCATCTTTGCACTTCCCGTTCTTCTTATTCCGTGATCAATAGCACAGGCTTCTGAAAGCTCCTCGTAGGCTTCATGCATATTAATTTCTTCATTCTTTGCATTCTTGCAGACGTCCATATCAGTTGGTGAACTTTTTTCTGCTTGATCTGCATGTTGATCACAACTTCCCAAGACAGGTAAATGACTTGCTTCATCGATATTTTCTTTCAGTTGTTCGATCCCCTTCTCAGATTCCAAGTCCTTGACATTTCCTCCACCTACAATGTCAGTATAAGTGCCACTGTCCTCAGTTTCTTGGTCATCTTCGTCTTCGCTATCATCAGGGTCGTTTTCTTCAGCTGAATCACTGTCTTTGGATCTTTCAAAATTCAGAAACCGAGTATCATCCATTCTCATCCAATTCACTAGGCAATGTTCTGTATGAACGTCCTTCGTTAGGTAGATTTCCGAAGTGTGATCCTTCATCTCTGAGTCCATTTTTCGTGTTCTGTCCTTGTTAGTGTCGATACATTGTGCTACTTTTCGTCTCTTGAGCTTTCTGAAATGCCTTTGACAACAGGCCTGTGACAAAGATATATTAAACGCAACAAATTCCGCTAGTACTCAGCATTGAGCATATACGCTGATTGTTGCATATATACTTAGATAAATATAACAGGATAAAAGTTTACTTAACATAAATGCATTAGTGCTTAAATTCTGAAACAGCAGCAAGTGATTAAACTTCAATTTTTCGACTTTGGAAGTGAATCATGTTGTTGCATACGCTCCGAGGGAAAATCATGGTTGAACTTCTATTTACAATCATAACCATGTTCCTCAGACTCTCCAAAAATGTTGTCACTCCTTCAAAAATACACTACTTCTGGAAGATAAGACACACACCAGTTGGCGTTTTTGAAGAGTTCGACTAACATAGCATATAAGGAGACGACAACTCATTACCTCAACGAACGTAGCACACTCAACAATAACTAATATATACAAAAAGTTAAGTTGAGAAATCATACTTTTCCATTTGAGAAGTTGAAATCCTTATGTTTTCCTTGTATGTGAGATTCAAGAACTGATATTCTCTCCATGAGCTTCGCGTTTTTCTGTTTCTCCCTTTGCAATTCTGCAGATATTTCAGCAATATTGACATTCAGAGTTTTCTCTTCTTTCATTTCTTGCTCAACAGTGCAACATGCATTCACCATGCTGTTTTTCAACATTCCTGTTTGTGATATTTCACCACAAATACCTTTTGTGTGTATATATATACAGTATATGTTGAATCCCTCTCGTAGCTTCTTTGTATGTTTACTTCGTTATATTCTGAAAGGTAGCACTAAGTCGAGTTTGGAGATGGATCGAGCCATACTGAGTCTATTGCTTTTGCAAGTTTTTCATGTGACTTCCTGGTCATAGGACGACAACTCTTCCTGTCATGCCATTAAATTGTTCTCCCCATGAAATATTTCAGTTTATTTGTCTTACTTTCTATTTTAGTCCGTTCCAAAAAAAATCTCTTCTTTTCTTGCACACGTTCCACATGACATGTTTAACACTAAAAGATTAAAGACATTTTGATACATTCTACGTGTCTTTAGTTCGTGATCACAACATTCAAAAGTCTTATTTACTTGCTTACTCTCCGTGTCAAATCAAAATCAGATAAACAAACTGAAACGGAGAGAATAATAAAAGTAACTTGTGTACAACAAACAGAACACTCATTACTCTTACTTTAAAAAAAGTTTAAGAACTATGTCTTCAAGATTGCTGCATAGGTTAAGGAATCTGTTTACTTCTGTCATTCAATTCTTTGATTGTTTTTTCTTTTTATATTTATGGCACAAAAATTAAAATAATACTTAAGATAGCAATTTAAAAAAAGGAAGTAGTAGGAGCATCCTAGGCTAGTTTGATGTTCCACAATAAAAAATTTCTATCATATAGTTCCGAATTCTTTGATACCGTGGGACTTCAAATCCATTGTCAAATCATGCTCAATGGAATATGGAGATACTTATGACAGAATAGGCTAATTTGGTCTTTCACAATAAAGCGATAGACGGAATTGCCATGAAACGACTTATTAGTAAATTGATAAAACACTTCGGAATAACATATACATCACATATCTTGGATCAAGTAAAAACTCTGGGGTTCCAACAAACTACTGCTACAACCATTTCAATATGAATTGATGATTTTTAACAATACCTTCTAAGGAATGGCTAGTTTGAGATGCTGAACAATAAATTTTAATTTTGGAAAAACATCATCATTATGAAAATGTACACGCAGTAGAATCTGAACCTCGACGCAGGGACAGAGCTAGAAGTCAATATACAAGTGGGATCGACTTCAATAATTTTAGTTTAAATCATAAATAATTTAAAAATCTAATTACTAAACACATGATATTGTTAGTCAAAATTTATAATCCATAAAGTTTAAATTCTGACTCTAGCTCCGACTACGACGACACTTACCTCTCTTGGTATATGAGCCCAATGTAACAAATGACATTTTTCCCAAGACAAAAAAAGGAGAAAGTGCACACGTGCACATGAATATAATATGTTTAATGGAAGTACAGTATAAAATTATTTATTAATTAACCTCACGTGCAACTGACAACTTCAAAAGATATTGTCTCCCCTTTGATTTAAAAGGGATAATATCATATTATGTGCGTAAATATATTTTTGAGTTGTATTATATCAATTGATATCAGAGTCAATAGTTTAACGATCATGTAGATGATGATAGAATGCTGGCATGAAGCTCGAATTACTATCTTTGAGTTGTATTATACTAATCGATATCAGAGTCGATGATTCAACGAGCATATTAATAATGATAGAGTGATGACATAAGACTCGACTTCCATAAATCATCATCATAGTCTATGTTGCTCTATATTTTCATCAATCTCGGATGAAGCCAAAGATTAATTATTTTTAGGCTTTGGAATATGATGGAATAAAGCAAAATGACTCTTTAAACTGTCTGTGCTTCTTTCATTTGTGAAGTAACAGTTAGTCAATGCAACTTTCGACGCTCATCATGGGTCATCTGGAAACAATCGTTTTATGTTTTTAAACATAGGAGTTAAGCTGCATACATCCGACCCCCCTCTTACCCCGCAATAAGCAGGAACCTTTTGAGACACTTGATATATTGATGATGATGATGATATGAAGTATATGTTGCTCTAATTCTCAAAAACTATTGCTGCAACCATATTGGATTTTTAAAAAATGCACTAGTTTTGAAAAATCTGATGCACACCCATCGACATTTTCACGTACTCGGAGCAACATTGATGTGAGTTAACTTTTGCCTTTTTATCCAATGTAACAACGATGTTCGAGTCAACTTATAGCATTAAGTATCTAAACTCAATTTATAACTTACTAGTTAGCATAATTAAACATGTAAAACTTTCAAATGCCTCCCATAGACGGGATCCGCGCAAAATTACAAGTGGATCGAATACGTTACAGGAAACTCGAAATATACCATTAACTAGCTATACACACATTTTCCCGCGCTACACGAAAATGTCTCATGTACTCCATTGCTTTCTGAAGATAGCGGAAGGATTGAAGAAATACCAAACTAAGGTATCGTCTCATGATAGACGCCTCTCCATCGTGCTGGCTGGTGAACGTTCTCTGCTCGTTGCAAGGGTATTTTGATCTCCCAGGGCACTAGAAAAGCTTTTGTTGTGGTTGTGTTGTTCCACTTCTCATCATAGCACAGAACTCCTCGTAGTTGATCCTACCGTCCTGTTTCAATTGGAAGAGTCGAGTATGAAAATTTTCTATCCACATCTAAGAGTTTCAACGTCGAGTGTTTCATATAAGACGACTTACATTGTCAGTGTCCACCTCTGCAATAATTTCCTTGATGGTGGCCTCATCACCCATACCATATTCCTTCATAGCGCTTTCCAATTCGTCTCTCGTGATGAATCTGAATAACATTAACAAACAATCAAAAGAGAACACGTTACTTACCCAGAAAAGGGGAAAAAACAAGAGGCGGATATGTAAGAACGTGTGGAACGTAAAGATTTTATACAGACCATAACAACTAATATACTGCGGCCTTCAGAGTCGAGCGTAGAGACAAGCCAGAGAGAGATTAATATGTTACAAATACCGTTACAAAGGTTTCATTTTAAAGTTAATGGTCAAAAACACACCTAAGATAGCACTTTTTAACGAGTTTCATACATCAAAAAAGTGGAATTCCATATAGATTACATCCTCCCACCCTCCAACCAACCTCATCTTCACCCCCATCCCCACCAACCCTACCCCCAACTCCCACCCTCCGTAGACTCTTCAAAAATGTTGACGGATGCATGTCGGATCTTTCAAAAATAGTATATTTTTTAAGGATCCAACACGGATACAACAACATGCATGTTTAAAGAGTCCGAGCAACTTAAATCTAGATTATATACAAATGATTTTAGGCTAATATATTTTTTTCACGTATCGAGCACAAGAAACCAATTTATTTTCCTGGAAAACAGTTCCCTTCATACCGAACACACCCTTAGTAGTCAAAACTTCATTTAGAAGGTCGAAAAACAGAAGATATGATCATCTTTATGGACTTACCCACTGTGGTCCTTGTCAAAATGCTGAAAAGCTTTAAAGAGATGCTCATCCCTTTCAAGCCGATGTCTATGCATTGTTGCAGTAATGAACTCAATGTAGTCGATTGTTCCATTTCCATCCACATCAGCCTGAAATGTCAAACCATATACCGATCAGAAACTGAAATAAAACAAGATCAAATATAGTCACAGACATCATACTTACAGCTTCCATTAGTTGCTTGACTTCAGACTCCGTTAGCTTTGATCCAAGTCGAGCCAATCCCGACTTAAGTTCTTCATAAGTGATTGTCCCACTATTGTCGGTATCAATGTTGTCAAACATAGCTTTCAGACCCTTAATTTCTTCTTCGGACAAATTCTCCGCAATGACCTAGGGAAATTACAAACACACCAGAATATTAAGAGCTCACTTCCAACATCAAGTGCCTATGAAATGCTACATCTTCTAGATAATTCAGTATGGACGGCACGTCCCACATCATTTTTGGTACTGAAGAACCAGTAAGAATAGTCAAATTCTGAGTAACAGCAGTCTCAAGAAAATACTTAACCGCCGACGGTGCCAAAATAAGAATGCAATATTAGTTTTCTACCTTCAATGCAAGTTTTTTGAGCTTGTTCATTGCTCTGAACTGCTTCATTCTGGACAGGACTGCACTGTCTATTGGCTTGTCTGATGCTTCTCCAAGTCGAAGCCAGGGATGTTCTGTAGAAACAAGCGCAATAAATGCTAAGTACTAAACGAGCAAGGAGAACCTATATAGAGCATTTAAACACAAGCTACAAGAAAGCGACGCCTCTTGCATGCTGTCAAAGACCTATAAATATACACACATACATATAGACACACACACACAGACACACACACACACACACACACATATATATATATATATATTACTTGCAACATTAAATAGAATATGACCATTTCTAATGTTGTCCAAAATTGTATGACTGCAACATCCACATTTCTGCAACACTCATGTTGGTGGACATATTTATGTCTTAGAGGCCTAACATTAATGCTGCTGTAACTTTTGATTACACAAAGGGAAAAGAGAAATACCAAGAACTTGCGCTGAAGTAATTCTCTTCCTTGGCTCCTGCGTTAGCATTTTCCGAATAAGGTCCTTGGCACCATTTGATATGGATGGCCATGGATCACTTTGGAAGTCAATTTCTCCTTTTAGTATGGCATTAAAGATTCCCTTTTCAGTTTCTGTGAAGGATTTGGGAAGAGACGTTAACAGAATACAACAAGTAACATGAAGTAAAACATCTTACTAAACTTTTATCGCCATCCTTACCAGCCCAAAATGGAGGTACACCGCTGAGTAGAATATACAAAATAACACCTGCACTCCATACATCTGCTTCCTTCCCGTAGCTACGCCGCAATACTTCAGGGGCAACATAATATGCACTACCAACTATATCACGGTACACCTTCCCTGACATATAAAAATAAAACCTAAAGTTCATCTAGTCTAGATCCTAAAACAGAAGAGTGGAGGAAACAAAAAAGTAATTGAAGTCAACTATGGAAATGATCCATGCTGGAATACACAAATAGCGGCAAGACAGCACATGATATAAAAGCGTAGAGAAAAATATGTTATATCGAATGAGATGCATGTTTGGAAGTCTGTCAAATCAGCTAACGTCAAAGCACTCAAGAAACTCAGATCACAAGACAAGAGGATGTGCATATACATATCTCCTGAAAAAGAACGAAAATAATAATAACAAGGCAACGGAGAAAGCAAAAGTATACTGAGAATGTCCTCTAGAGTAAGTTGGGATGCCAACACCACTACTCTAGGATACTCTACAAATATCCAAGTGGAATTTGTTTGGCCGACAACATGCTATCTTGGAGAAGAATTTATTAAGTCCGCCTATTATGTCTTAATCAGAATTTTATTAAATCTGATTAAAAGTTTTATTAGCTCCTCGTAGGAACAAATGAGTAATTAGCTCAAGTATTAGCTTAATTTTTTAAATCCAGTTAAAAGGACAGTTAACAACAACAACATACCCAGTGAGATAAAAGTACAGTTAGAAAAAAAGAGGGAAAAGTTTTTTTTATGATGGCGCTGTCTAGGCTAGCTTGCGCACACCTTGACTATACAGGCGAATAATTTGCCAACCAAGGCTTCAGCAAATAAGAGGAATCACCTACTTTATTTATTTTTGCCTTCCCTGGTATTTGAACCTGAGATCTCATAGTTCTTCGCCCACTTTATTGACCAATAGGCTACACCCTTTGGTAAAATGAGGGGAGAGTTGTAAAAAAATTAAAATCTTATGCAAACTTCTGTTGTTTCTCTGGCTATTCTATGAGTCCCTATTTTGGGAGGTTAAATCTGGTTTTTGGCTCTAAGCAATAACTATATTCCTACACTTCATATGTCCCGAGATCAACCACAGCGATCCTTCTCTCTTTTCTTACACACATGGATCATGAGTCGTGCCTGACTCAGCCAAGGATATCTTAAGGGATACAAAACTCAAATATACCCTCTTTTTTTGTGGTGCAGGAATAATTCTATTGATTTGGGATAAAACTCTTGTACACAAGCAATAAACGAAAAAGAAGAGAACCTACATGAAAATATGGTTCTATAGGAAAGACATGCAATCATCCATACAAATGGGGAACTTGGGGTACACGAAAAAGTAATCAGAAAGAGGATATTCTTGAGATATTCACCGAGCATGTACTTTGCTGTACATAAACAACGTATTTCCAGTTAATGACTCATTTGAACATAGAAAATACAGATCAGCTAGATCTTTTTAATTTTAGCAGTAGCAAGACCTGTCAAGTTCCCACTTAATCCTGCAAATCTAAAATCACTATTTCTTGCTTTCATCATAATCATTGATTGATTACTTGATTGGTAGGACTGAAGTAATTCCTTTTCTAGCTGACACTAGAATACAATTTCTATTCGTGCATCTTGACATTTTACCCTAATCAAATCTCTTCTTTCTGAAAATTTGTCAAATAGATACTACTAACGTGTCTTAGCACTAAAAATGTATATGTCATCATGCATTGAGAAACAACCTTAGTTGCTTGGATTCTTCACTTTTGGTTCTACACCCATGTTAACACTACATGGGTGTGGGTGTGGATGAGGGTGAGGGTGTGGGATCCGTACCCATTATGGTCAACCGATTTTTGGTACTTTGACCAAAAGCGACAAAGGAACTCGGACAGACACAATGATTTCTGTAATTAAAGCAAAAGCTAAGGTGAAACTGAAGAAAATAAAATACCTTGAATATAGAAATTTCTTTCTCGGTCCTTTTCCTTGTACTCCTTATTGGATTCTCCTAATTTAGAGATATAACTATATTTTTAGATATTTGAATTAATTTTTAGCCGAATCCCCGCATTTGTATCTGTACTAGATCCATACCACCGAATCTTAAAATTTAAACATGTAAGAGAGCCGACCTCTAGATCCACACCTATATCGGAGACCCGCGTCCGAGCAACTTAGGACACATCCAAGCAAGAAGCATCACGTAAGTATTTCAAAAGTAACATAATATTGACAACACAACCATTTATTCTTAAAAACTGTCGCTGTAATGTAATTAATCATGAGGGGCAAGAAACTGACCTTCTTCAATGAAGACAGAAAGTCCAAAATCAGTTGCCTTCAGCATAGCATTAGCATCCTTACTAGTCAGTAAGAAATTCTCTGGCTTGAGATCCCTATGCATAACACCCATGAAATGACAAATGTTAACAACATTTACAATCTGTCTAATAATTTCAGCAGCATCCTTCTCCGAGTAATAACCGCGGGCAATAATCCTGTCAAACAATTCTCCTCCAGCACAAAGTTCCATCACAAGGTGCACTGACTGCCTATCTTCATAAGCACCCTTGAATTCCACAATATTTGGCTGCCCACTCAAATGCTGCATAATCTGAATTTCCCTCTTTATATCCTCCCTATCATTCTTACTTACAAGCTTCCTCTTAAGTATGGACTTGCAAGCATAAGGGTTCCCAGTTGGAATCTCGGTACAATAGTAAGTCACCCCAAATTGACCCCTACCCAATTCTTTCCCAAGTGTATAGAGTTTTCGAATATCCTCAAACGGCTTCCCCAATATGTTATTCAAATTGGGTCCTTGCATTTGGTCTTGGGGCTGTCCAGGCTGCACAGTGACAGGAACAAGGTGGGCCTTTTGCTGGGGCTGAGGTTGTGGCTTTGGCGGTGGCGGAGGCTGATATGGCCTTTCTTGCCGGGGTTGTGGCTGATATGGCCTTTCAGGCTGGGGCTGTAGTGACTTTTCATACTCTTGATTAACACTTCTTCTTCCTGCCCTATACCCATTAGCATCTTGTTGGGTATACTTCTTGCTAAAACAACCACCCATTTCTACACTTTATTCAACAAGATTGAAATTAGAGCACTTCAATTCCTCAACAAATTACAACAAATCAAGAACTTGGGGTTTAAGTAAAATAATTGTAACTTTGACAAGATTGAATTTTGGGAAACTTCAATTCCTCAACAAGTTACAATAAATCAAGAACTTAAGGTTTAAAGAGCAAAAGGTTTCAACTTTAACAAGATTGAATTTTAGGTACTTCAATTCCTCAAAAGTTACAATAAATCAAGAACATAAGGTTTAAAGAGCAACAGATTCCAACTTTACCAAGATTGAGTTTTAGGTACTTCAATTCCTCAAAAAGTTACAACAAACAAGAACATAAGGTTTAAAGAGCAAAAGATTCCAACTTTAACAAGATTGACTTTTAGGTACTTCAATTCCTCAAAAAGTTGCAACAAACAAGAACATAAGGTTTAAAGAGCAAAAGATTCCAACTTTAACAAGATTGACTTTTAGGTACTTCAATTCCTCAA
>JAOTQJ010000072.1:4306266-4317025 GCA_025642045.1 Solanum sejunctum
ATATCTTCGAAAAGAGTTTCAACCATTTTGAACAACCTGCAAATATCACAACCATAATTAAACTAAAATCTCTCTAACAACTAAGATTTTGGTAGAAAAATTGTATAAAAATCAGTTATCCAACCTTTAATTTGTGAATTTTGCTTCTACACACACAAAAAAATTAGGGTTTAGGGGAACTTACAGGAGGGTTTGCCGATTTCTTCTTATTTCTCTTTTGGATTTTTTCAATAATAAGTAGTAGTACAAGATTTTAATACTAATATTTTAATTCAATTTTATTATGACGAGTTAAATTTTTGAAGATGTCTAGAGGATCGTTTTATAAGTTAGAATATTTAAATGACGATAAAAAATAAATTAAAATGTTAAAAATATACATCCTCAAATATGAAATATTTAATAGTTGAGACTAAATTTTTGGTGAAGAAAGGTTTAACTAAATTTTCTTTCTTAAAAATTATACCGTAATATTTGTATAAGTAATTGGATTTTTTTTCATAAAGGTTCATGCTAGTTTCATGTTTTTATTTGAATTTAGAGTGGTCATCTAATAGTTCATGACTTTTTGGGTAGAATGATTTTGGATTAATTTTTTTGTAAAATTTCGACGGAATCGTTCATAATGATTTAAAGAAGAATTCTGATAGCATCAGACATTATTTGACAAAAATTAAGCGATTTTTGGTGATATCAAAAATAATTCTTATAGTATTGGACTGATTCACACAACTCTTTTATAAAAATTAATGATCACTCAACAAGAATTAAATAATTTTTTTTATTTTTCATATTTAGTAGCTCATAATTTTTTTGGTGTTATGGCTTTCAATCATTTGTTTGTAATTACCTGGGAAGAATTCCTACATTCTTGGTTCACGCAGTTTTTTTTCAGCGTTTAGGGGCCACTCAACAGGAAGTCAGGAATAGGTGATTTTCTCTGTTTTTCATGTATGTTAACAAATGAATTTTTTGGTGGTTTGACTATCGATCAATTCTTTTTTACATAACCGTCCATAATGACCTAGGGAAGAATTCTTAAAGCCACGACCTAATCCACATAACTTTTTTTTTGCATTTAGAGGTTCAACAAGAATTTAATGATTTTCTCCATTTGTTGTGACCACTCTTACTTACTTGACCGCTATCTCAAATGTTAGGACGCAAGCATGCATGCAATTGAAAAATTCTCTAGGTTGGACTCAGTCATTGGTCTTCCAAAACTATAATATGAAAAGGATCATTCTTGCGACGCTTGTTAGTTTGGGAAATAAACCAGATCATTTTTTCAAAGCACACGACTCGATGAGAACTATAAAGTCTCCAACTGTTGCACATGGATTTGTTGGGACCGACGAAAATGACAAGTATCAGTGATAAAAGATATGCTTTTGTTATTGTTGGTGATAATTCTCATTTTACATAGGCTATTTTCTTATGTCATAAGCATGAAGCTTTCACAAATTTTGAACTTTTCTGTAAAAAGACTAAAAAAGAAGCAGGTTATTTCATTATCACTATTCATAGTAATCATAGAGGAGAATTTGAGAATAAGCTTTTTGAAGAATTCTAACAATAATTGCGTGTCTCGAAACTTCTCTTCGCCACTATCCCCTAAAAAATAAAGTGGTAGAGCAAACAAACATATCTTTTCAAGACACTGCTCGAACCATGCTTCTCGATCAAAATCTTCCTGATCATTTCTGGACTGAAGCCGTAACCACTGCTTGTCACGTACTAAACAGGTTCATGATCAAACCAATCTTAAGAAAAAGAAAGATCCCCTATGAACTTTGGAAAGCTAAAAAGCCCAACATAGCCCATGGATTCTAGGGTTGCTGGGGCTCTATGTCCATTTTTTCCGAAAAATTACACCAACGTATCGGTAATGAGCCCGCCAAGAGTCTCAGGTGGCACGAAGGTACTGGATGATGCTTTATAGCATTTTATGGGCCAAAGAATAGAAAGTATGAGATTTTGACAATTTTTCGTGGGTGTTAGTCCACAGATTTTGGGACTGGTGGGACTCTAGGCCCATTTTCTTGGAAAATTATACCAACCCATTCGTAATGACTCCGTCAAGAGCCACAGGTTGCCCGACATTGCCGAACTACTCCTAATAGTATTTTATGGGCCAAGGAACAGGAAACAAATGATTTCGGCAGTTTTGCATGGGTGTTAGTCCATGGATTTTAGGGCTTCGGGCCCATTGTTCTAAGAAAAAACTACACCAACCTGTATATAACTACCCACCAAGAGTCCTAGGTGGCTCAGCGACACTAAATGATGTCTAGTAGCATTTTATGGGCCAAAGAATTGAAAACAAGTAATTTTTGATAGTTTTTTTGTGGGTGTTAGCCCACGAATTCTGGGACTGCCAGGGCTCCAGACCCATTTTTTCAAAAATATTACAATAACCTGTCCGTGATGAGCTTGCCAAGAGTCCTAGGTGGCCCGATAACACTGGATAAAACCTGGTAGCATTATATGGGCCAAGGAACAAGAAATAAATAGTTTTGATAGTTTTTCATGGGTGTTAGCCCACGATTTCTGGGGATGTCGGGGCCTCGGACCCATTTTTCCCCAAAATTACACCAACTCATCTATAACAAAGCCCGCTAAGAGTCCTAGGTGGTCTGGCAGCGCTAAACGATGCTTGGTAGCATTTTATGGACCAACGAATAGGAAATAAGCGATTTCAGCAGTTTTTAATGGGTGTTAGCCAATAGATTCTAGGGTGGCCAGGGCATCAGACCTATTTTTCCGAAAACATTACACAAACCCATTAGTAACGAGACCACCAACAGTCCTAGGTGGCTTGGAGGCACAGGACGATGCTTGGTAACATTTTATGGCCAAGGACACACGAAATAGGTAATTTGGGCAGTTCTTCGTGTGTGTTAGCCCACGGAATCTGGCGCTGCCGGGGACTTCGGCATATACTTTTCAAAAAATCATATGTGTGGGTCTGTAACGAGCCCTCCAAGAGTCTTAGGTGGCCCGACGACGCTGGAGGAGGCCTTGTAGGATTTTATAGGCCAAGGACAGACGATTTGGACAGTTCTTCGCGGCTATTAGCCCACAAAATCTGGCGTTGTTGAGGCTCCGATGTAACTTTCTCGAAAAATCATATGAGTGGGTCCACAACAAGCCCACCAAGAGTCCCAAGTGGCCCGAACGTGCTGGAGGACGCCTTGTAAGATTTTATGGACCAATGAATAGGAAACAAGCGATTTGGGCAGTTTTTCATGGGTGTTAGCCCATGAAATCTAGCGTTGTCGGTGCAACTTTCTCAAAAAATCATACGATTGGATACGTAACGAGTCATCCAAGAGTCCTAGGTGGTCCGACGACGCCGAAGGACGCCTAGTAGGATTTTATAGGCTAACGAACAGAAAACAGGTAATTTGGGAAGTTTTTTGTAGGTGTGTTAGCCCACGGAATCTGGTGTTGCCGAGGGCTCCAGGGCAACTTTCTCAAAAAAACATTTGAGTGGGTCCATCACGAGCCCGGCAAGAGTCGTAAGTGGCCCAGTGGCACTGGAGGACGTCTGGTAGAATTTTATGCGCCAAAGAACAGAAAATAGGCGATTTGAGCATTTTTTTTGTATGTATTAGCCATGGAATTTGGTGTTGCCGAACGCTCTGGCGCAACTTTATCAAAAAATCATACGAGTGGGTCTATAACGATACCACTAAGAGTCCTAGGTGGTTTGATGGCACCAGAGGACGTCTGGTAGGATTTTGTAAGCCAAAGAACAGGAAATAGGATATTTGGGTAGTTTTTCATGAGTGTTAGCACATGGAGTCAGGCGTTGCCGGTGGCTTCGGTAGAACTTTTCATAAAAATAATACGAGTGAGTCTCTAATAAGCCAACTAAGAGTCTGAGGTAGCCTAGTAGTGTCGGAGGACGCCTGGTAAGATTTTATGGGCCAAGGAACAGGAAATAAACTATTTGGGCAATTTTTTGTGGGTGTTGACCTATGAAATCTAGCGCTGCGGGGGGCTGCGCAGCGCTGCAAGTTTATCGAAATATCATAAGTGTGGATCCGAAACTAGCCCACCAAGAGTCTCAGGTGGTCTTGTGGTGCCGAAGGACACCTGGTAAGATTTTATGGGCCAAGGAAAAGGAAATAGACTATTTGGGTAGTTTTTCGTGAGTGTTAGCCCATGGAATCTGGCACTGCGGGGGACTGCGGTTCAAGTTTCTCAAAAAATCATAAGTTTGGGTCCAAAACAAGCTGACCAAGAGTCCCAGGTAGTCCTGTGGTGTCGGACAACGCCTAATAGCATTTTATGGTCCAAGGAATTGAAAACAAGTTTTTCTCGCAGTTTTTTATGGGTGTTAGCCCTCGGATTCTGGGGTTGTCGGGGTTCCAAGCTCATTTTTCCTGGAAATTTATACCAACTCATCTGTAACAAGTCCTCCCAGAGTCCCAGCTTGCCTGACGGCACTGGACGATGCCTGATAGCTTTTCAAGGAACAAAGAAAAGACGATGTTGGCAATTTTTCGTGGGTGTTTGCCCACAGATTTTGGGGTTGCTCGGGCTCTGGGCCTATTTTTTTCAAAAAATTATACCAACCCATCCGCAACGTGTCCGCCAAGAGTCTCAGGTGGCCCGACGATACTAGATGACACTTAGTAGCATTTATATGGGCCGATGTTAACTGATGAATTTTTTTAGTATGACTTTCGATCAATTTTTTTACAAAATCTTTACATAACAGACAGTCATAACCTAGGAAAGAATTCCTATAGCATGAATGTTACATGTGATACTTTATTAGCATTTAAAGACCACTAAATAGGAATTAAGAGATTTTTTCTATTTTATGTATGTGTTAGCCCAAGAATTTTTTGATCTTATAGCTTTTCGTCATTTTTTTCGCGATGACCTAGAGAATAATTCCTATACCCTCAACTTGATCCATGCAGCACTTTTTAGTATTTATGGTTCACTTAATAGGAATTAGGTGATTTTCTATATTTTTCATGTGTGTGTTAGCCCATGCATTTTTTGGTAGCCTGACTTTCGGTCAATTTCGCAAAACTTTTACAGAACCGTCTAAGATGACCTAGAAAATTTTTTTTATAGCCTTAAACCTGATCCATATGTTTTTTTATTTTTTAAAAATATTTAGGGGTAACTTAACAGGAATTAGGCATTTCCTTCGTTTTTCGTGTGTATTAGCCTATGAATATTTTGATGGTATGATTTTCGGCCAATTTTTTTCACAAAATCTTTACTGAGTCATTCATAATCACCCGAGAAAGACTTTTTATAGCTTCGACCTGATTCACATGTCTTTTTTTAGAATTTATAGGCCACTCAACAAGAATTATGTTCTCTATTTATCTTGTGTGATTATTATCCCATGGATTATTTCTTGGTATGTATTTCGATCTTTTGTTTTTTCACAAAACCTCTATAGATTATTAGTAATGACATGGAATAGAAATCTTATAGCACCGGTTTGGTTCACACGGCTCTATTTAGCATATCAAGGCTAGTCAATTGGAATTAGACGATTTTCTCCAATTTATATATGTATTAACTCATAAATTTTTTGGTAGTATGACTTTTGGTTAACTTTTTTTATAAAACCTTTAGAGAACTACCCTTAATGATCTAAGGAAGAATTCATATGCCTCACCTCATTCCACGCGGCACTTTTTAGCATTTAGGAGTCATACAATAGAAATTGGGTGATTTTCTCTATTTTTCGTATGTGTTATCCTATGAAATTTTTGGTGGTATTACTCTCGGTCAGCTTTTTGGCAAAACCTTCATAAAATCATCCATAATGACCTGGAAAGAATTTTTACAACCTCAGCTTGATCCATGTGGCTCTTAGTAATATTTAGGGGCCACTCAACAAGAATTAGATAATTTTCTTCATTTTCGTATGTGTTAGCCCATGAATTTTTTAGAGGTATTGCTTTCGGCCAATTTTTTTTTTTTTTGTAAAATCCTTTTAGAATCGTCCATAATGACGTGTAAAAGAATTCCTACAGTCTTGTCTTGATCTACAGAGCTCTTTTTAACATTTAGGGTCATGCAATAAGAATGAAGCATTTTTCTCTGTTTTTCGTATGTGTTAGCCTATAATTTTTTTTGATGATATAACTTTCGATCAATTTTTGTGCACACGCAAAGTTAGAAGATATTGATATCAACTGAGACCAAATTTAAAGCTACATTATGTATTATGTCTATCAAGTATTTATAACATGACATGTTAAGGATGAATTGGACAGAATTTTGCTTCGTTTTTTGCTCCAATTCCTCGACCTGACATGAACATG
This sequence comes from Solanum sejunctum, assembly GCA_025642045.1. NCBI lineage: Eukaryota > Viridiplantae > Streptophyta > Magnoliopsida > Solanales > Solanaceae > Solanum > Solanum sejunctum. Next base: position 4,312,575 of record JAOTQJ010000072.1, read on the forward strand.
AAAGAGGTTTCATGTTTCCGCAAGCATAAGAGATTTATCCTTTATATTCAAGGGAAATCACATGGATGTAGTAATTGACGAAATGCTTCAAGAAGCTGAAAATAAGCATAGATCCAAAAATTTTCTAACACATCTTACATCATCTACGCCAACCGTAGAAAAGCCCTATAAGTACTAACAATGCTAAAAAAAACTTGTTTTCTTCAATCTAATACAATCAATTTGGGATCTACCCACAAAAGTTTTGGGATGAACTACAAATATAACATATCCAGTGTACTTTCACGAGTGAAGTCTGAAGAGGGTAGAGTGTATGCAAACCTTACCCCTACCTTAAGAGGTAGAGAGTTATTTCTGATAAACCCTCGCCTCAAGGAAAAACCGGATGAATTACAAAGATCTTAGAAGAAAATGCCTAGATGCATTATTTACAATGTGTATTGATGATGCAAAGTTTCTTGTTCTATAACTTTACAAATTACAAAACACTAGCTACTAGCAATTAGTTTTTATTGACTAACTAAATTGAAAGTGTGTTTTAACCAACAGATCCTTCAAGTTTCAAGCTCATTAGCTGATTCACTTCAGCACCAAATTCATCAGGAAGTTCATTGAAAACGTCCCTGCAGAAACCCGATATCATTGCAGCCATTGCTTTCTCATAGTCGATTCCCCTCTGCTGGAAATAAAATAACTGATCTTCACCGATCTTCGACGTGGTCGCTTCATGTTCGATGCGTGCAGTTGGGTTTTTGGTCTGTTCAAATGATGATAACATCAGTAGAAACAATAGTGCAGAGCAAAAATTTATGCTTACCTCATACTCAAACTGAGAACATAAAGAAGTGCTTTTTCGATTCAAATCAAAGCAGAAGGTTACGTAGTTAACATGCCGAAACATGTTCCACCAATGCTTGGCCTAGTTACATCTAAAATCACATTCTTATGTATTCCTGTGATGTTAGTATCTAATAGGATCAACATTAGTTCACATACTTGACTCAGAGGGAATGACAGAGGATGCACAGCTTACATGCGCACTGCTCCTCTAACAATATAAGAAAAAAGGGCAGCCCGGTGCACTAAGCTCCTGCTATGCGCAGTGTCCTCCAGAAAAGAGAAAATAATGAAAAGAGAAACTCTCCTTTCATCAATAAACCATCGGGAGGAACGAGCCCAGGCATCTGCCACATGACAACTCTCGCATATCTTAAAACCATATTTCCAACATTCAAGAGGAGAAGAGAAACAGCGACTAGAGTGCACTCTCAACCTAAATCCCCGCTAGTGAAGTGTCTTCTGTGTTATTTCCAAGCAAGATCTCTCTATCCCTAGCCTAATCAAAATGATTCCCAGGCATTGAAAATATGTCCCGACCAGCAATACATAAAAAGATAGTTCAACCGACTTTGTAGAAGCAGTTAAGAAATTATATTCTATAGGTGGATGTACTTCATTGGCTGGACCAAGTATAACAGATCCACTATTCAAACTGATGAATCAGTTATCCAATGACTGCTCGCAACACACCCCTGTATTTTTCTCTTTGTGCTGAGACATAGACTGTGCTTTGGCAACAGAGGCTTCATTCATAGTCCTGACAGATAAATATACAGCATGGCAATGGCTTTTATTACCACAACGCATCTTTATGGCCATCTACTAGACATGAAGACACCATGAAATAGTCCAGCAGAAATGTCACTCTTTCTTTTACTCAATTCGACCCCACAACCAATCCAGCTAAAATAACTACGCAACCCAAGATTAATTAGGAATGTGAAACATTCTCTGAAAGCTAAGAGGAACATTATGGTTATGCTCAAAACAAAGGGGCCATAGTATGACATAGGTCTGACAAATAGTAACACTAAAGTTTGCCTTGGAACCTAACAAAATGTTGTCTGTATTTTGCAAACATGAATGACATCTTTGGATAATCTAGTATAGCTATAAGAAACTAAATCGCAGGCCCTTTAAGTAAAAAAGGGCTATAAAAAGCCTAATAAAACCTACAGTCCAACATGGAACATCTAAGCTGCCTGTCCCAATATGGAAGATTTTCAAACAGATTATTTCCCAAAGAGGAAATAAGAAGGGAACTTATGAACCTTTTCTCTCCTTTTCTCATATTGTGGATGATTTGCAACATCATAAGGAAGACTTCTCTTTCTTTTTTCTACATCTCGAAAAGCAGAGGTCTTAGCTGTAAATTGGTGAAAAACATATTGTCTATTCTATGAAAAAGGTCATTTAAAAACTCAATCCACTGGCGTCATGCATTACAAATGTCACCACAGAACAAAGAAAAGAAGGATAACAGTCTGACTGCATAAGTACTAAGTAAAAAGTCTAGAATGCTGTAGCTACAAACAAAAATGAAACAAGACTTACCGCTATCAAGCTAAGCCAGAAAGGAAAAAATTAAAGCTCAAAAAAGCGCAAACTACCTGAATGTATGGATAAGTGTTGGCAGCAGCAGTATCGCCAATGAGCATTGAATCACACTGAGAGGAGTTTTTGGCATTGTCTGCAATGGATAACACCTGAACTAGTCCTCGATAACAGTTCCTAGAATGTCCTGCTGAAATACCCTTTGATATTATCCTACTCCTTGTGTTCTTTCCTTTGTGTATCATCTTTGTCCCAGTATCTGCCTGCTGATGATTATTAGTTAATGCCACGGAATAGAACTCACCAACTGATTCATCACCCTCTAACACAACACTTGGATACTTCCAGGTAATAGCTGATCCTGTCTCCACTTGTGTCCATGAAATCTTCGACCTAGCCCCAGCACAAAGTCCCCTCTTTGTAACAAAATTATAAATCCCTCCTCTACCTTCCTCATCTCCAGCATACCAATTCTGCACAGTGGAATACTTAATCTCCGCTCCTTCATGGCAATACAACTCCACCACAGCAGCATGTAACTGATTAGTATCATACGAAGGTGCAGTACACCCTTCTAAATACTCCACAAAACTCCCTTCCTCCGCAATTATCAAAGTCCTCTCAAACTGTCCAGTTTCCATGGCATTTATCCTAAAATATGTCGAGATTTGCATCGGACACCTCGTGTTTTTGGGTATATACACAAAGGATCCATCACTAAACACAGCTGAGTTTAGAGCCGCGTAAAAGTTGTCTTCCGTGGGCACAACTCTCCCTAAATACTTCTTAACTAAATCAGGATACTCCCTAATTGCCTCAGATATTGAACAAAAAATCACACCAGCTTTCTCTAAAGTCTTCCTATGAGTTGTAGCAATAGAAACACTATCAAGAACAGCATCAACCGCAACATTAGCCAAACGATTCCTTTCGTTCAAAGGAACACCCAATTTATCAAAATACTTAAGAAGCTCAGGATCAGCTTCATCAAGACTATTCAAAGTTGGTTTCTTTTTAGGTTCAGAATAATAACAAATATCTTGAAAACTAATTTCAGGGTATTTATTATCAGACCATTTAGGCTCTTTCATTTTAAGAAACTTCTCAAATGATTTCAATCTGAACTCAAGCATCCAACTAGGCTCATTTTTTCTATCAGAAATAAGCTTAACAGTTTCTTCAGAAAGCCCTTTTGGTAATGAAAAGGAATCTATTTCTTGATTAAAACCCCATTTATAGTCTCTTTTCAAGAATTTCTGAAGTGGGTCAGTGTCATTTGAGGTTGAAACAGAAGATTCTTTACCTGGGGTGTCAACAGTTGCCTCATAGCTCAATTCTGCAGCTTTAACCTTCAAGATTCTTGAATTAGGGTTTCTGGGGTTACCTGATTTGAGCAGAAATTGAGACCCTTTTGGTATTTTTGGTTGTTCAGTGATGGGTTGAGGAGAAAAACATGAAACTCCATTGGTAAGAAGAGAAGCCATAATTGAATTTTGAGGTCTTGGGAGATTGAAAAATTGGAACTTTATTTTCTTTTGTGGGAAATTTTTTTGTGGATTTTATAGATTAGGATTTTGTTTGTTTGTTTGTTTGTTTGTTTGTTTTATTTATTTTTGTGGTGTTTGATTTTTAGAAGGGACTTGTGCTGGCCACAATGCCTTCTTTTTCAAACCATAATTTTTTTTGGATATTGTTATAATTACATACTACTTCTCGCCCATTTGATGTAGTACACTTTGATTTGATATGATATTTAAGAAAAAAAAATAAGATTTTTAAAATTTATAGTCTAAAATCATTCTTAGATATTTGTGTGGTTGCGACTCATTTCATTAAGTGTAAAAGGGTCTTTCAAGGTTAAATTATTTTCAATTAGCGTAAAATGACATTCTTTTTTAAATGGATAAAAAGAAAATGAGTATCACATAAAATAGGATAAAGAGAGTATATTTTTTCCTTTATAAAATTATATATAGTGTTTTTTTATAACAGGAATAATAATTTCAGCAAAATTTTAGTAATAGAATTCTAAGAGAATAGAGTTTACGATAGATTTT
>JAOTQJ010000072.1:4318862-4335837 GCA_025642045.1 Solanum sejunctum
ACGCCCTCGGAAAGATGAAGGACCAGCTAAAAGAATGATGTTGCAGAATCCAGTATCTCCAGCACCAGAAATGAGGCAAAAAGATATCACTACTGATGAAAACATGTTGGGACAAATAGTTTCTGGTGTCATTGATGGTACTTTTGATGCAGGATACTTCCTTTCCGTCAAGCTTGGCAACAACGCCACCACTCTCCGCGGATTAATCTTTGAGCCGGGGAGATTTTCTCCCATTACAGCAGCAAATGACATTGCCCCACAAGTTAAAATGCATCACAGAAGTCAAGTTATAACTCTACAAGATCAAGAAAATGGTACTAATAAGCAGCTGAATACGTCTCCAGGACGAGTTCTGTTGCCTTCTGATCATCCATTAGCACGTAATGATCACCGTGCTAATCCAGATCAAATGTTCAAAGTTCAATCACAAGTTCCTCCTTTATTGGAAAGCCTTAGAATGGTTGAACAAGATGAGGTGATGGAGGTATTTGAAGTCGCGAACCAACCAGAAGGTCTCGAGTTAAATGCAGAACAAGGTAAATGTAGCAATGGTCACAAGACTCAGAACCAGCTTATGGACTCAAACTCAATAATACAGACAGGTTCAAACGACGATATTCATCAGCATAGTAATAATGTTGTCGATGGATCACAAGGAATGGGCTCGGATCAAAAACATATTGAATCTGAAGTGGAGAAGAACAAGTCTAACCTTGAAACTTTACTTCAGCCAAGAGAGTGGGTTCATTGTGAACTAAAGAAACTCGAGATACATCGAGCTCCTCCTATAGATGCTCAAATTCAAGTCACTCCGAAAATCAATCCAGAGCCTCAGCCGGAAGATTTGTCACATGATAGACAAGGGAATCAAGATTCTCAACCCCACCAAACTCCGCCATTCGTTGAACTTAACTCTGTAGCAGCACCAGAAAGTGAACTCCAGCCAAGTGATCATCCAATGCACAATGAACTACATTATGTTGACATGCCTCAACATAATGTCACTAGTGATGATACTCAAGTTCTGCCTCAAGAATCAATCATCGAATCAGTGGACTTTGCAATGGAAACGCAAAATTCTCCCAAGGAAAAACAAAGTAGTGATGTTGGAGCAGAAGTTGAGGTTGTAGGGAAGGAAGAAGCTTCAAATGAAAGGGAATAAGCAAAGTCATCTTAGTAATGATAAACTTTGTGTTTAGTTTCACAATGTGTAGCACAAGAAGATGTATACACTGAGGAAGGAATCTGATAAGCCAAATAGGATCATCCCATTCCTATAGAACTTCATCAATAAAATACCCCTAGCAGAATGTCTGGTAATGAGCAAAAATCATTCATCTTTCTACTCAACAAGATAGATTGAACTCAGAATTCATTAGATATTTTTTAATGAACATCGACCAAGTATCGTACGTAAATTGCTCCATCAAAGTCATTCTTTGATAAATAATCATATGAGTCGAACCCAATAGAATTTAATCTATCCTATTTTTCTGTGCTAAGAGAAATAGATAATGAGCCTACATATTATTGAATTGTAATTCTCTCATAATCTGACAGCCATATCCTTCAAAATATTAGCTAAACACAAATTACTGGCGAAAGCACATATCAAATGATATAAGCAAAAAACAAAACACCACTAAATATAGAAAGATATGCCATTGTAAGAAAGGTTGAATAAACGCACCATAAATTAAAGATAAATTATAGCAGATTACAGTATATGCGTTTATCCGTTATGTATAACCTCTTTTTGCCATGAAAAAACAGCTGGAACAAATATCCAAGTACCAAAAGTTGGACACATAAAAGAGCAAAAACCATCAAGTAAAGAGACCCAGGAAGACTAGCAGAAAGTAACTAATGAAAAGTAACTGATGGTTGTACACAACCATAAATACTGATCTTCAAGAACCAGACTACAATAGTGTATCTTATGCTAAACTCTGATGAAAACTTTGAATTCATGCCCCTCTCTTTTCTACATCGTTGCATTACCATGCTAGGCAGCTATCTGCGACTTCTTTACCCAGAGCCGAGATCACTGCACAGTCACATTAGAATAGCAACAAGTATTAACCAAAGTATAATCCGTAACTTGTAAAATTCATTTCTTTAAGTTGCTGAAAGGGCAGGGGTAAAAACCTGTGGTGGTTGTTGCTGTGGAGGGTAGTTTCCATACCCAGCATAACCCCCATAATATAGATTTGGATCCTGAGCAGGTTGAGCATAACCATAGGCAGCAGCGGCATCATATCCAGCTGAATACCCATAATAACCACCATACTGGTTTGGGTCAACCTGAGGCTGCACAACCCGAAGATGAAACATCATGTATTTCAGATTTGTGCATTAAAGATAAGTGTAAAAAACCAAAGTATAACATTTAGGCACTACTACGAACCTGCTGCTTGTTGGAAGGACTACGGCCCCATGAAAGGCGGATACTTTGTCCACCCAGCTGAGTTCCACTCAATGCTCGTAGAGCTTCCTCAGCACAACTTCTGCAATTACAAAAACAAAGGTACACCATGTTAGTTACCGTTGAAGTCAAATTATTTTTTTACATATAAAGTTCAGAAGGGTACCTGTCAGCAAATTGAACAAAGCCACAACGTTTGCCTACTGGTATTTTCACATGAAGCAACTGTCCATAATTTCCAAAGACCTGCCTTAGATGGTCATCTGTTACATTGGAATCCAAATTCCCAACGAATATCTGCAATCAATGTCAATTTTATATTAGTAGAAGTCAACAGAAAACTATTAGTACTTCCATAAAAAATGTACTGACAGTTGTATTAGTAGGGTCATCCTCATTTTGAGTTCCATCGGTACTTTGATATGAAGCTGCAAATGACAAAAGCATAGGTGAGGGGCAGATTTAACTAATTTTTATCTATTTAAAAAAAAAACTCCTAGTACGCAGCAAGAAAATGGAATGAGGTGGAAACGGAGTATATTGAAGAGCATGCAAAATCAAGTAGATTACAGCTAAAGGCATAAAAATACTTTTTTCGTGAGCTGTTATGATACAAACAAATACAAGGATTTGTTACACATGGCATTTGAAAAAAACACTATGGTATTGGATTCATGAGATTAGAAAGACACCCTGAGCTGTTATAACTTCAAAAATTATATGGGTCTCAACAAACCAAAGAAAGCATCAGATATGAATATTCAAGATCCATATAAACTTGTTTTAATTGGACCCCAAACAATAAGCACAAAAGATAAAAAAAAATATTGAAAAAGAATATGATCGAGTGTGTTCAACATTATTACATAGAAACCCTATTTATAAACATTACAATATAATTCTTTACCAAGTAGGTTACTACATACAATTCTTGTTCCAATTCTAAGTAAGACTATATTATTCCTATTCTCATTCCTGTTCTAACACTCCCTCCTCAAGCTAGTGCATACAAATCATAGGTACTTTAGCTTGTTACGGATATAATTAATGAAGATGGGCGAGGGTTTTGGTGGAATATATGCAAGCTGATCACTTGACTTACAAACTATGTAGCAATCTCCTGAGAGTATCTTTTCTCTACAAAGTAACAATCAATCTCAATATACTTAGTCCTTCATGAAACAAAGAATTTGATGTGATATGAAGGGCAGCTTGATTATCACACACAAGTTTCACCTAATCAATTTCACAAAATTTTAGCTCTCTCAGCAACCATTTGTTGAAACTAGCTCACAAGTTGTTGCAGCCATTATTCGATAATTTGTTCCTACGTTAGATCGAGCAACCACCCTCTATTTCTTACTCTTCCACAACACAAATTACCTCCTACTAAAACACAATATCCAAATGTAGAACGTCCATCAAAAGATGATCCTACCCAATCAACATTATATATCCCATGATATGCTCATGGCCTTGATTCTCAAAGAGTAGCCATTTTTCAGGAGTTGACTTTACATATTGCAAAATACGAATAACTACATCGCAATGACTATCACAAGAGGAAGTCATAGATTGACTTATAGCACTCATCGAGAAAGAGATGTCAGGTCTAGTCAATATGAAATAATTTTACTTTACAACCAGTCGTCTATACCTTTCAGGATTACTTGAATGGCTCCCTTATCTTGAAAGTAGTTTACATTTGTATCCATACGAATGTCAATGGGTCTACATCCCATCATTCTTGACTCCTCAAGAATGTTAAGGCATACTTGTTGAGAAATAACAACATCTAATCTAGACTGAGCAAACACCAATCCCTAGAAAGTACTTCAGTCCACTGAGATCTTTAATCTATCTAAAAATGATTGAAGAAATGTTGCTTCAAATTAGTGATACTATCTCGATTGCATTTTGAATAGATTGTATACCTTTTTGAAGGTACAATCGATTGGCTAGGAGGCGACAAATCCTCAATAAAGGTAAGGTCTGACACATGACATGAATCATCTAGAACTAGTGTTGAAGCAAACACTGATGAAAAGGAAAGAGAAGTGGCATTACAAATGGAGATATAGAAGCATAGATTAATCAAAAGTTGGTATAGGTAGGACCTGAGGTAGAGGTAAGAGCTTACAGACATCTGGATGATCAAATGATGTATAATAAGGTTGAGATTCAAAGAATGTGACATCAACAGACATAAGGTATCGATGTAGAAATATAGCCCAAAAAAGACACAATAATTTAACATGGTTCGGTTAGCCAGCCTACATCCACAAGAGAAGATGAGCAATCTACTGTATAAAAGAGAGTACACAATATTAAGAGAAATATCCTCACCAATTCACTCGGAATAAAAAGAAGTTCACACAAGTGTTAAACGCAACACTTATGTCTCATAATTTCTTCCCCTACACAAAACTCCAAAGCCCCTAGACCATATTGTAGATGTTGCTTGTAGAGATGTTTGCTTACTTGCACAATTTCTAAGGGACTCATTATGCTCCTTTATAGCAGTAGGATCATAGCTCAGTAGCAGACCATGTAAAATATGACATCTCACGAGTGTTTCTAAGCTTTTGATAATAACTACACTTGGATAGAGATCTTCCAAAACAACCTCCTCATCGATTCTCTATAAATTGATATGTTTGTTTGTCGATAGTTTAAGATGCAAGAACGGAAGAGTCAATGATTGGTGATGAAACTACGTTGTGGCTAGGAGGCAACAAGACGAAGAGATGAGAGAATAATTCATCAATTGTAGGGACTGTAGGACTAGTTAAGATTTGCTCACGTACTGAATCATGATCAATAGGAACCCCAACAAATGTAAGGACTAGAAATGTCTTTCTGTGCTCTTGTTGGTTTTCCATGTTCACAGTGACTGGCATCAACATTTCAAATTCGTACATGACTCAATGATTGTATGTATTCATCCCAAGTATGTAGACATATCGAATTCTTGTTTCTTTAAGTTGGTCATACGAAATATCATATCATGGAACCAAGATATGTCATGAGGATATAAAGCACGAGCCTTCTTCCAAATTGAATAACATGTCTGAAATGGCTGAAACAAGGTTATCAATTTGGAATCAATAGATCACCATAGGAGACTACACAATTAAGCATCAGCCTTCTCCCACCGTGCTTTGGCTTTTGCATCTTCCTCACTAGCCTTTGCCTTTTGCATCTTCCTCGCTAGCCTTTGCCTTTCCATTTACCACACAAGCATTGCTTGTTAAGTAGTAGTGGACACCTTGGCCTTTGCACCATAATTCAACCAAGCAAGCCCAAGTTAAATAGTTTGAGCTTGCTATTAATAGGTCTTAAATGATCATAGGGCTTGAACTTCCCATTCAAGTACTTTTGGAGCCAAAAATATCAATCTTGAAAGACAATCTTCTAAATCAGACTTTTGTAATCTAAAATCTAGAAAACAAATTGCAGGAATCCAAGAAAAATATTTCTATCACCAGAAAATCAGATCTAACCACTTGAAATGGAAAGTGGTCAGAATAAGAAAAATAAAATAAACCTGTGTGCAGGGTCAAAGCGACTACTGGAAAAAGAAATATGCTGAAACAGTGGCGAAAAACACTGGGTTCTGACAAAATCAGATCTGATTCCCAAGAAAATAATCAGAACCAAGAAATAATTGTATGGATAGACTCAGAATGGAGAGGCGGTCACACTGGAAAAAGAATAGCTTCCAGACTGACCTCATGCACCGGCGCATGGTCAGATCTGCCAGAAAAGCCGCACCTCTGATCGGCGCATGGGGGCACAGCTGGTATTTTCCAATGGGTCTGGCTGGGCTTTTGTCGCCGGAGAGTGAGGGACCCAGTGGTAGTGTTGGTTTCCACACAACACTGGTAGAAAGAGATGATGACACAAATCAACCTTGACGCCCCCGAAACTGATGCACGGTAACCTATCAAAAGTTTCTCAGCAATGCTCTTACACCATGAGATAAATATTGAAGAAAAATATTATTGAGTTGTGCACCTACATTATAACATTGAGACCCTATTTATAGACACTAAAATATAATCCTTTGCCAAGTAGGATATTACATACTATTTTTGTTCAAATTCTAAGTAGGACTATGTATTTGTATAAATCCTATTCCCTATTTTAATAAATATTTCATCTTACGTTTTAGGTTCAAAGTTAATCGAAAAAATAGGACAGAAAAATGTCAATACAAAGAGTGAAAGAGCATTATAAACAAGATTCGAACTTGTGGCATGACCAACCACATCATGTGGTGTATTACCTGAACCAAAGCCCTTTCAGCTTATCAACTATTACCTAAAATTATCTCAGTATCACTAATATAAATATGAAAATCAAATTCACAAATCCATACCCCATCTAACACCATCATATAAGTTGCGAATTGCAAGATCATGTGGGGGAGACTCCTCTAAACCAGCCTTAACATCACTAAATGACTTGTTAAAACTCTCAGTGAACTTTAGCAACCAGGGAAAAGAATAAAAAGAAAAAGATTCACATATTAGTAATAAAAACTAACCATATGAACGTCAAGAAAAAATGAAACCAGAAAATTGTTGACAAGAATCTGAAAATAGCAACAAGCAGAACGAGCATTGACATGGAATCAATAAAGGGACATGTTGTGGCTGCATTGACATATGAAGGCGAGTGGGAACAACCCTCTATTTCGGAACACTTTCTGTACAAGGTATGAAAAATAAAATGGCTTGAAAGTAAGGATGGATGTATGCACGACCATATAACTTTATTTAGGAATTGGGATGGGCTGTGAAAAGCTTAGAGGAAACTGAAGATCAAAGTGGCACTCGTGGCAGGCTAACTAGGCATAAAGAATAAATTGGCTGATAAGTACAGATAAATAACTGATAGAAAGCGTAATGGAAAAAAGGAAGAAACGGAAAAATAAAAAATTAATGCCACGAGGATCCGACATAATGGAAATTTTACCACATTTAAATGAACTGACCTACAGAACATCACGTCTTAATAGTTACTCATTTCAGCTGAAACAAGCTCCAGGCTCCAAAATGATAGAGCCTCCGACCATTCACCCTGCTTCGACACAACCGGAGTTTTATGAGATTTAATATTTTTTAAGGGAAGTCTTTAATGTACGGAAGGAAAAGAAGTTGAAAGCTGGTGCTAATCTTCAAGGAACGAGAGCAAACATAACAGCAGAGTCTAACCCAGAGAGGTTAGAAAAAAATAAGCAATAACCCCAAAATAAACCAATATCATCCTCAAGCCAACAAAACTCAAATTGCCAAAGCACTTGATCACAAATTTGAAAGAGCACAAGTTCAAAACCTAGGAATACATATGTACTCAACTGCAAGCTAGATGCATTACTTAACAGCTCTAAACGATATCCATATAGACCAGTACAAGTAAAAACGAGATTGGAACATACCTTGCGCCTGACCAGGTACACTCTTCTTGTTAGCTGCAGGACCTATCCTCATTGGCCTAGTGGAACAGAACTTGCCATTCATCTCAGTCATAGCATGCAATTGCTCGCTTTCATCAGCGAATTTAACAAACCCATAACCCTTTGTGCGCCCAGTGACCCTATCAGTCACAACCTTTGCACCCTTGACTGAGGGGTAGTTGGCCCTGAATGTCTCCTGAAGCATATAGTCAGTAACATCAGCAGCTAAGTCTCCAACAAAAATTGTGTATTCAGGACCATCTGCACGTTTTTCACCAGAACCGAGTGATGCCCAGTTGAGTCTAAAGGGTTGCTCACTGTTAGGCATCATGGAGCCATTATATGTTTGGAGGTTTCTTTCAGCAGCCGCATGATTAATAAACTCAACAAATCCATAACCCTCGGATTGTCCAGTCAGCTTGTTACGGATAACTTTAGCAGAGACCACCTGCATAAACAACAGTTAAAACACTCACAAAATCACCATAAAATTCAAGGGAAAAAAGTAAAGAAAATTAAAATAGCAGAAAGACAACTCATACACCATGCATTGCAAAAGGGACGGATAAGTAGAAAGGGAATGAAAGAATATTTTGGCATTCATCTACAAACCAAGTTACTGAAGCAAACATTTACACAAGCATAAAGCAAGCACCAGTTTGCACTTCTCCATGGTAGAAGAGAACAATGAAACAAAAGCCAAGAGAACTTCACAGCTAGCAAATACAAGACTTCAAAAGTTTCCACTAATCAGCCCTGACATGGTCTGTTAAGCATGGCATTCCATTACCAAACCATATGTATGGTTATCTAATTGTAATAGTATTTGGTTATGGCAGTGCTGGCTCTTCTCACAGGCACTTAAACAACACTGCTAATGCTTAGTTAAATACACCATTCAGTTCCTGTATGTAACCAATAAATTATATGTTTGGAATATCTACCTAACATCTTGACTTTACTACTTTCAAGAAAAATACATGTGTATAACATCTCCCAAGCTCCCCAAAACCTATGGACTGGCCTTCTGGCAAAGTTGAGATCATAACCAATGACCTCTAAGCAAATGGGCTCAAAGCAAGACCCATGTTTCAGACATGAGCGATAGCACTTAAGTAGATAGAAAATCTTATCTAAACGTCGAGTTGGTTGAAACCAAAGTTCCAGCATCTACAAACCCCACATAACATGAACTCGAGGCAAGAACACATGTTAGACTGGTCAAATTAAATCAAGTGTGCTGACCTGTTAGGGGAAAAAAACTAAAATTTTGATATCTCAAAGTAAAAATTTGAGTAGATCGGAATCAAAATACCTAATTCTGCTGCCATACAGCATTTATACAAGTACTTTTGTCTCCTTTAAGGCTTTTCTCGGGGGACATCTTCTTGTTCATATTGACTATTGTAGCTTGCAGGTTTTTGAAACTTAAGAACTCTACGATTTCTATTTTGGAATACAGTAACCGAGAATTGGTGATGACATGGTGGACTAATCCACTTTGTGTGCCGTGAGTTGCATTGTATCAGGGTAAAACGATAGGGAAAACTTGTTCGGGAAAAAGGCAGAGGAAAGAAGACGAAGCAAAGGAACAAACATGAAGAAGATGACTCCAACCCTAAGAATAATTTATCACCTATTTTGTATGACCTTTAGTCCTTCATTAGCTGCCACATATATTATTTATTATCAAGGAGAAACAAAGATATTGTTTTTGGTAAAATGAGATAAAGATCACATATTTAATTAGAGTTTATAAAAGAGAAAAATTATAATTATTCAATTATAAATTAGTAATAAATGAAAAAAATTACCACGTCCCCACACCCTTATCATATCTAGATCCATATCCTAAATCTTAAAAATTAGATCATGAAGGATCCGAACATTCGGATCCGCACCCGAGCCCGAGCAACTTAGGTTCAGACTTTTACCACATAACCCTTGCAAGCTCTTTCTACAAGCTAATTTTATCATCAGAGCGGTTATTTTAACAAACTATACAGAGAAATTAACTAATGGGTTTTCCGCACTCATATTTCATATATAGAGACCTATCCATAAATGTAATACAACTGAATGAATTCAAACTAAACCTCGGTGTAACAAGTTCCTGGAATTAACATTTAGACCACTGGGACAAAATACATCTACAGCACATGAAATGAAGACAATTTCCGAAAATTAAAAAGATCCACTCTTTCCACTCAACACCTCATAAGTCTTAACGCAAAACCTCAACAGCCACATATATACATATCTAGATATCAGCATAGATGTGATTTACTGCTGGAGAATTTTTAAAAAAAAATATTCAAAAAGCTTGAAGGAAGTGCAACGGATACAGATTATTCAGATAGCATGGTTAGAATACAGGCAGAGTAATTGTTATAGAACATGAAAAACTTGAAGCATAACATAAAAATCAGTAATTCTTAACGCAAAACCTCAACAGCCACTTAAAAACATATATCGATATCAGCATCAATGTGATTTCCTGCTCCTAATTTCAGGCAATATAAACTGGAGAATTTCTTTTCAAAACATTCGCACAACTTGAAGGAAACGCAACGAATACAGATTATCCATATCCGAAGCTTAGAACGTAACAGAAAAACAAAATTAGTAAGACATAGAATACCTCTCCAGTGTGAGCAAAGCAGTTTTGGAGGTACTGTTCATCCATCCAAAACTGTAGATCTCCGATCCACAAGCTCCGGATCTCATCGGAACTGGTCGGTTGAGCTGCTGCTGGTGCTGCCGCCGCGTTGTACTGAGGCTGTTGCTGTTGCTGGTAATAATACCCCGATTGCTGCTGCGGAACCTGATACGCTGCCGGCTGCTGCTGAGCCATCCAATGTTGCTGCGGCTGCTGCTGGTGTTGGTACTGTTGTTGCGGTGGAGCCGCCATTGATGGTGGAACCATGGAATTCCCTGGTTGCATCTTAGAGTTTGGTTGAACGGATTAGAGAAGAAGGTTGACGATAACCACGTCGACGACGACGGCGACGGGCGGCGGAAACCCTACAGGGATTTTGTGAGAGAAAGAAGGGGGGACAGACTTATTACGTATTATATTATATAGGTAGTGCGATGCCACCAAAAAGGATAGTACAATTTTTAAATTTTTTTGAATTTTTTGGCAAAGAAAAATTATATTATAATAAGAATTTTTATATTATTATTTTTAAGTTTTTTAAAATGATAAAAATAGGAAATAATAAAAGATAATACTAAAATCTTTCCTAAGTTACATAGTTTTAAATTTATCGAAAGCAAAAGCTCTATTCTTGTGATTGTATTTTTCGTACAAGTAAATCATCTTTACTATGTGTTTTTTATTAATCGTGAAGTACATTGATTTGCTTCTCTCCTGGTGTGAATAATGTTTGGGTTTTTTGATTTTCAGTATGTATTTATAGTATTTAATAATAGACGTGGAGGATGAAACTCTATATTGTCTTGTTGAATAAGTTTGACAGCGAGCAAACAGTTTGTTTTCATTTATAATTTTGTATATTTTATTGATTTTGTCAATTATAGTCCTTATTTGATCATTCATAATTTTATTGCAAGTCTTGAAGTAGATTTCGTTGATCATCTCTAAAAACTGAATTTTATCAATATCTAATGTGTTGTTAAAGTGGCACTTATGTGGTGCGGAGTGTATATCACCTCCCAACTTTGAATTTGGTATTGAATATATAAGGTGGTACTTAATTCATTTAAAGTTGTTTAAAAGGATATTTAAATATCTATAAAGTTACAGCCTAAAGTAAGTTTTGGGGACAAGATTGGAAGGAATTAATGTATCTACCCTCAGGGGTCGTTTGGTTGGAAATAAGTTATCCGAAGATAATTAATCTCGAAAGATGTTATTTCAACATGTATATGATATAATTTATTTCATCACCAAGGCAAAATTGATAAGATAAATAATTCAAGGATTACTTAATCCTTCCAACCAAACGTAAAATAAAATAATATTACATTCTATTCTAAAATTATTTTATCTTATACCTCATACCAAATGACTCTTTAGGAAATTGATAGGAATCAACTAAAATTTTGATTATTATAACTATGTGCTCGTTTATTAATCGTTTGTTTTTCATTATTAGTCATTCTTTTTTGTTTTTTCTTTTGTTTCCTTTTTTCCCATAACTAGTATATTCTTCTTATAAGGTTTGACTCTTATGACGAAGATTTTTCGAAAGCAGTCTCTATATCTCTATAAGGTAGTAATATACATATATTTTACCCTCCTCATTAGAGGCCAATTTCACTAGGTTGTTTTTATAAATATGTGCTTATTTGAACCAACTATATAACATAAAGAAAGAGATTAGCTTGAATAAATTATATGTTCATTGCACACTAAATGTCCCTTGCTTTAGATTACAAAAACAATAAGAAAATCTTGATGAAGGAGATCTCCACAGAGGCATATGGTGGTGCTCGAACTAGTTTCACCTTGACCAGTATCGAAATCAAAATTTTCACTTTACGACTTTTCGATCATAATTATTTTTAAAGTTAAAATTGCTAGATTCTTTCGATTTTGTAATTATCATTGTAGCTTCGCCTCGAACTCCCATTCATACTGTATATGTTGCTAGCTGTCTTTGAAAGTTAGAGATGAGCTCCTTATACCTAGTGGCTGATAATTTTGGAGATCTATGGAGATTTGTGAAATTGACATAATGCAATCCAAATCTTTTTGTATATCCATCTAACCATTCAAAATTGTCCAACAATGACCAAGCAAAATACCCCCTCACATCTGCACCTTTCCTATTAATCAAATAAAATCAACCAAACATATATGTTAATTAACACATTATGTAATCAAAGATGAATAGATAAACAGATAGATAAATAGATAAACAAATAAACAGTTAGATAAATAGATAAATAAATAGATAAACAGATAGAGAGAGACAGAGATTCATAATGAAAATGTGCTAATGGAGAGAGGAGCGAGAGAAAGAGAAGTACCTCATTGCATTTGCCAATGAATTCAAGTAGCTATGCATGTATTGTACTCTTTGAGTATCATTGAGGGCTTTTTCTAGGGAAGAATTTGGATTGTCAGCCTCAGCGATCCCTACAAGATTGTTCAATTCATATAAGAAGTTGCTCCTAAAGACAGTTCATTCAATTCATTAATTACTTAATAAAAAATTATTCAAATTTATTTGTCTAACATACGAAATATTCTAAACTTATTCTTCGTTGTAACTTTTCTATTACCATTTTCAGTGATGATGATTGGAGTATTATTGAATCTTTCCTTCATGTACATCACAAGCTTTTCCATCCCTTGAGGGTATACAAAGAGCCAATCCATTGTAGTCTGAATCATTTTTAGAAAAGAAATCAATCAATTGCATTATAAGCAGAGTTATTTTCAAAATAGACAAATGAAAATAATTGCAAATATAATAATTTAAACTTGAATAAAAAGTGTTTTAATTGAAATACTTTAAGTATTTCATTCAACAGGAATTAATTTTTTTTAATTTTAGAGTGAGAGAAAAAACAAACGAATCGAAGCAGAGAGATTTGAAAGGTCCTTCAAGGCTCGTTAATTGTTTGATTTTAGGTCGCGCCAACAAGTAACCTAAAGAGCTGGTTATGTATTATTAGTGTAACATTCCACGTGATATATGTTAAAAACAATAAGATTCAAATAATAAAAATAATATATCTAATATATTTTTGTATGTGAGGTCTGAAAAAAGTAATGTGTACGTAGATCTTGTTTTCCCTTATCTTGGTGAAGTAGAAAAATTATTTTCACTCGGCTCAAGATATTAAACTTCATGACGTGATACACACTTTTAATGAAAAATTAATTTCAAAAATTTTTGTATCAATCAAACTAAGACACGTAAAATAAAACATATTTTATACTTACAGGTTCTCCAATGTACACACCATCTTTTTCTGTAGCGCGAAAATAAGAACCTTCTGACCAAGAATTTTTTCCATATTCACAGGGAGAATACAAACAATCTTTAATATATGCTGCTGTATAATGATTTAGTCCAATAAAATCTAGGCCATTTTTCAGATTTTTCATATCATTTCCTGAAAATACAGGAAGGTTGTTTCCCAAAATTTGTTGCATTTCTTCTGGATATTTTCCAAATATAATAGGGTCCAAAAACCTGCATAAAATAATTTTATATTTTATTAAAACATTTATTGACGTAAAATATTCCATATTATTCTTTTAAAAAAGAAAAAATAAATTTCATAACTGACATTTTCACTAATAGACTCCCACTATCGAAAAACAATGAAATATGATTTAAGAAAACCTACCTTAGGAAGTCTGTAAAATATTTCGCTACATCATCAACAACATTACCCCAATGCCTCAAAGACTTCCGTTTATTGCGGGGTAAGAGGAGGTCGAATATACGCAACCTGACCTCTATGTTTAAAAACATAGCGCAACTGTTTTCGAATGACCCATGATGAACGTTGAAAGTTACAATGACTAACTGCTACTTCACAATTGAAAGAAGTGCAGATAGTTTAAAGAGTCATTTTGCTTTATTCCATTATACCCAAAGCCAAAAAATGAGTTAAAAAATCATCTAAGTAAGTATTTATCGTAAAAATATTTTAAAGAATTCCAAAATACATTTAAGAATAATGATGCAAAGAAAGCTTACCAATTGAAAACAAAAGATCTAGCTCTTTGAGTTGCGGAATTATCCTCTAAGGAATTGCTAAAAGGTTCATACCATTGAGTATTTAAAGATATCCCAATCATTCCTCCTTGGGTTTCCTGTGACAGCGCTAAATCCGTTTTATTATAATTCTCGTCAAATCTAAGATATATAGTTTATCGAATATTGAGTTAACCACCAAAAACATAACAAAATTATCACTTTTTTACGAGTTTTTAAAAAAATACTACTATCGATTGAACTATTGTCATCTGTAATAGGCCAACTATCAGTTGTTCCCTGAAACTCTCACCATATACTTAATTAGTTGTGTTTTAATACATAAGTAGCATTTTTCCATTGAAAAAACAACTATTTCCACATATATTCTGATTGTATCTGTGAGAAAAAAAAAATCTTCAATGATTCTTTTCAGTATTTCAATGAAAATTTATTTCACACCATGAGTTTCCTAGTGAGTTGATTCATTGGATTGAGGTGGGAAAATTAAAATCATATTTATATTTTACATCACAAATTTCTCATTGATTCCCTATGAGAAAAATGAACAACTGACAGTTATAATATAAAACTTCTTTAATTAAAATATATTTTTTAAAAATTATTTTTCTAATGATTCTTTTTAAAGAAAAGGTTAAAATTACTTATAAAATAAAAATAAAATTTAGAACCTGATATTTAGTTCTGTAAATGGTGACAACAGCTGCATGTGATAAAATCATATTATGTGCTGCTATAAAAGGCTCTTTTTCTGAATTTCCAAAACTACAATTACCAAATGAACCGGAACATCGAGCCGGAGGAAAAGTACCCAATCTATAGCTCCGAACCGCCATTACATTCGGTTCATTAATAGTCACCCAATATTTCACTTTATCCCCAAAATATTTAAAACATATATCTCCGTAATAACCAAAATCCCTCCTGAAAAAATAAGAAACATAATTATTCACTCATGAAAATATGATTCGTTAAAATTGGCGCGAAGTAATTGTTGGTTTGGAGAAGGAAGGGGGGGGGGGGGGTTGTTGCAGAGACATTTCTTTTTCGTTTTAAATTTGCTTCTAAACAGCTTAAATGAAATTGTTGATTCTAAAATACAAAAAAGTATACGTGAATTCTTGATGATTAGAATGATAAAATTGGCCTTTAAATGTGATGTGCGCAACTTGTTTATGTTTGAGAGATCTTAATGACCTGGTCATGTATTAACTTAGTCATTTGACATGCTTAATTCAGTCAATCTAAAAATTATATATATCAAAAAATATTTTTTTATTTGATATATCATATGCATAGTTATAATAGATTTTTTTTTAAAAAAATGTTAGGAACTTAAATAATTATTTAAAAAATAAGAAAAGAAATTAAAATTTAGTACGAATTGGGGGATCATGACATAAACACAAATTTACATGACTCATCCATTTATCAATTCAATTCACTGACCTGTTAGGTTGTGGAGTCTAATATTATATTTATGTATTGACGCGAAATCCCGACCTAGATGTTAGGTGCTACTGTTTATTCTCTGTTTATACATATATTCTATGTAATTATAAATATCCGGATATCATTAATACATATAACCCTATCATCGTGAAGTTTACTTATTAGGAGTTATCACAAAATAACTCTCTAAATTTTCTCTACCTTCTCTCTAGGAAGAACTTCTTCTTCCTTATTCTCCTTATTCTTCTTCTCAACTCTCTTTCTTTATTGAAGAGTCATTCCTCTCCTTTTAGGAGAGCTACTTCGTTCCTCTTGTTCCTATTTTGATCTCAAGATTGTATATTTCCTAACACGACCTACTAAAATTTGATCCAATAGATCCATTTAACATTTCACCGCTAATAAACGTAATCCATTTTAATATGCATAAATTTAGTGTTGGGTAATATAAATCTGTAATGATTTGTAACTTCCTATTTGAAGAGGAAGAAAGAAGAAGAAGATGAATAGTAAATCGATTTTAGAGAGAAGGCAAAGAAATAATTTAAGAAAGAGAGTATTTTCGTGGTAAACTCCAAAATTAGGTAACCTCCATGGCGATAGGGCTATATATATTAATGATATCCGAATATTTACAATTATATAGAATATATGTATACAAGGACAATAAATAGTAGCACCTAAAATACAAGTTGAACCGCGACAACTGCTAAATATATTATTACGCTCCACTACCTAACATTTAGATCAATCCATCCATTTTGTAAAACTAGCTAGCTGAAGGATGTGTTATATTTTGCTTACTGTATTTTGGGACTTAGCCAACCTCCATATCTTTCTTCAAGTTCTTGAGCTATGTCATAATGTGTTAAGGTGATAAATGGTTGGATACCTGTAATTTTTGTCAATCGTTAAGCACATGATTAATAATAT
>JAOTQJ010000072.1:4342001-4358001 GCA_025642045.1 Solanum sejunctum
ATCTTATATATGAATAAGTTACCTCCTAATTAATTGCCGACATGATTTTTAATGTATGTAAAACACCCAAATCAGCTACCAAACAATTATCTTAATTATCATTTATAATAGATGATCATTCAATCAAATTAATTATTTATATTATATAATTATATTTTATTTAAATAAAATATAATTATATTTATTCGTTCTCAATAGTCTTGAGATGATTATCTTAGGGTTATCCTTTTGTGGATGGATCGTTTATTTTTGAAATTATGAGAGAGAAAAAGGGAACAAATTTTTGTATAAATAAAATATAATTATATTTATTCGTTCTCAATAGTCTTGAGATAATTATCTTAGGGTTATCCTTTTGTGGACGGATCGTTTATGTTTGAAATTATGAGAGAGAAAAAGGGTACAAATCTTTGTGTCATATTTTGTACGCCTGCAACACACTTCCCATTATTCAGAGCCGCGTTTCTCCATACCTTCTCTCTTTGCTCTGTACATACGTCTCTATCTCTCGCTTTTTCACACACACACACACACTTTGCCTTTTGCCTAATCATTTTTCACCTGCCCAAGATTTCTCTTTTGGTTCCGGTGCTCGCCATGTTACTGATCTTTGAGGTAAATTTCACCTTGGGGTTCTTTCAATTTAACCTTATAATCCTTTTTTTTTTTCTTGTTACTTGTCTTGCTTATCCTAGAATTGGGTTTTTCTGAATCTTCCTTGTTGTTTGTGTTTTGGGGTTGTTTTTAAATTCTATGCACTCTTTGAGAGTTTTTTCTCTTCAATTTAAGCTTGTAATCCTTTTTCTTGTTGTTTGTTTTGCTTATTCTCGAATTGGGTGTTTCTGAATCTTCTTGGTTTTTGTTGTTTTGGGGTTGTTTTCTCCTATTTTGGAACTCTATCACGACATTTGGGTATGATTACCTCTTTTTGAGCTAGTTTTAGGTTGAGTTAGGTCGAAAGTTCATTGCTTTATCATGGTATCTTATATTTTCTATGCTCCAAATGTTCATTCAGCTAACCAGTTTTGGGGTTGAGTTAGATGGAAGGTCTATTTCCCTATCAATAGATTTGTAATCTTTTTTTTTGTGTGTGGTGGTGATGGGGGTGGAGGGAGGGAGGGGGGTTTGGTTTCATACATTTCTCACTAATGGGTGGGAGTAGGATTCCCTGGTCTATGGTCTTAGCAATCATCATCTTTTGAGCTAATCTTTGTGATTGAGTTAGACCGGAAGTCCGTTCTAGGTTGAGTTAGGCGGATAGTATATTTCCTTATCAATTGATTTGTGTTTTTTAACTTTTTTGAGAGTGTGGGTGGTTGCTTTCATACATCTTGCTCATGGGTGTTTTGGGATTTTGATCTTTGTGTTTTTATCGAGTTCAACATTGCATTGATGTTGTCATTAATGTATATATTCATATTTTAGTGTAGAATTTAAGAATTGATTTCATACATTTCTAGCTAATGGGTGTTTTTTGGACTTTTATCTCTCTGTTTTGATCAAGTTTGTTGATACATTGATGTTCACAGCTATATTGCATATATTCATATTTAGCGTGGGATTCAAGATTTGATTACATACATATCTCAGTAAGGATGTTTTGGGATTACGATTTATGGGTTTTTATTACATTTATTGGTTCATTGATGTTTGCATCTATGTTGTACGTATTCATATTTTACAGTCTGATTCGAGATTTGATTTCATACACTTCTCACTAATGAGTGTTTTTAGATTCTGATCTCTGTTATTTTATCAAGTTCATCAATGCACTGATGTATGCATCTATATTGCATATTTGTATTTAGAGTCGGACTCAAGATTTAATTTCATACGTCTTGCAAATGGGCATTTTTTTTATTTTGATATCTGTTGTTTTATCAAGCTCATCAATGCACTGATGCTTGCATCTATTTTGTATGTTCTTCTTTGAAGTCGAATTCAAAATTTGATTCCATACGTTTCTCGCTAATGGATGTTTTGGAATTTTGATCTGTCTTTTTATCAGTGAGCTGATGCTCACATCTATATTCTGTATTCATATTTAGAGTCAGACTCAAGATTTTATGTGAGTAGATGACTTAGCTGTAGGTTAAGTGTACGTATGTATATATCTGAAAAGAATTTTTCACTTAATTTATAGTTGGAGAAGATGGGGTACTAGATGGTGGGTGCTCCTGCTCTTAGCATCATAAATCTTCTTCTGTTAATGTTTCCCTTTTAGTTTCCTCTTCTCTGAAGTTTGTGTGCTGTATTTATATTTTTGGTTTCAACCACTGTGTGTCTCGAGATGTTATACTAGTGGCCATTGCCTTTTTTCTTGTTTCCTTTTTATTTTCTTGTTTTTCTACTAAAGCTTGAAGTTCTATTGTGTACTTGCATAAAGTCTTATATTAATGTGTTAAGATCTTCTCCTAAGAAAGAAGATTAAAAAGAGCCGATGCAATGAGCTTACGAGATAAACTTGCTGTAAAATTGATGTATCAAAGATGGAATCCGTCTGATGGATATGGGTGCAAGAGAAAAAAAGAAACAAGAAATAAGGAAATGCAAAAGTATACCTAGCGTAGTATCAATTAGTGTCTCTTATATGCTCATTCATGTGAAAATTGATTAAGATTGTTCCAATGCGTTACTATGCTCATGGAAAAAATGGAGAAAAAGAGGACAGTTTGAGCTGAATGGAGAAAAGACTTAAAGGGCAGCTCGGTGCACTAAAGTTCCCCTTTGCGCAGGGTTCGGGGAAGGGCCCGACCACGATTGATAAATAACTTCAGGGTGACATATTGAGTTTATTATGTGAAAGATTATGTTGCATTTCCTATTTTATTTTTCTTCAACTCCTTGTTTTTGTTATTGTTGTTGTTGTCATTGTTTAGGTTCTGAGTCGCTCTCATTAGCTGAGTATTTGAAACCTTCAATATATAGTCATGTTTGCAACTGCTTTCTTTGACTTTGAGTTATTTTATATAACAGAAGAGGCATTATTGCATCAAGTAAGTTTTGTTTATTCTTGAGAGCTTTGACATGTTGCCTTTGCTTTGGGTCATTAATCAAATTTCTCCAAGTAAAATATTTGGTGGATTCTTGGCAGTTTTTAATAAATTTTGCACTCATATTTTGTAAGTGTAAATCTTTATTAAGAACCGTAAGGTTGAACTCGTCAAATTTTAATCCTAAAGCTGTCTCTGTCAATGACCCTACAATCTTAATCTTGTCACTCTCTTAGATTCCTCCTTCATGGGATCTATAGTTAAAAAGGAGGAAGAAAACCATATTTGCCTTTATACCATCGAAAAAGGTCTAATATTATTCTTAGTTGTACAAATACTATCAGTTCATATATGTCCTTAATGTTAAAAAAGCAGCTCAAATTTGCCCTTCCATTTGCCTACTTGCTTCTATAGACCTACTAATTCCTATGTAACGATCCTGCATGTTCTATAATGATGTTAGGGTCATATATGAACTGATTGAGTGATATTGGATTATTCTTTTGACAATGCCTTTGAATCATTACCTAACATTAGTTGTAGCGGAACTAGAATTGGGATAATTAAGCAAAATGACCTTTCAGTCATAAATTCTTTTGCAAAATAGCTCAACTATTATCAGAAAAGGTCATTCGTCGTTTTACAATGGCAGGTGAAGGTGCAATTCCCGCTTTCTTCTTCGTCTTCTTTGGTCTTCTACTTCCATCCATTAATGGCTTCTGCTTCTCTTCGTCCTCCTTCCTTCTTTCTTCATTGTTTTCCTCCTCCTCTTTCTTCTTCTTCAATGTTCAAAGCTCGACTTTAAAAGTTGATGTACTGCAAATGTAAATCATTTTGAGTGAATAATATATCAAAATATTTGATTTCATACATTTCTTGCTGATGGGCGTTTTTTTCGATTTCGATATCTGTTGTTTTATCAAGCTCGTCAATGTGCTGGTGCTTGCATCTATATTAATATGTTCTTCTTTGGAGTCGAATTCAAGATTTAATTTCATAATTTCTCACTAATGTATGTTTTGGGATTTTCATCTGGAAACAGTCGCGCTATGTTTTTAAACATAGGGGTCAGGCTGCGTACATCCAACCCCCCCTTACCCCGCAATGGGCGGGAGCCTTTGAGGCATTGGGGTAATGTTCGTTGTTTCGTTGTCATTTTTATCAAGTTCATCGATGAGCTGACGTCCACATCTATATTCTGTATTCATATTTAGAGTTGGATTCAAGATTTTTAGTGAATGAAATAGCTGCAGACTAAGTGTATGTATGTATCTTTAAAAGAAATTTTCACTATATTTATAGTTTGAGAAAATGGGTGCTAGATTGTGGGTGTTCCCGCTGTTAGCATAATAAATCTGATGGATATGGGTGCATGAGAAAAAAAGAAATAAGAAATGAGGGAATGCAAAAAATTACCTAACGTAGTATCAATTAGTGTCTGTTATATGCTCATTCATGTGAAAATTGATGAAAATTGTTTCAATGCTTTACTATACTCATGTAAAAAATGGAGAAAAGAGGACAGTTTGAGCTGAATGGAGAGAGGACTTAGATGGGCAGTTTGGTGAAGTAAAGCTCCCTTGATGCGCAAGATCCGGGGAAGGGCCTGACCACAAGGGTCTACTGTACGCAACTTTATCTTGCATTTCAGACATATTAGGAATT
Organism: Solanum sejunctum; assembly: GCA_025642045.1. Classification (NCBI taxonomy): domain Eukaryota; kingdom Viridiplantae; phylum Streptophyta; class Magnoliopsida; order Solanales; family Solanaceae; genus Solanum; species Solanum sejunctum. The sequence goes on from JAOTQJ010000072.1 coordinate 4,346,660, forward strand.
TCCTGTAGTTTCCGAACAGATGCTTGTTGCATTTGTCATCAAAGCTGAGAAAACTCTCACAACTAGGAAAAAAATGGAGAATATATACAGCACTTGTGGGTTGTGTGTGCAAGGTCTTATTGTCCATAATACGTTCTGATTGAAGATAACTGTTACTTTTTCTCAATCATAGTGGAATACTACATGAATATTAAGGATGTATCTTGACCTAGATGTTTGTATGCATGCAGTCCGACAAGCATAAAACTAAACTCATCTACATAACTGGTCGTTGTGGTTCTGGGATTTGTTAGTCATAGCAGCAATATAATCTTAGGGGGTGATGTTTTTGCAGTGACGAAGATTAGCATCTTTGCGCGTGTCCCATTCTCTTCTCCAACCCTGTTGTAAAAGGTTTCCTATTTCAAATATACTTGAAAACTCAAATGGAGGTTAAGCTATGGAATGACAAGCGTGAAAGAGAAATGTATGACAACTTAGCTGAACTCTTTGCTATCATCAAAGCAACAGAGAAGCTAGAGAAGGCTTATGTTCGTGACATCATTTTAGCAGCTGAATACGAGATTGAGTGCCAGAAACTCATTGCTCAGTTCAAGACCCTATCTTCTACATTGAGGGATGTAGTACCCAACATTGAGCGATTTCACGACACCTACAAAATGGATTGCCCTGCTGCTTTAAACCGGCTCGTGACCTCTGGAGTGCCAGCTACTGTTGAACACCGAGCTGCTGCTTCAATGTCAAGTGTGAGTTCAGCAGCTGTTGTGGCCGAGTGTGTGCAGAATTTCATCACTGCAATGGATTCTTTAAAGTTAAACATGATTGCTGTTGACCAGGTCCATCCCTTGTTATCAGATCTGTCGTCTTCCCTCAATAAACTGTCAATTCTGCCGGTGGATTTTGAAGGGAAGACAAAAATGAGAGAATGGCTTTCGAAGCTTTCAAAGATGGGGGCTGCAGATGAGTTGACAGAACAACAGGCTCGCCAACTCCACTTCGATCTGGAATCCTCATACAATTCTTTCATGGCAGCACTGCCCGCTGCTGGAAGTTAGTTGACTATTTCAATAGGTGGTATGTTTGTAAATGCAATTGTTGTTTTGTTTAGTAATTTCTTAACACATACTATTCTATCTTTAATTGATGCGCTAGTGATTATCAGTGTAGATGAACCTTGTATGTTTTGGGACTTCTTACATGTTAGATAATTGTAAGACGAGTCGAGGGTCTATCAGAAACAGTGAAATGATACTTGCATTTGCTGCAGTCCAGCTTTGTTGATAGTTTTCTTGATTTATTGTTGTTACTCTATATCAAGTATGTTTATTTTCCAAATGTCTATTGCATATCATAGTTGTTGTATATCATAGCTTTTGTGTTTAGTTATTTTCTTTCATATCTAGTATCTTCTGCTTGTAGGATTGAAATTTTTTAAACGAGGGTCTTTCGAAAACTATCTTTTTTTATGAAGTAGTGGTAAGGTCTGCTTACATTTTACTTTTCTAGACTCTGTAGTGATAAGGTCTGCTTACATTTTACCTTTTTAGACTCTATTTGTGGAATTTCACTAGGTATGTTCTCGTTTTATATCATAGTTATTGCATGGCAGATAGTCTTTCAAATCTGGATTTATTTGCATAAAACTCACTGGGAGTGCTGAACTTTGAACCCCTAACTCAATCAAGGTGGTTACATTAGTGGTTGGATCTCGAATTTTGAACCTATCGAATTAAAATTTTAGATTCATTTTTGGTTATAGCTTTCATTCATTCGAGTGATGCTGGTTTATTCTTGTAAGCCGGAATTGTCATTTATCAATAACTTTGTGGTGAGTGACTTTTGAAGTAAAAATCAAATATTATTCTTAGTTATTTGTATACAAATACCATCAGTTTATATGTCCTTAAAGCTTAAAAACTAGCTCAAATTTGCCCGCCCTTTTACCTACTTGCTTCTTTAGACCTAATAATTCATATGTAACTATCCTGCATGATCCATAAATAATATATCAAAAGATTTGAAACAATGAGGGGAGCTCATATCTAAATTTTCGTATTGTTTTAGAGGAGATTTAAGTTGGTTTGGAATGAGGAAAAAAAAAGAGGGGGGCGGGGGTCTATAATGCATATTTTATTGTATCAATAATGTATATAGATGTATAAACATCTCGATATATAGTTATATATCATTTACATATGAGTATATACTATTTATATAAATATCAATATATTATATATACATATCGATACATTACATATACATATAATTTTTTTGTTAAAAATAAATTGATGGCTAATTTTGAGCTATTTTCATGTAAATAAAAACATAAATATATTTAGTACAAATAAAACTATTTTATTCTGAAGTTCCTTCATTGCCTTGTAAATTACCATTTGAGGCATCAAGGAGCATTATTTTAAGAAATTCATTATATTCAAATAAAGCTTTTGCTATTTATATATGAAGAATTAGTTAATTCTTTATTAAAATCCAAATACTCCTAGACTTCCCTCTATCATGGTTTCAAGTCTCGAAAATGACCTTTGACAGAAATGTAAAATAAAATTGCGTATAATAGACTTTTGTGATCATGCCCTTTCCCGAACCCTGTGCATCCATGTGACTAGATAGTCACAGGTTCAAGTCTTGAAAATTGCCTAGGACAGATATGAAAGGTAAGACTACGTACAATAAATCCTTGCGATCGTACCCTTATTCAGACTCTACACATAGCAAAAGCTTTAATACATTGGGCTTGTTCACTTTCTATATTTTGAATTCACGTCTCAACAACTTTGACATTATTTTCCTCTAAATTAAATTGCTTCTTTAACTCACAACATTAATTTTGTATGTCCTTTAGCAGTTAGCTGCCTCATAAAAGTACAAGTTTATTATTTATTATATGTCACTAATAATAAATTCGACTGTCCCCAATTATTAGTGTGTATATATATATATATATATAATATTTTTATATACAGTATCATCAAAAAGTACTATGAATTATGATTTAAGCAATAAATATTTATTGACCCCATCATGATTGTTTACGTCATTCAAAAAACTTATGAAGAGTATCTACTTGTATTAATTGGTCGTGGAACTAGAAGTTCAGATAAATTCGATCAAATTTAAATAAGTTTTGTTCAAATAGAGTAAGAAAATCATAATTAGACTTATAAATTACTTAGAAGATGATCGAGAAAATTAGAAGTCGAATTTGAAGCTAGTATAAAGAGGGTTATATTATATCATGGCTGACTGAAGAATTATTTGGCCGTACTAAATTTGAACCTTCGTAGACATATTATGATGAGAGATTTTTATTGAATTGAATAAAAACTCTTTTGAATATATAAAATATGTGATAAAAATTATGAAATATGTATAAATATTAAATCTAAAATTCAGTTATTAACATTTGAAATCATCATCATTTTTCAAAATTTAAAATTCGTAAAATTAAAATTCTTACATCGCCTCGATATATAAGGATCCCCTTTAATTGAATTCTTGTTAGGTTTGAAGTTAATGTAGTGTTTGGTCATCACAAGACCAACAATTCATAAAAATTTACTTGCACTCATAATTTATAATACCTATTTTTAAAAACAAATTTATGATGTGTGTTTAAACATGTACCCACAAGTTGATTTTGTACATCAAAACAAACAATTTAATTTTAGAAATTAGAAATCAAAGCAAAAATACATATAAATAAATTATGGTTAAAAACTCATATAAATGAACTATGATTAAATGATAAATGTATGTAGTAAAGACATATTTATTGATTTGGTGTAAATACAAGGCACAAATAAGTTTAACTTTTATTTGGGAGAAGGATGGAGTGATTTCGGGGCGAATAATTCGGAGGAAGTGAGACTGAGATGATTTGAGCATGGACAGAGGAGATCAGTCGATGCCTCAATGAAGAGGTGCGAGAGATTGGATGTAGAAAGTACGTAGAAAGGTAAAGGTAGACTGAAAAAGTATTATGGAGAGACGATTAGACATAATATCACACAAATTTATATTATCGAGGAGAGGACTTTAGATAAAAAGATATGGAGATCGTGTATTAAGATAAAAGGTTAGTAAAGTTAGAGTGTTGTCTTGCCGTATGGAGGTTTACTGCTTGTCATAGGACTAGTCCTGTCCTTTGGTTCTTGTCATATCACATATGGTGTTTACTGTATTTCGATTATCTTATTATTTGTTGCTGTTGGTGAAAATGAGACGCCAATACCTTTTTACCCCTTTACGTACAATGTTTATATTATCACTTAATTATGGTAATCGACTTTTTTTTATCTCACTTTTATACTTAATTAAATAATATAAATTAGTTATGAACAATGTTTTAAAGATTTTAAGCCCTAACCAAATTTTAGTTGACTAATGTACACTTTTTTTACGTGTTGTTTAATGTTTGTTTGTAACAAATTAGCAATTTAATTAGGTTTTCTAAATCAAAAGTCAAAGTATACTAATGACAAGTAATTATTATAGAAACCTAGAAGGAATGCTTTATTAATTTAGCAACTACTTTCAAATATCCAATTAATCTGTTAGGTTTACAATTTGCAAATCTTGCAATTAAGCTCCACAATATACCTCCATAAACCTACGCGGATAAACAAACATATACTAGTTAATTAGTTAACATAACTATAGTTTAAATTAATTATGGCTCATAGTAAACATCTAGCTGTATTTACTGTTTGAATTTTGTATAATTCGCGTAATTTATACAAACCTTGTATGCCATTATACAAAAGTTGTGCGCGAATCACATATTTGTATAGCTAAATATACAAATATTGTGAATTATACAGTAAATTATATACAAACACTATGCACGAATTGTATACCAAAATATACAAATACTACACAAAAACTGTGAATTGTGTAGCGAATTATACAAACGTATATAAATGTTGTACGAATTATACAAACGCTGCTATAACTATAATTACAAATGTATACAAACGCTCCGAATTGTATAACGAATTATATAAATATATACAAATTATAATGTAATCTTAAAAAAGATTAGTTTAGTAAGAGTTTTGTATTTTTGTAATATTGAATGTTGACTTTTATGAGTCAGAAATGGGAACCACAAGGATACTTAATAACTCACAGCTTCATTAAATTATGACTGAATGGTGGATGCCAATTAAATTTAGGGTGTCAGTTATATTCATACTTTTCCTATTGATGAATATTAATTTATCATATTAATTATAGAGTAGAAAAAATTTATGGGCTAACACATAGGAAAAATAAAAAAATTACTTAATTTTTATTGAATGGTTCCTAATTACTAAAACAAAGTCACGTGTATCAAGTCAAGCATATAGGAATTCTTTCTCAGGATATTACAGAGGGTTGTAGAAAGATTTTACGAAAAAATTAATCAAAAGTCATATCATTACAAATTCATAGGCTAACACATTCAAGAAAAGAGAGAAAATCGTCTAATTTTTCTTTGGGTCATTATGGACGGTTTTGTAAGATTTTAGTGAAAAATAAAAAATCACTTAATTCATGTTGATAGACTCCTAAATGCTGAAAAAAATCGCATGAACTAAGGTGAGGCTATAGAAATTCTTCCCAAGATCATTATGGATAATTTTATTAAGGTTTTAAGAAAAAGTTGATCCAAGATCATAGATCCAAGAAGCTAACAACAACAACAACAACATACCCCAGTGCCTCAAAAGACTCCCGCTTATTGTGGGGTGAAGACGGTCAGATGTACGCAGTCTAACCCCTATGTTTAAAAACATAAAGCGGTTGTTTCCAGAGATCCAAGAAGCTAACATATATAAAAAAAATAAATAAAGAAAATCATCTAACTTATGTTGAGTCGTCTGTAAATGTTAAGAAAATCTATGTGGATCGGGGCGAGACTATAAGAAACTAATACAATTTGGTACACTAGAAAGTTACATGAAGATGTTACTCACAAACATTCAAATTCAATTGAAATGAAAGAACTCAAAAATTGTTAGGAAAAAAAAAAAGAACTAAGCTCACAAAGTCAACTAAATACTCCATAATTAAGCGGAACCAAGCATGTTACTTGTCAGAAGCAGAACTCCGTGCCTCAACAAATAGTAAAAAAGTAAAAATTTTGCTAATAACATAATTAGCTTTAATTTGACATACTTTTGAGCTTGATGATCATAAAAGTTTGGTTAACATGTTCAAAAGTTTCATCAACTTGTGAAGTCAATACCCGAACCTATTACACTTCCATGCAAGCAAAAATCCATTTTTTTTGCTTCTCTTTTTTATCCAAACAAATCCCATATTGGCTAACAAGGATTACTTTGAGGTTCGTTCTTGACTCCTCTTCCATCCTTCGAATCAATCTCGTGACCTGTATGTTACACGAAAATAACATTATCATTACTTTAAGATTCTTCTTCGTAAAAATTATTATACTATCGATGTATAAGATAAATGAGTTACTTTTTAACTTCTATCTAATGAAAGTATATAACTTTTACACTATCAGATCAAAATGTTAACTAATACATACTAGTTGCCTAGTAAGTGAGTATAATATACCGAAAAATAAAATAAGTAACCTATCGTAACACAACAAAATATACCAATACTTTTAAAAAATTATTATAGTAAAAAAGACAGTCTAGTGCACAAAGCATTTCACGCTATATAGTGTACCTTAATGCAAATATTAGTGACTATTCCCTGTAGGTCACACGAATCAAACAACTTTATATGATAAACGAGTTACTTTTAACTCCTATAAAATGATGATATATATTAACACTATCAAATCATACAAAAGGTTAACTAGTATGAACTAGTTGCCTAATAAGGAGTATAATATACCAAAAAATAAAACAAAGTAACCTATTGTAACATAACAAAGTATACCGATACTTTTAAAAATCTATTATAGTAAAAAAAGACAGTTCAGTGCACAAAGTATTCTATATTAGACAATGCAAACATTATTAACTACTTCTATACCTCAAATTCATAACCTATAGATCACAAGGATCAGACAACTTTACCATTATCCTAAGGTTTGATAGAAGTAAAAATCACAGGGAATTCATAACCTATAGGTCACACAAAAGGTTAAATAGTGCTTACTAGTTGCTTAGTAAATGAGTATAATATACCGAAAAATAAAGCAAAGTAACCTATTGTAAAACAACAAAATATACCAAAACTTTTACAATACTATTATAGTAACAATGAACAGTCTGATACACAAAACATTTCGCATTGGACAGTATAACCTAATGCAGAAACATTATTGACTACTTCTATATCTCGAATTCATAATCTATATAGGTCACAAGGATCAGACAACTAGACCATTGCCCTAAAGTTCCATCTAAGTAAAAAATAATAGGGAATTCATAACCTATAGATCACGCAAAAGGTTAACTAGTGCTTACTAGTTGCCTAGTAAGTGAGTATAATTTACCGAAAAATAAAACAAAGTAACCTATTGTAACACAACAAAATGTACCAACACTTCTAAAAAACTACTAAAGTAAAATAAGACAGTCCAATGCATAAAACATTCCACGTTAGATAGTATGACCTAATGAAGATGAAGACTACTTCCATACCTTGAATCCATGACCTATAAGTTACATAGATCAAACAACTTTATCATTGCTCTAAGGCTCCATATAAGTTGAGATCTATAGGGAATTAAGGTCTTACCTTAGATTTTTCATCAAGCACTATCACAAGCAACAGCAGTTTTGATCCTTTCAACAGTGCATTTGATAAGACTATTGACAGTTGCAACAGATCCAAGAGAGAGTTTTGCAGTAGGGACAGAATCCACCAAAATCTGAAATGCAACAGTGAGAAGAGATCCACCGGTACCAACATTGATTCCTCCGCCACCATCTGGAAGTATCGCAAATCCAGATGGTAGCAGAGCAACATAGTCGGGATCACCACCACTCAACACAACATTCATTGCAACAATATCGACTGGAGCGTAGATAACATAAGATCCTGTGGAATCGGTAGTACTCTCTTGGAGTATCAGCATGTTGCTCTGGCTCGAATTCCCACTCTGCATCAAAATATCACAACCTTTTAGGCAGTTCCACTGATGTGACACCACTAAAAACACACGAATTTCCAACAGTATTAGCCAATTTCTGAGGGATGGACGTCCGTCAGAAACTGACTTGTTGGAAATTCGTCTAGATAAGTAAGAAGAAAACGTTACATTAACACGTAGCAGAGATACACAGTTTCCTGGATCGTGACCATTTGCAATATGTGCCATTTCTTGAACCAGGCCCCCATTCGAAAGTATATCCCACTACACACACAAAAATCAACCACACAAAAAGAACAATTTCATCGTTATAAAAGTAGGTATCATATAACTTTGTTGAAATAACTGATCGAACCAAACCATTGACCAGAGGATGAACGAAGAACGCTTGACATTTTACCTCACTTCTAGAGTTCTCATCGCGGAGAAAATCAAAGACTCTCTTAGGAGGAACAGGTAGCCAAAATGAAGTGGCTGCACTGAGGACAATACCAGGAGGTCTCCCTGGATCATCAACACTCTTTCTAGTCATAACTCGAACATCATCAGCCCCACTTCCAGATAATGTAGTCCATGTGTGAGCCGTTGACGCGCCAACACCAGCACAAAAACTCATCACCATCCTCTCAGCAAGTTTTAACATGCTTTTTCGACCTTCAGGACTAGCTATGACTACAAAAAAAGTTCGATTATTAGCAAATTGTGATCGCGAAGAGATTAATTATATGTACTATATATATTACCTCCAACATCCCCTGTTGGAATGTTATTAGCCATTGCACTTGCTAGTCGTTCACATTGTCTATCCAACGTTGCTACCCAACGTTTAGCCCCAAACGCGAGGCCTGAATTGACAAGAGGTCTATAGATGTTATGGACAGCTCTATCATCCACTTCAACATGCTCAATCCACGTAACCTAGAGAGATGAAACGACAATAAGTAATATCCAATACTTACTATAGTTACATGAAATTCGTAACTTCTAATATTGGATCCACCTCTACTAGCATTTTACTTTACCTTTGAGTAACCATTAGGCAATTCTTGAATCAAACAACCCGATGGCCTTCTTCTACCACGCGATACTGAAGTAGGACGTAAATTGTCCAGGGAGACATCAACAACAGCCCATGTTCCATCAGCATGGTGTTTACAATATCTCACAAAATAATTTTCGCGCGTTGGAACTAGTGGGGAAGGAACTTGGAACTCGGCTGTCATCTAAAAATAAAATGCAACAGAATAACACGCCAATTAGAATGTACACATCTAGAAATTTTACACGTTACGTCTGTTGTAGTAGGTAACATGCCTTATTTTTCAAATGTACACCAATGTCACTTTTTATGAATACGTGTACTAAATTTATACTGTCAGGATATAGAAGTTAAACTCGAGAATAATATATATACCACTTGTAAAGCTCCATTGTAATTTCCAGCTACCCCAGTTGATAGAACTTCTAATGTCAATGCTCTTGATACTAGGCCAGCAAAAACATTTGTCCATTGGTTCTGAATTTAATATCACATTATAATAAAACACAAAAATTAGTACTAATAATAAACATAATTGAAGACCAAAATAAATTTACTATAAAACAAAAGGTTAAAATGGTCATTTTTAAGTTAAAAAAGTATTGTACCACGTCCATAAGGATTTCGACTAAGTTGATGTGATTCATAATAACGACAGCAGATTCTCTTGAGGCTTCTGTTGTTAGGCCCAAACACTTAGGCCCAATTCCTCGAGCAAAAGTCCGAATATATTCCTCTTCACATAGCGTCTCGGTAGAATTATCTGGGCCTGGGCCTGTAATCCATAAGGGCTCTCCAGTTTGGGCCATTCTTACAAGTTCTTCCATAGCCGCAACAGCGAGTTCAATAATCATGGGCTTATCAGCATCTATTGGGCCTGAAACTGACCTTAAAAGGTCACCAGCACTGTACATTTCTCCAACAAGGCCCGTTTGAGGCCCAAAAGTACCCACTCCGAGATCGAGTGAACGGGCCGGGCCGGTAGTAGGAAGATTTGGATATGTTAGTATGGGCTTCCCAACATATTTTGCAGCAATTCCTGATATCCTATCAATCTGAAAAAAAAAACCATAAAACGATTTAATGTATAAAAAAAATAGTTCGATACATAAAACACATGATGTTTATGAAAGATTGATGTCGTAGTTCAGCCGATCTAATCCAATAACTTTTGGTTCAAGTCCTATTTATATATATATATATATATATTTTTAAAAAACCTAAAGTTGTAGAAAAATTAAATTTAAAACTCGATACTAACATTTAATGTTACAATCCTAGAATTTAGGATACATAGAGTTTAAATTCTAACCTTGCCTCTAAGAAACCTAGCTAACGCAAGTATTAAAATTTGATTCTATAGCTCACACTCAAGATCTATAGATTACACGAAGATAATTTTTTATTATTTCTATAAGATTTCTCCAAATATTATATTTGAGACGTAACATAAATAGTATATATATGTAAGGAATTCACAAAAATTCCAATATTAGGTAAGATTATACAACTTAAATCCATCACATACTAATTCATACTCACATTATTATTAATAACAAATATTACTATTTAGCCACATACTTTATCTATTATTATTTTTTATAGTGATATTGTGATACCTCTTCTCTAAGACGAGCGTTCTCAATCCTCAAATGTTGCTCATCGAATGACATATTCCCAATGGAAGCAGGCCCGCCACAATTCGGGCAAGTAGCATTGGTAAGTGCTTCTTTATACCTTATATTATCAGCACGAAGCTTCTCATTTTCAGCTCTCAATTCTGAGTTCTCATGGCGTTCATGTTGAGCCTACAAATAATAATTAAATACAAATTGAATAAATCACTTATTTAGTAAATAAACAACAAAAAGAGACGATACGATATATAAAGCATTTCACGTTTACATAAAATTTAAAGAAAGGCCATATTTTAAGGCCGTGTGTTTCAGACAAATTACACTAATATAAACATTAGGTATTAGCTCACTAATTAATTACACGACTTAATTATTTTTAATAAATAAAAATAAATCTAATGCATAAATATTAATAACATTTTTCACGCTTTAAATTCGTAATCTATAGATCCTTTAATTAATCATAGCCGACATTTTAAATATTTCCTTGAAATGTCCCAAAGTCAAATATAAACGCATTTAATACTTTATAAATTGATTTGAAAGAGGTCTCTTTTTTAATTAAACATGAAAGAATTAAAATTCA
>JAOTQJ010000072.1:4358101-4378463 GCA_025642045.1 Solanum sejunctum
TTAAACTGTTTGCGCTTCTTTCAATTGTGAAGTAGCAGTTAGTCAATACAACTTTCGACGCTCATCATGGGTCATCCGGAAACAATCGCGCTATATTTTTAAATATAGGGGTCAGGCTGCGTACATCTGACCTCCTCTTGCCCCGCAATGGATGGGAGCCTTTGAAGTATTGAGGTAATATTATTGTTGTTGTTGTTGTTGAGCTAGAATTTAGCGTGAGATGGCTTCCATACCACCTTTACTTATTCTTTTGTGTGTATGAGCAAGCTTGTATAAGTGAAATGATTGATCCTCCTCCATAATAATAATTTAAATGAATAAAATTTGCTCCTAATTATTTGGAAAAAAAATATTAAGAAAATATATTTAGTAACATCTCTATTTATTTTTTTGGTCCCATTTCTAGGTGGTTGCTTTAATTTTATGGCTCTTCTAATAAGTTGTTGGGGAGTAACTCAATTAAATAATTCCAATAATTTTATAACATTAGGTGGTTCAACTTCTTTGTGCCCTAGTTAAGATATTAATATGTTGGAATGTATGCAATTAAAGGAGTTTATGATTTGGATAAAATTGATTCAATCAAATAAAAAAAATTAAATCAAATCAATTAAATAAATTGATATTATTTGGATTTGATTTCGCTTGCTTTGATTTTTTTTTAAATCAATAGTATTTGATTCGAGTTTGGATATATTCAAAAAATAATCAAATCGAGCTGACAAATTATATACATATGTTTTATAGTTATACATATATAATACATTATTTTCAAAAATAATTTTAAAGATCTTATATATGGTTTTATCAAATTTATTTTTTAATCTATTTATGAAAGTATAAATGCTCAAGACAAGAATATTTATCTTATTGATTTCGTGTATATAAATATTTATGACAATTCTTAATGAGAATAGAAATGTCACTATCTCTTCCTTCTAGGACAAAATAGTGAATTTTAAAATTTTATTCATAGTAAATTTAGTGATTAAAAGTTCTATAATGTCAGTCCTCCTAATTATTTTTAGTTTTGAATGGATTATTATCACTTTTTCTCTGTTTTAAATGTATCGTTACTTTTAGTTTTGTGTATGATTAATAACCGAATAACCTAACCAAACCAAACTGAAATAGATAACAATCAAATGGATAAATGTATATTATAATTAGTTTTATTTTGTTTTGAGAATTTAAAAATCAGTTAAGTCCGTTTGATTTTAATTTTAACCAATAACTGACCAAACCAACCCGTGAACATCCTAATTATCACAATTTTTAAAAACACTAGTATCGAAATTAGAAACTTAAAAGAATTTTTTAAAAAATATTTTTATATAATTATTCAGTATTCGATATTCATTTTCCTATATGATTTACTTACATTATATAAGGTTGACTTAACGAAGAAATAATTTTTAAGTCTTTTTCTTATTTTTTGGACTCATATATGAGAGTACTCCTCATTAAATATAGATCGATCCTTGACGGTGAAAATTAAGTCTACCTAACCTTCTTAGTTATTTGGTCCTAAGTATTGATATCGTATGGTACATTTAATATCATCAATATCAATATCAACATACCTCAGTGGTTCAAAAGGCTCCCGCTTATTGCGGGGTGAGGGGGGATCAGATATACGCAGTCTAACCCCTATGTTTAAAAATATAAAGCGGTTGTTTTCAAATGACCCATGAGGAGTATCAAAAGTTGCATTTACTAACTGCTACTTCACAAATGAAAGAAGCGCAGACAGTTTAAAGAGTCATTTTGCTTTATTTTATCATACTCTAAAGCCAAAAAATAGTCAATCTTTAACTCTATGATGAAAAAATTTAATATCTAAAATTAAATACGTAATTTCTCTAGCCAACTAAAAAAAAATTCCAAACTTAAAATAGAAATGACCACCATTGACACATTTTTAAATGAAAAAATACTTAAAATAACAATAATATTGAATTATATTGTGGTCCGACTCTTCCTCAAAATTTATACGTAATAACAATTTAGTGTATAAAATTTCCCCCATATATATACATATATAATTTTTTTTCTTTTTGAAATTATTTTTTTGGTACAAAATATTGTTCTTTTCCATTAATCTTGGATGGAGCCAAAGATTCACTATTTTTTTTACTTTGGGTATGATGGAATAAAACAAAATAGCTCTTTAAATTGTCTACGCTTTTTATAATTGTAAAGTAGCAGTTAGTCAATGTAACTTTCGACGCTCATCATGGGTCATCCGAAAACAGTCACGCTATGTTTTTAAACATAGGGGTCAGGCTGCGTACATCTGACCTTTCCTTACCTCGCAATGAACGAGAGCCTTTGAGACATTAGGGTAATGTTGTTATTGGTACAAAATATTGTTCATATGAGACTATACATAAAGTACATTCTATTTATTTAATTAAATTTGAGGGGACCAATTTATTAATATTCGTTATTATAATTCGTTATGAATTTAATAAGTTTTCTGCAATAAGAACAGCGGTTCACGTGCTTGCCTGTATTTTCTGATTTTATTATATGTAACATTTAATTAAACGTACATTTAATTTTAATTAAATAATTAAAATTTGTATTTGTGATTGTGATAAATTAAATAAATTATTAGTTGTTTAATTGCCCATGATTTTTACGTAAATATGTGTTGTGAACTTGTGATACTTTTATATTTGAGAGTAATATAATTCTAAAAATAAATTTGACTACAAATACTTCCTATTTAATTACAGAGACCAAAAATTGGCATATTTATATGGAAATGTATATAAAAAGTAAATTGGCATAGTTCGTCGGAGGTGAAAATGAGAATTGAATCAATTGAATTACAAAGATATGTAAATTGACATAGTTCGTCGAAGGTAAAAATTCGAATCGAATCAACTGAATCGTAAAGATGTGTTCATTTATATAGGAAAAAAATGAATGATTCGTACAAAATAAAAGAGACAATTACCTTTTATGAAATTTGATCATATACATATATATATGATCGTTATGATATTATATTCCCATTAAAGAAACATAATATCATAACATCTGAATCATTATAAAATATCTTAATTAAACGACCAGTGACACGATCAAAGTCAAACACTATAAGCTATTTATGTTCTTGACTAGTTTAATCAATCATGTAATTCCTTCATAATTAAATGTTAATATTATCTATATTTTTCATATATGTTTTCACTCAGTATTTAATATTTATCTTCAAATTCCGACTATATAGCTAAGTTTGAAATATTTTTCAGTGAATTAAATCTTGCTTTGTCTGGAAATTTCTGATCATAAATACTTGAACTAAAGGTTTAATTTCATGAGTTTATAAAGCTTACATTTTCCTGTTATATGGTATTAAATATTGAAAATTCTAGAAATAAATTAATGTATATCACCTACAAACTATTTTAACATATTATAATATTATAAATATTTATGAGTTGAATAGGTTTTCTGTAATCTGACAACTGTTTCTGCATGCATGCATGCTTGAAAGAATTAATTGGTCATTTACTTCATTTGGTAGCCACCTTTCATTTTTACATACTTGCCCTCATGTATTTCTTGATTTTGGTGTGAATGATTTAATCTTTAATCAATTTAGATGTGCCTTTGTGATCCTTCTGCTTAGCGGCGGAATTAGAATTATCAATAAGGGGATTTAAAATATGAAAAAGTAATTACATGTATAAACTAGTCAAAGGAGATTTGACATCTATTATATATATAAAAAATTATTTTAATCATATATAAGTAATATATTTGTCATCGAACGGGATTTGGATGAAACCCTACCAAAGCGGCGCTTCTTCTTCTTGTGAACATCACAAATTGTTAGTTGTAGTAGTGTTCATGGGTCGATTTGAATCGGTTATTGGTGAAAATCAAAACCAAACCAACTTAATTTGATTTTAAAATTCTCAAAATCAAATCAACCCAATTATAATATACATTTATCGGCTTAGTTGTCATCAATTTTGGTTTGGTTTGGGTCGGTTATTAATCATATCTAAACATGATATATTTAAAATAAAGAAAAAGTGACAACAATCCATTCAAAACAAAAAATAGTTAGACCGAATGATATTATAAAACTTTCAATCACTAAGTTTACTATGAAAAAAATTTCAAAATTCACCATTTTGGCCTAGAAGAAAAAGATAGTGACATTTCTAGTCCCTTCAAGAATTATTATAGACATTCATATATATACATGAAATTAATAAGATAAATGTTCTCATTTTGAGCATTTATATTTCATAAGTAGATTAAAAAATAAAATTATTTTTATAAATAGTGTATTATGTGTGTATAATTAAAAAATATACGAATATAATTTGTTGGTTTGGTTTGATTATTTCTTCGATTTTTCCAAAGAAATCCAAACTCAAACCAAATACTGTCAATTTTAAAAAAACTAAAATAAATCAAACCAAAATAAAATCAGTTTGATTCGATTTTTTGATTTGGATCAATTTTTATCCAAATCGTGAACACCCATGATTAGTAGTTTAATTGCCCATGTGTTATGGTAATTAAATTTCTTAGACCAATCAAGATGAATAGTATTGACCGATCGAGAACTCGTATGTTCAAAAGATGAAAGTAGCAAAATTGAAGATGGTGGTATACTAGTAGAGTTATAATTAGGAATGTTGATATTCAAGATAAGGCGAGAGTGACCGCCATAATAGGCAAGATGTGGTAAGTGAGATTGAGATGGTTCAGAACGTGTGAAGAGAAAATGCATGATGTCCTGGTAAAGATTAGAGTGTGAGGGATTGACTATTGTTGATCAGTGAGAAGAGATAGAGATAAATCAAATAAGTATTTGGGAAAGGTGATTAAATAGAACATGGCATACCTACAACTAAATTATTGAAACTGCGTGACGCTATATAGGATGCTGTGGAGGTCGATGATTAAAGTAAATGGTTAATAGATCTCAAGCACCGTTCAGCTTCTCTTATCAGTATTATTATTATTCTCATACTATCTTAGACTTCAATTTTATTTATTATTCATTTTCTCACTCCAATTCTTTGCTTCAGTTAGCATGTTATTTTTTGTTGCTATTGCTATCTTTTACCTTTATTTTAAACATGACTTTTTAATTATTGTATTTTTTTTCATACTTAATTTTGATATGCTTTAGTTGAGTCAAAGGTCTACCAAAAACAACCTTCATCTTTAGAGGATGGTGACAAGATTACGTACAATATAAAATTATACCAAATATGTTATTGTTATCATATGTAAATTACTGTTATCCCATACTTGAGGGAATATAATTCTATAAATAATCTGACTATGACATACTTCCTATGTAACTATGGACACTAAAAACGCACATATTTAAATTATTTTGAGGTTAAATATCAAGGAACATATCTGTTGAGACACAAAGTCTCACATTGATGATTAATGGGAACATTGGTGGTTAATGGGATAAGTGGTATCTCCTCCCTTTGACCTAGCTTTTGGAGTGTGAGTTAGGCCTAAAACCTACTTCAACATGGTATCAGAGCAGTGCCCGTCTCACCCAATGTTGGACCCCCGAAAAATTGTCCATGCATCAGATGCATCCTCTTCCCTTTGAACTAGCTTTTTTGGTATGAGTTAGGCCTAAGACATTCTTCAACAATATCAAAAGATAAAAGATTTACTGTTGATCAAAAAGAACTATGATTTTTCGCAGAGACTAAATCCCAATAATATCGACATTGTAAGCAAATAAATGAATCTCTATTTTTTGAACCTCGATTAATTTGAATTCAATCCTTATAGGAAAAAAAATATTTTCTACAAATTCTCCATCAAAATAGGAACTTAATTTGGTAAAATACAGACAGTAAATTTTTTGGGTTTTTTTTGTGTTTTTGCAGTGATATATCAACAACATTAATTTCTTCTGTTATATGAAGGCATTAATTTAGCAAACATATTGTACAGTGAAAATACTTTTTTACAGTGAATCTTGCTTTATCTGGAATTTTCTGATCATAATTAATTCCATATATTTTAGTTTTTTTTACATAATATTTAATGGTTTTGGTATATGTATATGGAGTATATTAAATATATTTTAGTTTATATAATATTAATGTTTTGGTATATGTATATATGGAGTATTAAATATATTTTAGTTTATATAATATTAATGGTTTTGGTATATATATGGAGTGTTAAATATGTAAGCCTATATATATTCCCTAGTCATACTAAGAATATAAAGCTTGCATTTTCCTGTAGTATTAAATTATGAAGCGTTCTAGAATTAAATGTATATCACCTACATATTAACATATAAATTATCTTGAGATATAAGATGTGATGCCAATAAAATTGAAAATTCTTTCGCTTTTAACTACTGGTCTTGAGTTCGAGTTTCTTCAGGTATGGATTGAGTCGCATTAGTTAGGAAATGTTTTTACCCTCGACGAAGAACTTTTTAACACAAATTTAAATTTAGTCATATTCTAATACGAATATCGAACACAGAATAAAAACAACAACTCTCACTTGGTTCTACCATTGTAAGGCTCAGTTATCATTCTAATAAGTTTTGTTTATAGCTAAGCCTGATATCTTTTAAGAATAGAATAAAATGTCTTCAAGAGATAATGTGTTTAGAAATGACCATACATAGATGATCAGTGGTAGATTCAAAATTTTCGAGTTTGAAAAAGAAAATTGGTGTTTGAGATTTGGATTTAAAATCTCATCCCACATTTACTAAGCCAGTATTGATTAACCCCTAATCTTATACTTAAAAGGTTCAAAATCAATATATATACAACAACAATAATAATAACATATTCTGTGAAATTCCGCGAGTAAAGTCTGGGAAGAATAGAATGTACGCAGGTCTTACCACTACCTCATAGAGGTAGAGAGACTGTTTTCTAGGAACCCTCGTCTAAAAAACCAATAAACAAAATAAACTAGATATGGAAAAAAGGAAAGAAAAAGAAAGGGAACAGAAAAAACGACTAATAAGAAAAGACACAAGATAAGGTAATGTAAATACGCTAAAAGTAAACACACATAGGACTGATAATGATAACATACGACGTAAAAATATCACTACTCCTACTAATCTACTACATTACAAAGTCATATGTAAATGTACCTCTACTAATCTACTAACCTTCTACTCTAATACGCAACTTTCATTCTTTTTTATCTAAAATCATGCTCAAAATAATCAATATATATACATAAAAAAAAATTAAACATATATTTATACAAAAAGTGTAATTTTTTATCGAGAAAGTTCGAATGAAACCCTAGATCCGCCCCTAATCAACATAGAAACACAAATGCAAAAGGTGAATAGCTAAAGCAACAGATGAGATAGAACCAAATCCTTCCCTGGTTCTGGTTCAGAATTCAAAGAAATGTCAATATAAGTATACTCACTACATCTATATACGTCAAAACTTTTAGTCTTTCGAAAAAGATCATTAAGAAATTGATCATGTTAATAATTGCCTAACTTTGGGTACTTTCAAGGATCATACTTCAACAAAAAGTTGGATTGACTTTCTGGAGAAAAAAGGAGTGGACATCCAGCTCACACTCACTATATCTATATACGTCAAAATTTGTAGTCTTTCCAAAGAGATTCATTAAGAAATTGATCATGTTATAATTGTCTAACTTTTGGTACTTTCAAGACTCATACTAAAACGTACAAAAAGTTGGATTGACTAAAAGAGAGCCTTTTAGAGGAAAAAGGAGCAGACATCCAGCCTACACTCACTATATACGTCAAAAATTTTAGTCTTTCCAAAGAGATTCATTAAGAAATTGATCATGTTATAATTGTCTAACTTTTGGTACTTTCAAGACTCATACTACAACGTACAAAAAGCTGGATTGACTAGAAGAGAGCCTTTTTAGAGGAAAAAGGAGTGGACAACAACAACAATATTATCCCAATGTCTTAAAGGCTCTCGCTTATTGTGGAGTAAGGAGGAGTCGGATGTACGCAGTCTGATCCTTATGTTTAAAAACATAACGCGACTGTTTTCAGATGACCCATAATGAGCGTCGAAAGTTGCATTAACTAACTACTACTTCACAATTGAAAGGAGCGCAGACAGTTTAAAGAGTCATTTTACTTTATTCTATCATACTACAAAGTCAAAAAATAGTGAATGTTTGGCTCCATCCGAGATTGACTAGAAGAGAGCCTTTTTAGAGGAAAAAGGAGTGGACATTCAGCGAAAACAACTGTTAGCGACAATAAATATGTATATAAATAAAGAGTATTAACATCTTTTTTGATATTAGTTAATTGATATAGGTACTAATATTTATGTAATCGATGTCTAGTTTAATTTTTTTCATGTCAATCGATATTTAATTTAATTTTAAAAAGAGTATTATCAAGTAAATGAAACAAAAAATATAATTGTGTCAAAATCAAAATCAAATTCAAAATCAAAATCAAAAAATCCATTTAGTCATCATAATATAATCTTAGTTGACCCATGGCTTATATAAAATCTTTAGTGGACCACAAACTGGATTTCCATGTATAACAAAAAAACAAATTAGTTGTCTTTATCTTATGATAGGAATACTTAAGATAATATAACACCAAATATATCTTTTAGTCATGTTCTTATTAATAGGATGATAGAGTCTACTATTTTATTTATTTCAAGACTATTATCTATCTGTCTATATATTTATAATATTTTTGAGACTAACAAAATATTAAACTTATATTCATCTAATTAACGTTTACAAATTTTAGATCGTGATTGAACAACGTAGCTCACTAGTGATGATTGTGTGTTTGGGGTTTGGGCATAGGCCTATACGACTTTAAAATGTGTCACTAACAGATAAAATCTATTTATTTATATACATATTTTGCCGATGTGGACTTCTCATCTTAAGATGAGTTGTTACATACAACCATCTATGGACCCAGCGTTCTCGCTAAGGTTTTCCCCACCATATGCAACTCTCGTAGACTCTACCTTCAGGTTTGCTCCGCTTCATCGAAAATTTGTCTAAACTCAGTTGAACTCTGATCCACATCGACAAAGATAACACATGATTGGCTTTGATACCATCTGTAACAGCTCAGTACACTAGTAATATTGTCTACTTTGGGCCTAGACCCGTACGACTTTAAAATGCATCACTAGTAGGGTAAGACCTGTTATACTCAGCATCTCTTATGCATTTTGCTAATGTGGAACTTCTCATCTTGATCTAATATTTTTATGTAAATGGTTACTTACAAATGCCACAATTCACATAATTAACTTTGTTTAATTAAGTTCTCATTTGATGTTTTCTTCTCATTTTGGGATTAGAATAATTTAGATTTTTGCGTTGTATAAAATTTAGTAATAAAGAAAAAATCATTTTGCCATAATTTTTATTTTCAAGACTCAAATATATATAAAATCTTTAATTAGAAATGAAAAAAATTATATCGTCGATTAGAAAATTGCCTCTCAATTTACTAAAATAAGGAAAAAAGGTTACATAAAGGCAATAAACATGTTTGTAATTGAAGTAGACCCATGCATGCATGCTGCATTTAATTTTCTGCTATATTTATTATTTGAATTATATTGATGGGTACACTACATAAATACTTTTTATAGTTGAAGATTCGATATCTATATTAGATTCGATTATATTTAAATTTAAAATATAAAATTTAAATAAATATAATGCATGCATTGCAAATAAGGGTGGAGGAAAAGGGTGTGTGATTTATGTGAATCTTCCTTTTCTATTAATGATGAATATATTTCTTTATTAAAAAGTTAATATTATATATAATTAATTATTTTCTTTTATGTATGACTCATAGAAATTGAGTTTATTTGACTTCTTCCTACACTTCTCTTTATATTTTTAAATCTTTTGAATCCACATTTTTATATAATATTTCATGTACAATAGTTCAATAAATTAATTTACAGATGTGTTTAATATGAAAAAAATATATTTTTTATTTTTTTATATTGATTATATCCTCTTCATTTTTCGATATATCTCATCTTCATCATCACACCTCGTAGCTTTTATTCTCGCTGTCACCCCACACCTTCTTCATTTTTCGATACATCTCATCTTCATCATCACACCTCGTAGCTTTCATTCCCGCTGTCACCCCACACCTTACCCCCACTTCTACCTTCTATAGTATATGTCTAAATTATAGATTACAAATACTTATCATAATATTTTTATCTACTGATCAATTCAATAAAATAATTTTTTTTAAAAAAAGAGAAAACTATAAAAAACGTCACTGAACGTGGCGTAATTTTTAATACTATCAATAGTTCGGGAATGAAACTAATAATTCGTGTCAAGTTCAGAGATCTTTTTAATACTTTTCTCATAAAAAGTTGGTTATTTATTAAAGGACAATCCGATATATTAAGCAACTGCTAATTAATAGCAAGATCCAAGAAAAGGATCGGACCTCAAAATATTATTGTACATATGCATCTTATGCTGACTATTTTCACACCTTAAACTTATAATACTTCAGATCACATGATAATAACTTTATCAATTATTATCTTAAAAAATTTCATCAATTTTTTTTTTATTGAACACAACCTAGTAGATACGTGCCATAGCTAATAAATGGCATGGTGTCTTTATCGTACTAGGTTAGATTTCATATTTAAAATAGTAAAAGTAAAAGTAGAATTAGGTGTGAAAATTTATAATATTTTAGGTCCAATAGTGGGGTATATATACAAAGTCACCATCTAAATATTAAACTTGGAATGTGTGACATTAAATTTGCTTGGCCTCTCGACCACACAAACTTTCTTTTATTCATTATAATTGTTTTTTGTAAAAAAATAGTTTTAATTTGGATGATTAATTTCTTAATACTTTTGCTGAAAAGGTCCTATCTATATACTAGTATGAATTAACTTTATTTATTGTCTACTCCATTGGTTATTTAGGAGTATTTAATATGGTTGGAATTTAATTTTTTTCTTTTAACCCATCCCATTAACTATAGAATTTTATGTTTCAACACCCCCCTTCACACTCAGTGCTTAGCATCTGATGCGTGGACAATTTTTTGGGGGGCCCAACATTGGGTGAGACGGGCCCTTCTCTGATAGTCCGTGGACAATTTTTTGGGGGGCCCAACATTGGGTCAGACGAGTCCTGCTCTGATACCATGTTGAAGTAGGTCTTACGCCTAACTCACATCCCAAAAGTTATCTCAAAGGGAGGAGAATTGTCTAAATCTTATAAGGAGATCACCTATCTCATTAACCACTAATATGGAACTTTGTGTCTCAACAATTTTCATATTTATTTGAAATTTATGTGGTGATAATATTTTGGCAAGAAAAATATTTTACTTATTTAAAAATATATTTCCACTAAATAAAACTAATTGATTAAAAATTAAAATAGTTGAATTTAAAGAGTGATAAAGTAAGGTGAAATTATAAATAGGCCACTCAAAATATATTTTCCTCCCTTCATTTTAGATTGCGTTTTTTTAAGTCCATGTGAAAAATAAAATAAAATTCATGACAATTTTTCAATTTCAACCCTCTCACGTTTATTCAAATGATTAAGGAAATATTTTGATACATTCTACCAGTCTTTACTTTAAATCGTAAGATTAAAAAAATTCACTTTATTTTTTAAAATTTCACGATAAGTTAATGTCAAATAAATAAATTGACTTGAAGAGTATATATATATCTTTGATTCATGAAACATTACAATTCAAAATTTGAAAATAAAATCTATATTTTTTTTCAAATTTCACAATCAAACTTGGCCAAACGTTTGTTTGGGCCCGAACATTAGCTCACAAGTTGGGCCAGTTATTCTCTTCTTATGTCCAACCTCAGTTCGTAAATTATAATATATAAATAGACGCTTAAATTTGACCTTAATTAACAAGTAAACACTTTAATTTTGGAAGCAGTGGCATAATCAAGAGTCCAATGGAATTTCAATATGAACATATTTTTATTTTATTCCAAACGTGTTGCGGAACCGTCTGGAAAATAATTGATATTGATACTGTTTGCTTCCTGCTTCTGGAGGCAACATACTTGGTCTCGCTTATGAGCCCAAATCAATATCTTTTAAAAAGAAAGATTGGAATATCAATCTCATCTAGATCATCGATCTCATACCAAATATCATCAATCGAATCACTTTTTTGAGAAATACAAGAAGGAGGTTCAAAATATAAAGAAGTAAACACACAAAGAAGTCAAAGGGGTTCAACGTCTACTCTTTATACATAAAACATGATTTTAGCCATGTATAAACAGTGTAATTTTTTGATAAAAGGATTCGAATGAACTCCACTGAACCTTACTAGCTCCGAGTCTGTTTGAGAGTACACATCTAGATACATCAACTCGTCAGTTACAACATTTCGTGGACATCCTACATGAATGTGATGCCTAAAGTTTTGGCGTGTCTAGATTATTATTTTGTAAATTGGAGCGTTTAACTAACATTGTGAATACGAGTTTAGATGTCTATATTTAAATACTCAAAGTTAGAATATTTATTTTTTTAGCAGAGACCAAGTTTAAGCGTCAACTTATACAGTATGCCAAACAAAATTTGTCAAGCCAAATAATTATTAGACAATGTGGTGTTAGTTTGTTTGAATCAAATAATTAGCATTAGCACAACTAAATAATCCAAACTCCTTTACAAGATCCTTCCTTACAACTAAAACAAACAGCATTATCCCAATGCCTCAAAGGCTCCTGCCCATTGCGGGATAAGGGGAGGTTAGATGTATGCAGCCTGACCCTTATGTTTAAAAACATAGCGCGATTGTTTCCAGATGACCCATGATGAGCGTCGAAAGTTGCATTGACTAACTGCTACTTCACAATTGAAAGAAGCGCAGACAGTTTTAAAATGCCATTTTGCTTTATTTCATCATATCCCAAAGCCAAAAAATAATAAATCTTTGACTCCTTTCTTACAACTAAATAAGATAATATATAAAACAAATGGAAAAAAGTGAATAGAATAAAGGAACACAAATTCTAGTTTTTTTATTTTTAACCCTCAAAACACTAAGTTTTTTAGTACAATTGAATTTCACCATTGTGTTTGACATCTCTATCCCCTCCTATAATTTACTTACTACCCCTTTCTTGCCATTCTCTTCAACTATGATATATGCAAATGTTATTGTTTCCTTTTAGGTGCATTTTGAACTTGACATTTTTATTTATTGCTTTGTAACACATTAAACCACTTCTATGGCTGTTGGTGTGAGATTGCCTTCAACAGGTGATTTAGCCTTGTGTTTAGTTGCTCGCGAAGATCTCACCGTGGAGGGTGAGCTAGATTTTGGAGAGGAAGCCGACTTAGGCTTCCTACGTTTTTGTTTTTTAGGAGGACTAGCAACTTCTGAAGTACTTTTCATGTTCTTGTAAATGTTATTTGTTGATAGTTGTCTTGTCGATTCATCAAGACCTGTTAAAAAGACGCGCATGTGTTGAAATAAAATATAAGTAATTCAACTGAATTCGGTACTTTTGACTAGCTATGTGCCATAAGGATTTGGTAAAGTACCTCTCCATTGAGAGCTTAATGTAGCTTGAGTTGTAGAGTCTTGTGGTATGTTATAGAGGAGATCATAAGCATTTATAAAGTAAAATCAATTTTTAATGGGACGAAAAGGGAAAATATTCATAATGTAAACATGAAGTGAGAAAATGTAGATACCAAAAGAATAAATTTAGTTTGTCAACTCTGAATTTTGAATTCGCTTCTAAAATATCTTAGCTTAAATTCAAAATACATATGAAGTTCAAACACATATATGGCCCCTTACATTCGACTTTTTTTTATTTTAGACACCTCAACTAGGGGCATGACCTATTAAACACGTAATATCAATAAAGACAAAAAAATGCCTAATAAACACGATGTGCTAATATGGTAGCAAGTGAAAAATATTCACTTTTAAAATAAGGGTTAATTTTTAGGCAAATACTTAAACTAATAGTTATTATCCTGAAAAATCATCCATTTTTTTTTTGTTCCTCTCTTTGTTTCCATTAAAAAAACTATCTGAGCTAATAACTGTTAGTTAAATGATCATATGAGAAATCAACTCAATAAAATAATATAATGATTTAAGCCATCATTTGGTTTTTAGGGACGAAAAATGCTAAATGATTTATTCGTATCCGTCTAAAGCTTTGATGGATAGAATTATTCGACACCTCTACTGATGGAAGGTAACAGATACTCAGTAAAATAGTCGAATTGTCTAAAAGCTGACTCGAACACTACTGCAATAAAAGAAAAAAGAAAGAACTATATGGATTTTGGAGTGCAAAATGAAAAAGGAAATTAAGCAAGACTAACCTTTAGATGACCATGGAGTAATAGCAGAACCAGAGTTACCAATAGAAGTTACTGCAAATTCAGGCCCTGCCTTGAATGATTTCATCTTCAATTAAAATTATTTTTTAAAAAAAGAACAAAAATGTTAGGCATATGGAATTAAAGACCTTAATATAAAATAATGAATTGCCTAACGAAATATTCAATGAAGAAAATATAGTAAGTTCTGATGTTTACACTAAACTAAATTAGCCCGATGCACGAAGCATTGTCTATTTAAGCAGAGTTCAAGAAAAGACTGTAACCAAAAAACATTGTATAGGCATTCTACCTTGATAAAATCATTAGTTATTGACTCTACGATTCGAACTCCTAATCGATAAGCCATACTGAGAGAAATAACTTTAAAAGTCATAAAGTAAAAATAAAAAAAAAATAACTCGATACACAAAACATCCTATGTTAACACAGGGATTGAGAAAATGTCACACTCGAGGAGATGTGACATACGCAACGTATCTAATATAAATATCAGTAGTTAGTTTCACAACTCGAATCTGTGATTTAGTATCACACTCGAGGACATGTGACATACGCAACATATCTAACATAAATATCAAGTGCGAATAAATTTTTATAAAGTCGAAATATATGAACAAAACGATAACATACCCAAGTAGGTGTCCCTCCAGAGGGACCTTCCCAACCAATATGTGCCACATGTTTAACATCAGTTGGACCTCCAATCTCCAACTCCCTCTCCTTAACAACTGTAAATTTACAAACTTATTCTTTTTTTTCCAATTTAAGCCTAAAAAATAAACTAAAATATCAAGATAATATATAATTTTCAAAGGAGGGGAGAAAAGAATTTACCAAAAATATTTGTAATATATTTGCAAATCCCCTTTACTTTGGTTGCCATTGTATAGAATGTAAAAGCCCAAATAGAACACAGATAGAAGGACCACACCAATGGGAAATTATTACTTCCTTTGCCAAACAAAAAAATTGAAAAAAACCAACATATTAAATAAAAAATTAAATTATAGAATTTACCTTCTCAAGTGTAGATTAAAATTGCGCGTTCAAAATGTAAAGAAATAAACACACAAAAGAAATTACCAAAATCTAATATATACATAAAGAATATTTTTGATCTTGTGTAGAAAGTGAAACCTTGTTGAGGAATTCAATTGAATCCTTTTACTAGAAATTGCACTTTAAGAAAAAAAAAAGATAAAAACAAAATCTTTTAAATGTGTAAATTGTTGAATTCTTTTGTCACAAGGGAATCCTCCATTATAAACAAGAAGAAATAATTTAAAATTTGCTTTAGGTCATACATTTAAATTCAAAAAGAACCATTTTCTGTAACACGAAATAATAATTTAAAAATTGCTTCAGATCATATATTTAAATTTTCAGAAGTATTTTTTTGCATTTTTCTTTCTCAAACCCCAATTGGGAGGAGAGAATTCTTGATCGACAACAATAATGACAGCTTAATCCGAAACAAATTAGAAAATTTATGATTGACAAAAGGAAAAAATGAAAAAAAGAAATGGAATTGAATAACATAATTATAATAATAATACCTTTTTTGAGATAAAATGCTTAAGCCATGCAAAAAAAAAAAAAGGAGATGAAAAAGGTAAGAAACTTTTTCTATCTCCTTCTAATTGCATTCCCCATTAATATCTTCCTTTAACAAATAAATATTTATATATATATGCATGCAAAAAAACATGCATATATGAAAGAACAAACAAAAGAGGAAATCAAGACTATATATATATGATATGAGGGCAAAAATGCCCTAAAAGACCTTTAATTTATTTTCTCTATTTGTTGTTTAAATTTGGGAATTGTTTTCTTTGGATAATCTATTAGGATACAAAGAGGGAGAAGGAAAAAGAAAATTGGAAAATTAGAAAAGAAAGGTAAGAGAAAAAAATAAATAGAAATAGAAGTAGAGGTGGACAAAGACTAATTAAATTGTCTAAAAGGAAAGGTTGAGAGATTAGCTTACAATGAACATGGACATTAGACAAAAATACACATTATTACTAGTAGTACAAGTTGTAATATTTTTGTTTTTATGTATATAGGTGGTGTTGGGAGACTAATTTGATTGCACCTCGACTATGTAATTGAATATTTTGTAGTTTTTTGTCGTAGGTAATATAGTATATTCAGATTGAAGAGTCGAATGAGTTTCCCTTTGGTTGTAATACTTTTGTTTTTATATATAATGGGGGTGTTGGGAGACTAGTTTGGTTGCACCTCAACTATATAATTGAATACAATAACAACAATAACAACATTACCCCAATGCCTCAAAGGCTCCCGCCCACTACAGGGTAAGGGGGGGTCGGGTGTACGCAGTCTGACCCCTATGTTTAAAAACATAGCGCGACTGTATCCAGATGACCCATGATGAGCGTCAAAAGTTGCATTGACTAACTGCTACTTCACAATTGAAAGAAGCGCAGACAGTTTAAAGAGTCATTTTGCTTTATTCCATCATATTCCAAAGCCAAAAAATAGTGAATCTTTGGCTTCATCCAAGATTGATGGAAACTACTATATAATTGAATATTTTGTAGTTTTTTGTCACAGATCATATAGTATATTCAGATTGAAGAGTCGAATGAATTTCCCTTCGGTTGTAATACTTTTGTTTTTATATATAATGATGGTGTTGGGAGACTAATTTGGTTGCACCTCAACTACATAAATGAGTATTTTGTAGTTTTTTGTCGCAGGTAATATAGTATATTCAGATTGAAGAGTCGAATGAATTTCCCTTTGTTTGTAATACTTTTGTTTTTATATATAATGATGGTGTTGGGAGACTAATTTGGTTGCACCTCAACTATATAAATGAATATTTTGTAGTTTTTTGTCGCAGGTTATATAGTATATTCAGATGATGGTGTTGGGAGACTAATTTGGTTGCACCTCAACTATATAAATGAATATTTTGTAGTTTTTTGTCGCAGGTTATATAGTATATTCAGATTGAAGAGTCGAATAAATTTTCCTTTGGTTGTAATACTTTCGTTTTTATATATAATGATGGTGTTGGGAGACTAATTTGGTTGCACTTCGATTATATAATTGAATATTTTGTAGTTTTTTATCGTAGGTTATATAGTATATTCAGATTGAAGAGTCGAATGAGTTTCCCTTTGATTGTAATATTTTTGTTTTTATATATAATGATGGTGTTGGGAGACTAATTTGGTTGCACCTCGACTATATAATTGAATATTTTGTAGTTTTTTGTCACAGATTATATAGTATATTCAAATTAATGAGTCAAATGATTTTTCTTTTGGCTGTAATATTTTTGTTTTTCCATATAAGGTGGTGTTGGAGACTAATTTGATTGCACCTCA
Source organism: Solanum sejunctum (assembly GCA_025642045.1). Lineage (NCBI taxonomy): Eukaryota > Viridiplantae > Streptophyta > Magnoliopsida > Solanales > Solanaceae > Solanum > Solanum sejunctum. The sequence goes on from JAOTQJ010000072.1 coordinate 4,375,885, forward strand.
ATTATATAATTGAATATTTTTTTTAGTCACAAATTATATAGTATATTCAGATTGAAGAGTCGAATGAGTTTTTCATTGGTTGTAATTCTTTCATATGCTATATTTCAAATTGATTAGTTATTATGATTTATTAGTTACTAAATGCATATTTAATTTTAAAAATTTAAAGGTTCTATATCTAAATTTAAGAACAAAATTAAGATATTTGACTCTCGAAATTCAAATGATGACATATAAATTGAAATAAGGGAGTACTTTGCTCGAATTTTATTATTATGGCACAATTCATAATGTTCACCTTATTACGCTATACTTCAAATGAAAATTAGTCAAGCCACAAAGCACGACACATCACGCGGGGAAACCAATAAATAAGGGACAATATGCATTGGTCCCTGAGTTATTGGTAAATGTTATATTTGGCTATCGATAAACAATTGAAAATCGTTAAATATGAAATAACAATACAAACTTAACATAACACGTATAACGCCTCCTCGTGGGAGGCCGCATACTACATGCTCGATGAAATGCCTCAGTAAGATGAAATGCTAGTAGCCTGCCCTGTATGTCTCAAATAGCTCCCAACAGTACCTATTACAATGGCCTTTTCATCTTTTATTTCTTGAACTGTCAACGCTCCTAAAATTGGTCTATCGACAAGTCCTACGCCTCTCTCTGAAGGTGAATTTCCAATGGAACCAACACTGTTTTCAGAATTTAGTGTGTCGTCTGGAGAAAAATCGACTAACCAGCTTGAAAGACTAGTGTCAACCCCGATTTCATTCTCCTTTTTTGCGCGATTATAGGTGGTAGTAAAGTCAAGAAGATGCATATCAACGTTCTCCTTCTCCTCTTGTTGCTTCAATAGAGAGGTAGGTGTTGCAATGCCAGTGTCTTTCAATAGCCTTGGATTTCGTATTGGATTCAAGATTGATAGTTGGCTGAACCGATCATTAGCACTAAATTTGATGGATCGTTTCAATCTATGTTGCTTGGACTCTTCAAAACTGCTCGATAAATGCACTACTTCTGGACAATCCAACACTAGTCCATCAGCATTTTGGAAATGTCCGAGCAATGTAGGTTTCAATGGACTATTGACCTCCTCCTTGTCACACATGATTTCGGGCAAGGAATTGTTTCCTCTCCGAGTTGAATTGTCTATGGAGAGCGAAAATAATGACTCGTAAGACGACTCTTCACGAGTCATTTCATTTCCATCACCATTGTTGTTAGCTTCATCTTCGAGATCAATATCTTGGAATCCATCATTGCTATGATATCTATGATTTTGAGGATAAGATATGTAACTTGACACGCTTGAATTTGAAACCTCGTTCGTTTCTTCTTCTTCTTCTCTGTTCTGTTTCTGCAAATTGCTCGGATAGATCTTATCCGAGCAATTTGCAGACACTTGATTTGATAGTAAGTCATCATCATTTTTGCTTGCCTCGAGCAAGTTCTTATTGTTGCTTTGATTCAACTCCTCCTCTTCCTCTTCCTCCTCCTCATCATCCCTGTTTTTCGAAGAATTTGAATAAACGAAAACAGGGACAAAATTGAATTTTTTTGAAATAGAAAAAACTAACTTGGATTCTTCAAACAGGTTAGTGCAGTTTACAATCTTGCGTCGAGCTGCTTCTCTTTTCGCATTAATGGCTTCACCATTTTCGTCAATCTCGAGCAAATTCTCTCTGTTAATTATCTCCCTGTTTTCGAACGGATTTGAAATAATTCAAAAACACACATACACACACACAACATTTCATCTTTTCCAAACCAAAATTTTTTAAAAAATCATACTTTGATTCTTCAATGAGGTTAATGGATTTCACAATCTCATCGTCGTGATGATTATCTTCTTCGTTCATATCGTTAATGGCTACAAAAGCTTCACCATTTTCGTGTGTCTCGAGCAAATCCTTTGAAAAAAAAAACACGAGAAGTTAATCAAAGTTGAAAGACAATGTGAGCAACACGAGTATGTCTAACTCCTTCCCCTCAGTCAACTAACTGACGATATTATTACTTACCTGAAGAGCTTGAGGAGAGATACTATTGATCTTTTTATAACTACTAATACTATTATGACATGATTTTTTTGTGATGATTTTCTTGTGATTGGAATTAGTACGAAAACATGTAAAACACTTCATTTTGTTTGTTTATTGTCTTTGTGGTTGGGTTGTTAAATGGAAGAAGAAATTATGGGGATTTGTGACAATAAAATGAATATATTTTTTGGGACACAACGGTTTGAAAAAAACAGTTACCGTTGGCTTTGTCAGTAAGCACTGAGTTTGATAAATCATAAACATATGCTTGTCTTCCTCTTACTTTTGGAGTTATTTATATTTTCTCCATCACATATTAACTGAATTTATTAGGTAATGAACATATATTAACAAAAATATTCAAAGACAAATTTTATATCATACTTTCCATTATTGCCCTTTGAAAAATCACAAATATATAGGATAATTTATTTTCTAGAAAATGTAAAAGTTCAATAAATAAAAGAGCAAATATGAAAAAAGTTTCAAACATTCATCTTGAACTTTGAAAAATTCAACTAT
>JAOTQJ010000072.1:4378563-4400276 GCA_025642045.1 Solanum sejunctum
TAAAAGTTCAATAAATAAAAGAGCAAATATGAAAAAAGTTTCAAACATTCATCTTGAACTTTGAAAAATTCAACTATTTTGAACTTTGAAAAAAATCTCAAAAATTCAATTAATTTGAGAGGGAGAGAGTATTATCTTAGGATTACAATAAATTAATAAACATATGTCTAGATATTTCATTTTCTTTAAGAAGAATTAAGGTTATTGCGATATAATCTATATAGATCTACGAATTCAGTAGTATAACTTTTGATTTGTACCCTCTATGATACAATAGCATAATAACGTCGTACAGATCTGGATTAGTTGAAGAGTTCAATGCTCAATTAGAAGAACATTGTCGTTCAATGTATAAATGTCGTCTAATCCCAAAATATTATTCTGGTTTTCAAGTTTCACATCAGATTAATCAGATGTGAGTTTTCTACCATAACTATCACAACTATTTAATAAAAATTATCTCAACTATTGGCTGCTCCATGATCTAATATGAAATATCATCATCATTTAGGTAGAAAAAAGAATTAATAATTGAAATGTATTTTGATAAATAGTTAGTGATAATGAAATATGAAACTCATACATTCAATAGTTTAGGTATAAAATTTGAAAAAACGAAATACTTTAGGTGTGTTTTTGACTTGTCACTCTTTGTACTTGTCCATTAGCAAAAATAAGCGAGATTTCTTTTTTAATATTATCCTTATCATTAAATAACTATATAAAAATAGAAGGATCAAAATTAATATTTCAAAACATAATAAAGGTTAATTTTGTAAAATAAATTCCTAATAAATACTCTCTTAAGGGATGTGTCAAATCAACATAAGTCAAATAATTTGAAACGGAGGAAGTAATTGTTTTTCAACTATACCTTCATATTTAAGAACTACTTATATATTATTTTTTTAATGGACATAAAATGAATTAAAGTAATACTTATTTTGAAGCGACAGAAGCAAGTTCTAAAAGCTTCATTCCTTTTATTTTTTTTCTTGATTTCCATTCGATAATGTTTGATACTTATTTTAGAACCCCATGACATAAATCACTTTCTTTCAAAAAACGATTTCATCTTTAAGATTTGAACTTGAAATCTCTGATTATAATAAATAATTGGTCGTTGCTAGTATAAAAAGTTCTTTCATGTAATTATGTCCTCGTCACAATTTGGATGTTAGTTTATTTTCTAACATTATGAAGAGTTTATCCCAAATAAATTTCTTTCGGGCGCGGCAAAAGAGACAACTCAATGCATTAAAACTCTCACTATAAACGGAGTTCAAGATAGAATCTGACCACATGCACATTTCCATCTTAGCATAGCTCAAATTGGTTATGTCATGACCAAAAGCATCGAAAGTCTAATAAGCCATTTTTTGCTTAAAAACACTTCTTTTTATAATGGTGGTATCTAAACCAGCTTGTATGTACCTTAACTAATTCTACGAAATAACTACTACCTGGAACTTGAAAGATTGAATATGAATTGAAGAATCTTACAAGCCTATGCAAAGATTGAAACCACTTCCAACATCTAATACTTTTGCCTCAAAATTGCATGCTTCAAATTGTTCATACAAGTTGACAAGTTTTTTGCCCCTTCGATGTTTTAACTTTTGGATTGGATAATAAAACAGAGATGCACCAAATTTCTATAAACCTGTAGTAAAACAAGAGTGGTGATACGACAAATCTATTGAAAAGTAAGCGAATTCGAGTAACTAAAAAATTAGAGACATCTTAGATGCAAAACAACTAAAAGGATAGTCCAGTGCAGGAAGCATCGCAGTTACTGTGACTAATTCCACAGCTCGAAACCCATGAGCTATAAGCAACTTTCTCTTCCAACAGAAAACTCCAGAAGAGAGGAAGTTAAGTTGCTCAAAACCCCATTAAGTGTTGATTTCACCTGCTAGTTACTGGAGACTTTGCTCACTCTAAATTGTGTTTTTTACAGTTGATATCTGAAGCTTCACATCATGTTGAAGAGCAGATGACCGATAGATCTTTTTCCTTCTGTCGGGCAAAACTTAGATCCCTAGTCACATTACACATCATCAACATCAACATACCCCAGTGCCTCAAAAGGCTCCCGCTCATTGCGGAGTGAGGGAGGGTCGGATGTACGCAGCCTAATCCTATGTTTAAAAACATAAAGCGACTGTTTCCAGATGACCCATGAGTAGCAGCACAGACAGTTTAAAAAGTCATTTTGCTTTATTCCATCATATTCCAAAGCCAAAAAATAGTCAATCTGTCACATTACACAGATTATTCTACATTCTTTTAACTCTCTAGGTTATCTTGCAAGTGTTTATTTGATCCTTCATTCTCCATAGCTCACCTTGTCTAACCAGTTAATATGTTACTATTCACCTTCATACCAGTTATAGCAGCAGAATGACAGCATACACCTTTATGTTCACCCCCATAAAGTCGAGAACCACAACTTACCAAACCTTTGGTCTACACCCATATCAATTGAGCTGGGATATTATAACTTACTAGCAGCTAACATACAACTTATATACCGTATTAGACATGAGTATCTACTCTCAGTTTATTGATGTATTGTCAATTTGTCACCAAATAAAACTCCATTAACATCAAAGTGTATTCTATGTACTTTTGGGCGAGGTTAAGGAGGAACGTGAGCACTGGGTAGTTTTTAGCAATTATGCAACTATATCTAAAGCTTCCTATCGTTGTCATGGGAAGTCTATGATCCAACTTATCTCATCAACAGAATCTTGGTGAACCTTTTGAGCAAAATTACCTAAACAGCCAATTTAAGACTATATGGGAGACTACAAGAAGGATGCCATGGCCAGGTTTGACACCTCTGTGGTTTTCACAATAACTGACCTCATTTGGCCATGCTTTTTTGGCCACAAAAGCTCATAGAAGATAAAAAAAGTGATCCTACTAGGTGCCTAAGTGGTGATCAAATTATTTCCCTACTGAACTAGCTGAATTTTCATCGTATCTTATAACCAACAAACCGTTGTTTCAGCATTGAAACTAGTCAATACTAGCCACATTCCTCTACCCTTGTCCACTTATACATAAGACTCGAACTATTCGAGCTTGTGATGTGCTCTATCACACATCCCAAACTGTATTACCTTTGCCATTGAACCAAAGTATGGTAGACTAATTTCTTATCAAATTTTAACACATATGCCAGAACAATAAACCAAACAGAGAGAACGATACAAAATACGTGCAATTTGTACATAATCCATTTTCAAAGCTTCAATTAAAACATAAATGTTTTACATATGAATCACTATCCATCTCGAAAAAAGTTAAAACTTTTCCATCAACTACTGAGGTTCGAAATTAAGCTAGCTGACGTGTAGTATAAGCTGTATCAAATCTCTTACCTAAAGATAGCAGCCAAATCATTCAGCCAGTAATACTACATTGCTATCAATTCCAACTTGAAGGCCAATAAGCATGAATACCATACCCGGTCTTCCAGTTATCGAGTTGAATCACCTTCTTTACAGCCCAAAACGAAACAAACAGCGCGAAAAGCATTACCACCCTCTGCACAGTCCTACTCTTTAGACGAACAAGAACATGAGTCATAAAAGCCAACAACAATCCAACAATGGTGTACAAAAACCCGACAGCGAATCCTTCAGCTCCCAATTGCATCCCTGATCCTTGGTAAAAGAAAACCAACCTCCCTGGATCCTCTCTATCCATCATAAACATAGGCATTTTCCTAATTATATTATGCATTGCACCCGAAACACTGAAAAAGTAAACGAATATCGATCCAGCCATCCATACATGCTTATCGTGCAAAAGGGTACCTCCAGAAAGTATCTTTTTCACCAAAAATGGACTCAAAATCAACCCAGCAGCAACAATAACCGCCATCTGTTTCTTCGAAATCAACGGTGGTCGATGAATAGGACCTACAGTAAGCTTAGTCTTCGCTTCAACAAACTCAGCCATTGACTCAGCAAGCCTAGCGAGATCAGACCCATCCATTTGAATCGAATCTTTTTTCATATCAGTAGCTGAAGGTGGGATTAAACGTAAATGGGGTAAAGAATTAACCCCAAATAACGCAAATGAAGCTTGTGACTCTCCAAACTCGATGGTAAAAAAGAAGATCTCGTTGTTTTCTGGGTTATTAGCGAGGAAAGAGGAGGATAACAGGGAGAACTCATTTTTTAGCGTAGGAAGAGCAAGTTCGGGTTTTGAATGGAGTTGTCTCGCGTCGAAGAAGATGACGAATGAAAAGGATCGTGGGGATTTTGCTGAGAGGATTCTCCGGAGAAGATGATCGGTGAGATGGATGACCCCGGTTTGAGATTGAGATCGGAGATTGGTTAGCTCCGGGAGAAGGTCATCATCGGAGTAGGAGGAAAAGGAATGGTTCACGGGTACAAGGAGTAGGAAAATGGCGATGAGAATTAGGGTTTTGGAGATCGCCATTGTAGCTTGCCAAGATTTAGGAAATTTGTTGCAGAGAAAGAAAAGGGATTTTTGTGTAAGAAGGGGAAGACTCGAGTCCACTGATATTCGGGTCGGGTCGCTGACTAGGATGTGTGGTGTAAGCGTAACCAATAGATTGGTGACACGTAAGGATGGTGGGTTTCTAAAGTAGAAAATATTGACACAAGGAGTAAATATCTCATATGACTCAATTATTAATTTTTTTTTTTTACGAAAAGTCAATCAATTTTCTTTATTAACTTCAAAATTATTTAATTAAATTTTTTTTATATAGAAAATCACTTAACTATGAGTTGTTCTCATGGAAAGTCATTTGATTTTATTTTATAATTCAAATACCACTTACCTATTGGCATGTTACTTAGAAACCTTATTTAACCATTTTCGTAAATTTTTGAGAAAAATAGACTCGAAGCCGACATTCTAAAAGGTCATAGGTTAATACCCACGAAAATTGAGAAGATTGCTTAATTTTTATTTCGAAGCCTATAAAATGCTACCAGGCGCCTTCGAATGATATCACACCTACTGAAACTCTTAACAAACTCATTACGGACGATTTGGAGAAATTTTCTGAGAGAAAATGAGCTTGGAGCCCTAGCATCCCCAAAATTCATATGCTAACCTATGAAAAATTGAGAAAATTGCATGATTCTTGTTTCGAAGTCCATAAAATGCTCCCAAGTGACGTCTAATGGCGCCAGGCCTACTGGAACTCTTAGCGTGCTTTTTACGGACAGTTCCATGGAATTTGCTGAGAAAAATGGATCTGAAGCTCTGACACCCCAAAAATCCATGGATTAACACCCACGAAAAATTAAAAAAATTGCCTGATTTCTATTCTGAAGCACATAAAGTTCTCTCAGGCGTCGTTCAATGGCACATGGTCTACTGAAACTCTTAGCGGGCTCGTTTTGGACAGTTCCATGAAATTTTCTGAGAATTTAATTATTTTATTAAATTTTATTGAACTATAAATTTTATTTAAAAGATAATTATTGTTTTCTAATGTTTTATTGTTGTTTTGTGCTTAACTTAAAATTTGTGTTTCCGTAAAAATTTTAATTGAAACTATTTAAATTGGTTGAGTGACTTTCTAACTGAAACACTTTATTAAGTGGCGTTCTAAGTGACATACCAATAGTTAGGTAATTTTTGAGTTATAAAACAAAGTCGAGTGACTTTTCGTGAAAAAAAATCATAATTAAGCGACTTTCCACGAAAGAAATCATTAGCTTGGGTGATTTTGCAGTTAAAAAAGAAAGTCAAGTGATTTTTTGCGAGAAAAAAAAATTAATAGTTGAGTGACTATATGAGATATTAACTCTTGACATATGGTCATCAAGTTGCATTGTGGAATCCATCAATACTAGCATAGATGTTGAAATAAATAAGATCTCTCTATTATTAATTAAATATTAATTTTATAAAAATATTAAAAGCCAAAATAAAGTTTAAATATCTAACTTTATATAAGCTATGAAAATTTCGTAGCTATATATACAAACTTTGTATATATGAATCTTATTTGTATATTGACAAGCAAAATATATAAACAAAAATATTTATCGACCAAAGGCTATGTACATAGAATTTCTGGTGAACCAAAATGAATTGTAGTAGGAAGAAGCCCAATTCTGAGGATGAGATCACAAAGGCTGAAAAAAAAGGCCCATATGATCAATATCATGGATGAAATAAAATTGATCGTCATTATCGCGTCAATCGAAGCAAAGGCGAATTTAGAATTTGAAAACTCCAAATTGTTTGCTTTTGCACAAACATACTCTTTTTGTTTGTTTGTTATCTAGTGCTTGATATTCAGTGGCGGCGACACATGTTGAAGGGTGTTGACTGACACTCTTTCGTCAAAAATTATTTTATGTAGCTAGATAAAAATAATTTTTTATATGTATATATACACTCCTTGATTTCTTTGTAAATTTACTTCTTTATATTTCGACACTTCTTAATAAAAGTTTGACTATACCAAACAACAACATATCTAGTGGAATCCTACAAGTAGGGTCTGGAGAGGGTAAAATATACGCAAACCTTACCACTAACTCATAGATATAGAGAAACTATTTTCGGAAGACCCTCATCTCAAAAAAATATCATCCCTAAAAGTAAAAAATACTAGATATGAAAAGCCCTGACTATACCACTCGCGATATTTATAGTAAACAACAACAACAACATTATCCCAATGCCTCAAAGGCTCTCGCCCATTGCAGGGTACGCAGTCTGACCCCTATGTTTAACAACATAGCGCGATATTTATAGTAAGACTATTAAATTCGAATTCGTATATTGCGCTAGTTCATTTATGGAGGAGACATTTCAATCAAGATCTCTTCTATTTTCGAAAACTCAAATTCAAAATATCTAACTATGAATTAAAGAATATCAACTATCCCACCACACAGTTATAATTACTATCCAATTCCCTCAAGAATTTGTAAGCTAAACAACAAATTAAACTAATACCTCAACTTTATTTCACATAACTTGCCAATAATTTAGTTAATAATAGCACTAACTTATTATAATTAGTTGCTATCAAAATATAAAAAAGTGGCAAAGCCATTTACATCTTAAAAATAGTATTTCTTCCGTATCATATTAAGTAAATTATCGAATCATTTCACACATATTAAGAAAAAAAAAATAAAGACAAAATTTAATCATGTTTTTTTTCATTTTTATCTTTTCCAAACTCCACACACTTATTTAATGCATTATTTATTTTTCATATAAAACTCAACATTAGAAACTTAATTAGTGAAGGATAAAATTAAAAAAAAATTCTGAAACATTAAAAATTCTCCAACAATTTACTTAATATAAAACCAACGGAATATTTGCATATGTTTTCCCAGACAATGCTTTACTGGCTCAAAGCTGTACTACTGTTTGATTTCACATGGGGCATTTGCCTATGAATGATACATTACCATATACCACTAAGATCCATGAGTGATGAAATCTAAATTTTCATTAAGCAGTTTAAAATATGTAAATGAAAACACATGAAAAATAAAGCAAGAAAATTTAATATTGATTATATATGTATATTAAAAAAAAATAATTTTATATAGAATGTAACTTTCTGTCAAAAAGAGATTCGAATGAATCTTCTTACACCCATGTGGCTCCTTCCTTGTTGTTCACCGATGGAAATGGGACGAAATTAGAAACTACACTCAATGTTTACATCGAGCCGCTAGCGGCGGAGCCAGCATATAGTGAGAAGGTTAAAATAATTTTTTATGTATATATAATAGATATCGAATCTCTTTCAACTAGTTTGTGCGTTTACTTCTACAAATTTTGAACCTCCTTAATTAAAATTTCAATTCTGCCACTGCGAACCATATTACTTATCATTATTAAATAATAAAATGTTAAGAAAAATATACGCCAACTAATCACAATTAAATGAAAATATGTTTCTTCACGAAATCAACACGAACGAATATAAGGTATATAAATACTAATTATCTGAATTTATTTACTGAAGCTCAAATCATATTAATGCGCTAAAAAATTTTACTAAATAAGTAATATAATAAACTTCAATCGAACACATCAAATATTCTATCATCGTAGAATTTCAAATGTAAACTCATAAAATTTAAATTTCGAACCAACTCATCACAAGTTATTATATTAGACATAAAGTAATGGAAGCACGGGCATGTCGGTCATCTTTATTCCTAACACCTCTTAGCTCTTCTCCCCATAATTATAATTTCTCTACTTTTCATAATAAAATAAAAGATTTAAAAAATAAAGTTTGTTCTATAATTACAGAGATTCAAAGTAGAAAAGTCAAATGATTAATATAAATAAAATTTCCCCTTAATTTAGCTTGCTGGCCCAATTACTTATTTCTCTTCTTTACATTTTCCTTTTCCCAAAAATAAATAAGTTAAATATAAAATATTATTCCTCAAAAATACTTTTTAGAAAATCACTTTTAACAAGAAACACTTTTCAAATTAAGAAGATTTTGGAGGCACATTACCGCAAATTTACTTGACACTTATCGTAATATAAAAAACTCGTCTTGTCAGATCTTCTCTTGCATTAAAAAAAATATAATTTAACTAAATAAACCTCTTTGTTGTTACCATCAAAAGTTGCAATGAGATGATATATATTCTCTCATTCTTAATTAAAGATTTTTCATTTGAATTCTAAAAATGAAATCATATATAATGATGCTCTCGATCATTTCTGCCTTTTTGGATATTTTGTATCGATTAGAGCTTGCTAATAGTGACCCCAAGTGATTTATGACTCGATGGCATTAACAGTTCGATTGCTTGATGACTCGTTTGAAAGGTGTGTAATTTTTCATAATATTAGTTGGTTTAAAGTTTTTATCAAAGCCTTAGGTTCGCTGGTCTCACCTCTACAAAGCCTACCATCTAGTATAGTTTTATATAGGTGACTTTCGTATCTTGGGAGGGGATATTTTACTATTGTTATGTTGATGGATGTCTAACATTAGCTTGGGCTTATGTTCATTTAGTTAGACTGTTCTGTTATATCAGTTGCTAGCTGTTTCGAAACAAAATTAGATTTGTCGGTAGGCACCATCATGATCTGTGAGGTCAGATCATGAGACATATTCAATAAAGATAGTTTTATTTTAAAAACAAAATAATATTCTAATATAAATTAAAATTAATCAAGTTCTAAAATGAATATCGAACATCAATCGACGATATTATTATCATTGGAGCAATAAACAAACCAAAGTATTCTAGAGGACCAATCACAAGAGCAAAATCCAGTTGTCAAATCCAACAAGTTTCTAATATTTATATTATAAGACAGATCAAATGGAGTCATGTTCCCATATGCTGGCATCTTTAGACCCCACTGACATTTTTCTGCATACAAAAAAAACAGTGAAAGTCCATGGGCATTATACACATTTCACTATCCTCATCTTTCTGGCAATTGCTTTTTCCAACTTGTCGGTCATTTGGTTATGTGATTGTGGAGACAATCCCTAAATTGCCCTTCTAAAAGTTTAAAAGGGTAAACATTTTTAATTGGTAAAAACTACGTGTAAAATAATTTTTATTTGATTTTTCTTGATATTTGGGTTGAAATTCTGATTGATTTAGAGTCATATCGCTTACAAATTATTATTATCAAGATTTTCATCTTCTGACAGAACTCAAACTTAAAATCCTAATTAAAGGTTAAAACACGAATTGGAGGAGGAATTCTAAGACCTCGACTTTGATATATATACTTGTAGAACGTTGCTATCTCGATTATGATACCTTTGACGTTCATTGAATCTCCACGTGTGTTTCAAAGGTTGGATCCTATCTATTTCACTATAATTTTGATGGTGTGTGATAGGATTTGATTGTTAATATAGTTAGCGATACCAATGTACAAATAAAAAATTATGTATAACGGGAAAAAATTTAATTGATAGACTCTACAGGATCAACAATCAAAACAACATTGAATGTTAAAAAAATTTCCATTAAGTTGATGAAAGATATATATAGACTTGACCAACAATACGAAGGAGAAGAATATTACTTTATAATTGATACAATCCTCTTTTTGAAAGTAGTAAAAGTGAATTTAACGTTTATCAGATGAGTTTAATTTTAAAATATTAATTCTAAATTCATCTCTATTTAATAGACAAAAATAAGTAAAACTATAAAAACTTACAAAGTATCAGAAAAGAAACAGTAATATTCTCTTTTCCATTATAGGAAAAAAATTATTCTTCTCAAAATAGGTGAGCAATACTTTTACAAATTTTATTGTTTTCTATTTACTTTATTGCTTTAAAAAGACCTATTAAAAGGAGAGAAGTTTCATCTTTTATATATACCAAGGTTAAAAAGGTACAAACACTAAAAACAATCATATAAACAATAAACATGGGAAAAATTTCATTACCATTTTTGCCCTTTACATGACCAAAACTAGTGATTAGTGTGCTGTACTTACTTTATTTTATTTATATTCTTCTCCAAAAGAATTCAAACTTGTTAAGAAGCTTCACTTCTCAAGCTCCTCTTTGTGAAGTTCTCCATTCCATTTTTATTTTTTTTTTGGAGAAAATGGCTTCTTCAATAGCTCATTTTCTTGTACTTAGTGCAATAATTGTTGTACATTTTTCATCAACACAAGGTGAAATACAAGGTTCATTTGATGACAATTTTAGTAAAAGTTGTCCAGAAACTCATTTCAAGACTTCTGAAGATGGACAGATCTGGTATTTATCATTGGACAAAAAAGCAGGTGATTAAAATTCAACAATTGAACTAAAACAGTATATTTTATCCTTTCTAAACTTCACTTGTAAGATTTCACTGAATATGTTGTTATTGTTGTTGTTGAGTCTTTATTTAATTATATTATTGCTAAGAGACAGAGCTAGAGTTTCATCTACGAATTAGGCATAGTATCTTCAACTTAAATTACATGTTTAATTAATATGTATAAATAATTTATATAAGATCTAGTAAATTGTATTTTTTTTAGATTTCCAAATGTATAAATTCAAAATTCTAATTCTGCTTGATGAATTTTGTTTATATAGGATGTGGATTTATGACCAAGGAGAAATATAGATTTGGATGGTTCAGTATGAAATTGAAATTGGTGGGAGGTGACTCTGCTGGTGTTGTGACCGCTTATTACGTAAGTTTCAAGAATTTTTGAATTTTTTTATCGATATATATATATTTATATGTATATATACTGATCGTGTAAAAAAATTTATATTAAAAGAGATGGTCGTCTCATTTTTATTCCCAAAATGTAATGTGAACAGTTTATCGTAACACAAATATCACTAGTTAATTTTGGACATGTGTCAATTCTAGCAATCAAAAGTAATATGGATATAACGTATAGATAAATTAAAGTATAAAGAATTTTTTATAATGTCAGTATACTTTTAATCCATTGTAGACTGTATTTTACTTTATTTTTATTTTTATAAATGTTTAGCTTATATTGTTTGGACACTTCAGTATTATTGTCGCATCCCTATCAGATCCAAATATATATTTCTTCTGTCTCATTAATTTTATGTGTCATCGTTTGACTTGGTACGTTGTTTAAGAAAAAAATGAAGACTTTTGAAACTTGTGATCTAAAATTATCCATAGACATTTGTGTGCTTGAAAATCATTTCATACAAAAGGTAAAAATGAAATTTTTAATTAAAATTTTTTTCTAATTCTAGTAAGGTGACATTTTTACGAACTAAAAAAGAAAAGGTGCCACATAAAATGGGTAAAAAAGGATCCGACACATAGCAGTCGACATTGCATAAATCTAAGCAATATGTTTAATGGGGATCTGAACAACCTTTCTACCTTCTCAAAATTTATGTTAGTAGTAAAATTTATGTACAAATCAATCTTTTCCAGACTCTAGTAGATTATACTGAATATGTTATTGTAATATGTATAATGAGGATTTTAACAGTGTCTCGACCTTCACAAGATAGATGCAAACTTTGTCTACAAACAACTCTTCCCAAACTACACTCATAAAACTATACTGAATATATTGTGATCGCAGATGTGCACAGAAGATGGAGCAGGACCAACAAGAGATGAATTAGATTTTGAGTTCTTGGGAAATAGGACAGGTGAACCTTATCTTATTCAAACAAATGTGTACAAGAATGGAACTGGTAATCGTGAGATGAGACATGTTTTATGGTTTGACCCTACTGAGGATTTTCACACCTACTCAATTCTTTGGAACACTCACCAAATTGTGTAAGTACCACTTTCAATTTTTAGTATTATAATATCCTATATTAAATTACTCGAAGTTAATTATCAAATGTGGAGTTTGATAGGATGGATAAGATCCTTTTACGTGGAATGAGATGTCCTGAGTTTGAACTCTGAGAATTTAGAATCTTGATCTAAAAGAAAATTTTCAAAAATAACCACTATTCGAGCTGTTGTAATTGAAAAAAAAGTTGATTATTAAAATCTCTGATAGTGTTATGGATTTCAAAATCAGGGATCAGGATGATCTTCTGGATTTTTTCACTTGTTTAAGTTTGAAAAACATAACACTTCTACGGTGTTTGCATGAAAAGTGGCTACTTTTATAATGAATTTTCAAAGACTGGCTATTTTTTAAATATTGGTCCGGAAAGTGGCTAAATGGCTTTTTTTCAAATATCGGTTCAGAAAATGGTTACTCATGCACTAGTAATGAGAAATAGAACTATCACCTGTACGAGCCCTCCAACTCTGAATATACACGAGTAAATACTTAAATTTATATAAAATTGAACAAGTAGACATACACGTCTTCTATCTACTTGCTCAAGGCCAATAGAAGTACAAAATTCAAATTTCTCAAGTTAACGATCAGAACTAACATCAAAATCAAGAATCAGGATGATCTTTTGAAGTTTTCACTTGTTTGAGTTTGGAAAACATAATATCACTATGGTGTTTCCACATTAAAAGTGGTTACTTTTATAAAGAATTTTCAAAGACCGACTTTTTTCAAATATTGGTCCGAAAAGTGGTTATTCATGCACTAGTAATGAGAGATAGATAAATAACTATGGTTTCAGTTGGCATTTGAGACCTCCAACTCTGAATGTGTGCAAGTAACACTTAAACTTACATAAAATTGAACAAGTAGACACACATACGACTTCTGTCTGCTTTTTGAAGGCCAATAGAAGTACAAAATTCAAACTGCTCAAGCTAATGATCTGAATGTTCTAACATCACAATCTTCGTACATATGCAGGTTTTTCGTGGATAGGGTTCCAATAAGGGTATACAAAAACGCGAATTACACAAACAACTTCTTCCCAAATGAGAAGCCAATGTACTTGTTTTCAAGTATATGGAATGCAGATGATTGGGCTACAAGAGGTGGTTTAGAGAAAACAAATTGGAAAAACCAACCATTTGTTTCATCTTACAAAGATTTTAGTGTTGATGGTTGTCAATGGGAAGATCCATATCCTTCTTGTGTTTCAACAACAACAAAAAATTGGTGGGATCAATATGATTCTTGGCATTTATCAAGTGACCAAAAACTGGACTATGCTTGGGTTCAAAGAAATCTTGTAATTTATGATTATTGTCAAGATACTGAGAGATTTCCTAAGAAGCCTGAGGAATGTTGGTTAAATCCATGGGAATAATTAAATATTTGAACATAGGTTAAGAAAAAATATATATATATATTGTGAGAGGAAGGAGTATTTTGATCATATACATATATATATTTTTGATGTTGAGTGTATATGTTTGTATGATTTTGTCATGTCTATTGTATTATTGAATTTATTATTATATTATTGAGGCTTTCATTTTTTTTTCCTTTTTGAAATTTGTCATCTTAAACAAGTTTCATGTAGTCCAAATTAAAAATCTTTTCTTTACTTTCTTAATTAAACTCCATACACTATGTTGCTCGCCTTCTTCAAAAAATATCATGTGCATGTCGGATTATCTAAGATTAGTGCATTTTTGAAGAATTTGACATGGTACAGCGTCAAAATTAAAGAGTACACCCGACTTAGTCAAACAAATCATGCTGGGTTAAAGTAAGGTGCGCATTGGGAAATGAGAATTGGGAGAATTAGGAAATATGGGGAACCAAGTAAAGGAAAAATGAAGAGTCATTTCTTTCTTATTAGTAGAATAAAGGAAAAGTTTTGTCCTTATGCTAGGAAATACTTCTTTTAGCTCTCAAAGGGTCAAGTAGAGGCAACTCCCTCACGCCGTTGTCGTCGTCGCTTGGCTCTAATATGGCAAATGATTGTTTTGATAAACTTTTTAGACAAAATTTATTTTGCCGGTTCTGAACAGATGAGTGCGCACTCATTGCTGGCTATAAATAGAGAGGTCTCCTCTCAGTTTTCGATCATCAATGTTTCCATATACTACATACATTTTCTCAAAATCAAAGAAGAGTCTTTGCGTGATTTTGTTGTTCTTGAACTCGCCGGTGTTATTGAAGTTTGAGGTACCACTACTTCTTTAACGTTTATTTTATCTCGCGAGGAAATAATCCATAACCTTGAGTACAATGAGAGGATTAAATTCCTTAAGTACACACAGTAAATTCTGTGGACTCAGATATTCTTTTTGCTTTATGTTTTCCTCTTTCTACACTATTGTTTAATTACAGAACTAACAAACCTTATCAAATCAAAATCAACCAAATAAATTGAAACCGACGGAGTAGTTTACTACATTAAGCACCAACAAAAAGGTCATTGAAATAAGCAAATGGATATTGATAGTAGTAGTAAACTATATACAGAATGAGACATACAATAATGTTGATCCAAAATAGAAGATATAATGATGTGCTAAAACTTTTGGGCAGATTCTCCACCTCCATTGGGGGATTCAGAATATATATACTGATCATCAACAAGCTACTAATGTACCAAGCTTCTTGCTATATATATATTGGGGGTAAAAATGTGTTTGAATTAACTCAGAAACAGTTGCTCGTAGCGCGCTTGATGTAATGAAAATCCCCTTTCTTTGCTTGTGTTTAGAAACCATGTATCTTGATGTTATCCTTCTTCACAATGCCAGCCTAAAAAATCACAAAAAGTATGAGAAAATCGTGTTTACTTGGAACGTTTTTGTGTATATTGGATGTCGAGGAACGAGCAGAAGATGAATTGAGGAACCTGTATGAGAAAGGTTGACACGTTCTTCCGCTGATCACCCTGAAGTTGGATAACCTGTGTGAATGAAACGATTAGTAGAGGTCAAACAAGCTAGACATGCGTTAAGACATTCTCTAATGAGTTGTGGTGGAATCCGAAAGTTGTACTCATAAAGTTCAAATCTTGGATTCACCTATGGTTGGCTCTCTTTTCGAGGCTTGCTATTGTAACCTTTTCTACCCCGTTGTATGTGAAAAAGAGGGAAGAACTAGTTTTTATTTGGTCATAGGTTGATCCAAAGAACGAGAGTCACCTTGCTAAAGTCCTTTGTTACTTGTTAGTTCAGACAGAAAGTAGAAAGAACATCATCTTTTATGAGAAAAAGAGAAAAGAACTCGTTTTTATTTGATCCTAGGTTGGTTCAAAGAACGAGAGTTGCTTTACTTAAGTGCTTTGTTCCTCGGTAGCTCAGAGACAGAGTAGAATGAACAACATCAATTATGTGAAAGAGAGAGTGAAGAACTCGTTTCATTTGGTCATAGGTTGGTACAAAGAACGAGAGTTGCCTTCCTTAAGTCCTTTGTTCCTCGGTATCTCATACAGAAAGAGTAGAAAGAATAGCATCAATTATGTGAAAGAGAGAGTGAAGAACTCGTTTCATTTGGTCATAGGTTGGTACAAAGAACGAGAGTTGCCTGCCTTAAATCCTTTGTTCCTCGGTATCTCATACAGAAAGAGTAGAAAGAATAGCATCAATTATGTGAAAGAGAGAGTGAAGAACTCGTTTCATTTGGTCATAGGTTGGTACAAAGAACGAGAGTTGCCTGCCTTAAATCCTTTGTTCCTCGGTATCTCATACAGAAAGAGTAGAAAGAATAGCATCAATTATGTGAAAAAGAGTGTAGAACTCATCTTTTTTAAGTCATAGGTTGGTCCAAATAACGAGAGTCGTCTTCCTTTAGGTCCAAAGAGTATAAAAGAAAGAATTGAATCAGTTATTCACCTGTCCGAGTTCTGGATCTTGCACAACGGTACCATTGCAGCAAAACTCCTTCTTGAGATCCTTCAGAATCTTGTTGTAGCTGAATTCTTTCTTCAGGCCTTGAACGGTAGTCAGACTTTTCCTTCCATTTCTCTGCTGAACTCGAATGTGCACATACTCCTTCGCGCCAGCGCCTGAGTTCTGAGCATTTGCATCAGCGAATGGATCTGTCCACACGATACAAGCCACAAAAACAGTCAGTAGTTAGGCAAAAACAGAGAAATAAATGGGGAGGATTGTGTAGACCAGCACAAATAAATTGCATCAGCAACACATTAATCCCTCCCTCTGTTTTCGTTTCAATTTGTTTGTCTTACTTTCCTTTTTACTCTGTTTCAAAACAAACAACTCTTTCCTTTTCTAGTAGCTCTTTAATTTCAACTCTCTAAAGTACATTATGGTATGTTCTTCATATCTTTTAGCTTAAAATAACAAGATTCAAAGCTCTTATTTACTTTCTTAAACTCTGTACAAAGTTAACACCAGACAAATAGATTGAAATAGGAAGAATAGACACGACGTACCAAAGGTGGTAGGGATTTGGATGTCGAGATCAGACATGAACCTAGCTTTCACAAGTACGGAGAAAACAAACCTTGAATGCAAAATTCTAGCTGAAACGTCGAAAATAAAAGAATGTGATTCACTTGAAAGCTCATGGATATAAAAACACAGAAAAAATGCAGTTATTTGATGAAATAGATGATTGCCTGTTTAATCCGCCAATTCTATTGCTAGATTTCATGGTCATAAACACACTCAAAGTATCATGTTTTTACGAGTTTACTGAAATCGATGCTAATATTATGTTATCAGGGGATGCTGGGCATTGGAATATATATTTTTGTATCAACATGGTATTGGTGGGATGGTTGTAATTCCTTCATACTTTCCTAATAACAAGATGTACTGAGTTTGACTCAAAGAAATCGAAAAAAATCCTGTTGGGAGTGTGTTGCTCTCAGAAATGGACCCGGCAATGTGCAAATACAAATTAGTCAGACTTTACTAGCAAATATTAAACACCAAATGAAAAAAAAATGAGAATGAATAACCAAAATAGCAATTCAGGGTCTCAAAAAAATTATATAACTATTTTTTTTAAAAAAGATTCTCATCTATTATCCAGTACCATATTATAACCCAATTAATTCAAATTGGCATCGCGTATGAACCCATAATATTAGAAACAACCAAAAAAAATAAGGAAAAAGACACAATTTTGATTGAAAAAATTAAAGAGCAGTTTTTATTTTTTGGATTTTTCAATTGGTATTCGCTATTCATAATACAGACGGATTAATACAAATTCGTATCACATGGGGTCCATAACAACTAAAAGGAAAAGGAAAAGACGCAATCTTGATTGAAAAAAAATCAATTCTCATCTGGTATCTATATTGCAACTCGACTAATATGAATTCGCATCGCATTAAATAACAACAACAAAAAAAAACAATCTTGATTTTTTAAAAAAAAATTTACCTGACCAGAAGAAGAAACACAGATAGGGGTGGGTGGTGGAGAGATTGAAACTAGAAATCTTGAAAAAATTTAATTTATTTTTCTTGTAAATTGTATGAAAATGCAGAAAAAAATTGAAAATGGGAGCATAGAGAGAGAAGGTTTATATAGAAATAAATTTTTATTTATTTTTTTAAAAAAATAAATTTTCAACTTTTATATTGATCCACACATTTGGACTTATTGTTAAAATCTCAGGTGCCAAAATTATCTTTCATTTATTACCAGATAAAAAAATATTGATGTTTATTAGGACCCGAACATGGTGGCCAACCTAAAATTTAATTATTCGTCTAATTTAATTCATATCGCGTAAGAATTATTTTGAGAAAAATAGTGGTACCACATAAGTATTGCAAAAATAACAAAATTTAGGAAACAAACTCTCTATCTCTATGAGGTAGCGGTAAAGTCCACGTATAATCTTCCCTCTCCAGATCCCACTTGTGGAATATAACTGGATATGTTGTTGTTATTGTTATCTTATTCACAAGTTATATCGATAAATTTAATTCAAATTATTTACAAGTCTTTTTATCGGATTTAGTACAATTGTTCACAAGTTACTAGGATGAACATAAGTTATGTCGCACAGGGCATAACTATAGTTGAGCCAAACTATTAATAGATGACGAATTTTACAAATTTAGCATACTTTTGGGAACATTTGTGACCATCTTTTCAAATAAATAATTCACTCCAAAATTCTGACAAAAATTCAAAAACTCCTCCAATTTTCAAACATCAATTTCACAATACAACAACATAATCAGTGGAATTCCACGAGTGAGATCTGAAAAGTGTAAAATATATGCAGACTTCATCACTACTTCATAGAGATAGAGAGGTTGTTTCCGAAAAATCATTCTCACAATGAAAAATAAAAATTGCTTTTTCCAAATACTCACAATTTTCACGGCGAAACGCCCGGGGTTGGGGGTGGGAATCAATTGTATATGGAAAACCAGCTGATAAATGGTATCAACATTCTGAAGATTCATGTCTTAGAATATATATATACAGAAGCAAGGACTCCAATGTATGGAAAACAAGCTAATAAATGGCATCGACATTCTAACAATTCATACCTAAAAATATACAGAATCAAGAACTCGAAATCTTAGTTCAGTCGTTTATTAACGTTTCACCTAACACATCGATCCCATCATTGGAAACATCAGGAGTCCTGGTTGATGAATAGCTTTACTTATCTTGGCCAAACTTGTCCATAGACGTCTTTCTTGGTATATCGACGATCCCATGACCAAGGAATATCTGCGTTACACGAAAAATGCAGTGAGCTGGATGTCATTCAGAGAGCAGTACATAGTCGAACCTCTCTATAACTAACAATGTTTTGACCATTATAGAGAAATGTTGTTACACGGAAGATTGGTTTCAAAGAAAACATGACCGTTGTAGTGAAATTTTGTTATAGAGGATGGTTATTATAGAGAGGTCTGACCGAAATAGAAATTCAATAATGAAACGATGGAGATAAGACCTTCAGGGGAATATGGTTTTGGAGGAAGCTCATAAGGCACTGGCAACTTGATTATTTCAGAAGAAGAATCATTTCCTTTTCCTTGCCAAGCTAGAGTTACCAGCTTTATTTTTTTCCCTTCATGCGCGCTAGTTTCATCCTATAAATCCGAAGAATTATACATATCAAGCTAATAAAGCATAACCTTAACACGATAAGACTTAGATGATAGTTGTACCTCTGATGGATAGACGTTTTCTGTACAAGAAAATCCACAGCCACGTTTAACAGAAGATGGCAGAAAGAGCACCCCTAGCTGCCAAGGACAGAAGCAAGTTGTACAATCAGCGTCATTTCTGGAATCTCAAGTCAAGATGAAACGGATAAATGAGACATATCTATATGTTAAACGGATATATGTTCACCAAGTTTCATCAGTCTCTATTTCAGTTTGTTTCTAAGATGCTTCTAGTCTCCAGAGTGGACGAAAAAAATACCTCGTAGGAACGAATCATCAACTGAGAATTATTCTTCTGAAGAGCGCCCCATGCAGCTTTGCTGAGGTTTGATGAAGTAAGCAATAACCATCTGTCTTAACAGAGAAGAAGACAAAATATTAACAAAAGCAATCATCCAACAGTGGAAAATGAAATCTTAAGAAAAAAGGAGCAGAGTCTAAGTCAGTCTTACGCTAACGATTGACCATTGTAACGTAGAAACGTCTTAATATGAGGCATTGCACGGCTGAAGATTTGCAGAACAAAAGGTAAGTATTTTTTCTCAAGAGAATCAATGAAAACAGGAGCTAAAAGAGAAGGGAAATCTGATTTGCAACTAGATTCATCAGCAGTTAAAATTAACCAGTATATATCAGCAAACCTCATGCAATATTCAGATGGAAATTTCTGTTATCACATTAGAAATGAAGAAATTCTTTTCTTTGTTCACAGTGTTATCAAAGACGAAAAAACACAGAAAACAATAATCTACATTGGGCTATAAGCATAAAGTGCAACTATAGTGTGGGCTTTAATGAAGAAAGGCACAAATGAAGAAAAAAATACAATGCGTGTAATTTGAGACTAATAATTATAAGCATAAGTAACAAAAACAAAGGACAGAAACTGAAACAAAATTACATAAAGTGAAATATCAATTGTTCAGAGTCACGTTTCACGTCTTTAGGATAACACTCTTTGGCAAGGAAAAGCATATCTTATAGTCTTGATTATGACGCTCAAGCATCCGCTAAGCGAGGCAAAGCACTCAACATGCTTTGTGCCTCGCTTAAGGACTTAAGTGCGCCTTTGACAATATTGTTTATTAAAATGGGTCAGAATTGAAACAAATTTTAGGCAGTCTCATTAGAACACTTCACAACAACTACATATTGGATATATTTCTTTTCATGTACTTGGTATTGTCAATAGAATCTATAACAGTCATCAGCAAGTTATTCAGAGCATACAGCCGAAGTAGGATAAAAGTAGCAACTGCATGCATAAGCTTTTTTTGATCGGACAACAGCATGCATAAGCTTCGACTCTTACCACTAGAAACCCTATCAAAAAGAAGTTTAGAACAGGTTATGCTCGGAAAGCCTTCCAGTGCCACCAGAGACAAGTTCCTGAAAGGTTAGCGCAAGTGCGACAGCCTTCATTGCCACCACAAGAGAACATGAACAAGTATAAGCACTCTTTCACTATTATCACCATTTATCTCCCTACTTTGTCTCATTGTATGGTTTTGGGCAATGTCCACCTCTTGAGCTAAATTTTGGGGTTGAGTTACACTCCATATCCATTTCTTCACTTAGAACCAAGGATATAAGTCCCTACTCTGGAAAATATTCTCCTTTAGAAGTTTGTTAACTTTCTTCTTTGAGAAAGAAAGCTCTTCACTTCCTCTATTCCAAATTTTTGAAAGAAGTTGCCTGTTATTGTATGTCCTCATCTTGCGCAACCCATATGACATATCCACGTTCCAGTTGGCAGTCCTTGTGGGGGGTTTAGTGTAGTACATTGCCACATTGGTGGAGGGATGGTTTGTTTTGCTCCTCAAATGGTCTTGGGTAATCATTTTGTTCACATTTGACGAGACCAAAAACCTTAGGAAGTTTATTAAAAAGAAAAAAAGAAGAGAACTCACGTCATAATTTAAGTATACAACTACTTAACGCGACTATGCCTGAATTTCTATGATTGTGACACAGTGATTACTTACAGTAACAGTCCACAGTGCTCCTATTGGAGAGGTAAAAGCTTTAGGTGATGCAGCCATAGGTAAGGAATTTGAGAGAAATTTACAGGGTTTGAAACTAATATTTCGGAAATTCAAAATTTTATAAGGATACTAACCAACGACCGGTGTGGTTAGCTTTCCATCTAGCCCAATACTTCTTCAGAAATTCTTTCTCCACGTTCTTTAATGGGCTGGGAATGGCACTTCCAGCTGCATATCCCTAGAAGATGAAGCAAGATGAACTAAAATTCATGATCGAT
>JAOTQJ010000072.1:4427528-4454576 GCA_025642045.1 Solanum sejunctum
AAAATCAGCTAAGACCAATTTTTTTCATGAAAAATAATTCTTTTTATAAAAAATAAAAAAATGTAAGTTTTATTTGTTTTCTTGTGTTGCGACACGTAAGTAAAAGGTATTAGTTATGGATGATTTCAAGAGAGGTAAAATAGATCGAAGAGGTATTACATAGTGGTGATTAAATAAAACATGACGTAATTTTGATTTATTGAGAGAATCTGAATATGATATTAGATAAGAGACTATGGATAACATAGATTAAAATAGAATATTAATTAGATAGTTAAATGTTGTTTTGATTCTTCTTCTTTATTATTAGTAGTAGTATTCTAGTTTCTTATTCTTTAAGTTTAGTTATTATCTGTAGATTTCTTACACTTTGATTATTGTTAATAATATATTTAAGATGATTTGTCAGATTATTTATAATATTTTGCCATATTTTTTTATTTTTATTTATTTATATATATTGCTTTGAACAGTTTTTTCTTAAATTGAGAATCTATAGAAAACACTCTCTCTACTTCTAAGGTAATGATAAGTTAACATTCTGTCGATTGTTTTTTCTTAATTATCCATTAGTTTTCAAATTTATTTTCTAAAATTTCCCTCGTTTATTTTTTAAAACAATTATTATTTTAATTTTTTTAATAGAGTTTTATCTAGAATTATTGAACCAACATTACTATTTGCTACATTTGATATGAAAATCTTTTTATTTTTTTAATATTATATATTTCAGGTATGAGATCATAATTTATAGCATCGCTAATCATGTGTTAGTAGTGGAGTCAAAATTTTCATTACGAGGGTTATAAATTTTAAGAAATAGACATTCAAATTAAGCAAAGAGGTTTTAATATCTATTATATGTACATTATTTTTTTCTTGTCATATATAAATAATATAATTTTTTACTGAAAAGGATTCAGATGAACTCCCTAATTTCAATGTGACTTTGCTAGTAATATGTGTGATGTAATGTTAAGATTATAATTATTATGTACTTTCATATTTTACAGAATATATTAAAAACTTAATATATTAACAGAATGCATCGTAAATTATACTTATACATGCAAATTGCAATATTTGCCTACTTAAATTAGAAAACTTGCCCAATAATAAAATACTATGTTTTGCTATTGAGGGTTCAATTTTTCTTGGACACTTGAAATATTATTTTCTTTTTTATTTTGAGATATATGAGAACTCATAAATTTCTTTTTTATTTTAATCTTTTGAGCGAAATTATAACAAATACATATAATAAAAGACAGATCTAAAATATGAAGTTTTTAAATTCTCAAGATCTAACTTTATTATTCAAACTCTTATCAAGGAGGACAACGAAATTAAGTGGCACCCAAGGGTTCCATTTCTACTATTGGACAAAGAGCTTGATTTGTTACGCTTCTTTCTTTTTTCTTAGACTTTGGACCTTAGCTTCATGGAAGAATATACATGTTACTGCTAAAACACAAAAGAAATTGTCTAAGCAACAACAAATCACCATTTCATCAGATATTCACGATCAAGAAGTACTGAATTCTCTTATTGCGTTTT
The DNA here is from genome assembly GCA_025642045.1 of Solanum sejunctum. Classification (NCBI taxonomy): domain Eukaryota; kingdom Viridiplantae; phylum Streptophyta; class Magnoliopsida; order Solanales; family Solanaceae; genus Solanum; species Solanum sejunctum. Next base: position 4,429,086 of record JAOTQJ010000072.1, read on the forward strand.
TAACACAAGAATTTCAAATATATATATCAGCTATGCAAAAAATACTGAATTTTTAAAAATTTTCAACCAAAATTTTAGATCTGTCCCTATATGCGACATGATACATATGGTTATAATAATGTCACAACATGATGTATCATATGTGTTAATGTCACCATCGTTTGTATGAGAGGCATATGGGCATCTTAGTACACAAATATAGACCATAGACAAAGATTCTTTTTGTACACAACTTATTTCCTCCCTAATGTTGACAATAAAAGAGCATCACTCAAATTTCTATGGCTTTTTATACCTATCAATTTAGAAAAATACAAAGTTAGTTAAGAATAATTTAATAAAAAACATTGCTAAATTAATTTAATAATTTAATTTGAATCGGTTATTGCTTAAAATGATAATCAAACCAATTTAGTCGGTTTTATAGTTTCTAAAACCAAACCAAACCAAACCAAATTTAAAAAATAACCATCGGTTTAGTTATTGTCGGTTTAATTTATTTTTTTGGTTATTTTTCGTTTTAAAAGTAATGTATTTGTTGAGGGCATACACAATTCGATAGACACAAACACCTAGTATATGAATAATTCACAAAAGGCTAATGTGAATTCAATTAAGCAATAGTACAAGAATTATTAGTATACAAACAAAATAATTTAGTAAAGTAGTACTAAAGTTATTATACACAACTAAAGTGATTTAGTTAATTAATACTAACGTCATTATACAACGAAGATCAAATCTTCATAAAAAAAATACAAGCTCAATAATTAAATAACTACACGGGGAAGGTGGTAACAAAAAAATCATATTCCAAAATGCTAACAAGCGAATATTCAAATGTAAATGGTAAAGTTAAAGATTTAAATTAACTAAAATATATTTATATATATAATTATTTGGTTCGATTTGGTTATTTTTACTGATTTTTTTTAGTAAAATCAAAATCAACCCAAATAGTATCAGTTTTCAAAATTTACAAACAAACCTAACCAAATCAAATCAAATTTTAGATTTTTTAATTGATTTGATTCAAATTGCAATTCGATTTAGTTGTTTAGTCATAATCATAAACAACCCTAATTGAGATTGATATTAACAATGGAGATGGAACATATCCTTTATTTCATTTTATACGATGATATTAAGTATAATTAAACCAAACTTCTATTCAATATATGGTAAATCTTAGTTACGTGAAAGAAAGAAAGAAAGAAAAATGAGTTATTAAATGCAAATATACCAAACTTGAAATTGACAAATAATACCAAAAGAATTTGAAATGAAACAGATGACTTTTCAAAATATATTAGGTTTTGAACTATAAAAAGGATCATCTTTATTTATAATTTTTTTTTGGCGCACTAAAAGGTCCGTCTCTTTTATTTTGATACTTTGACTAAGATCAGTACCTAAACATTTTACAACAATAATAACATTACCTCAATGTCTCAAAGGCTCCCGTCCATTGCGGGATAGGGGGGGGTTGGATGTACGCAGCCTGATCCCTATATTTAAAAACATAGCGCGACTGTTTTCGGATGACCCATGATGAGCGTCAAAAATTGCATTGACTAACTGCTACTTCACAATTGAAAGAAGTGCAGACAGTTTAAAGAGTCATTTGTTTTATGCCATCATACCCCAAAACTAAAAAATAGTAAATCTTTGGCTCCATCCAAAATTGATGGAAAGAGTACCTAAACATTTTAACATTAATAAAAGTACTATTGAAAGTTATATTCACACAAATTTTGAGCACATTATTATAAATATGAAATACCATATGAGGCAAGGCAATTATAATATGTATAAAGAAACATGTTAGCTTTATGAATTATGGTAGGTTTTGAACTATAAAAGGAATAATCCTTAGAGTTGGCTAATACATATCCTAAAAGTTGATTTCAATTCTAATTTGGACATTTTAACTAATTATATCGCGATTGGTATCTATCAAATATTCTAACTTCAATTTAATATCTCTTTTCTTACCAAATTTGGAGCGTATTTTTCTTAATTTTATTTGCTTAACTATGATCATGATATTTGTTAATGTAATATAATTTAGGCCTTTAAAGATTACAAAGGGTACATATTTTTGACGAAATAGAGGGCAGCCGGATTGAAGGAAAATAGTACTATATTATACTTATTCTAACCAATTAAACTAACTTCTATAAAAGAATATTTTAAACTTTTCATATATATCATCTTTTTTCAATCATGATTTTTCTTCGTTCATAGTTTGATATTCTGGTATCCTAAATGTAGTAGAACCATATCAATCTATTCCGAACGAGATAAAATTACCAAATCGTTAATTTGTTTCGAAGGAACTTAATTGTGTATAAAAAAAATACCAATTTTGATTCTTTCTGAGTTTAAAGTCAAAATTATCCATTATTTATATAAGTAAATATATTTTTAAATCTTAAACATAACCTTCTTTAGTTTTAATTTTTAAATTTGTAAAGTGGAGAACCTTGTATAATCTTAACTAATAAAATTACTTACAAATTGATAGTGATTACTAAGAAAGCACTATTAAAAACATGAAAAATATTTGATTTTCGAATTGATAGAAAAATGAATGGTGTTAAATCAAAATTATTATTTGTGTCTGTCAACCAAAAGCATAAAATTACAACTATCCTATAATTGTTTTTTTGCCAAAAAGTGCACAAAAGTGCAAAGTGCTACGTGTTGTAATTATAGCCATATTTACCTTTGTGTCTAAAATTAGGCCTCATTTCTAATTTAAATTAATATTGCTCATCTTTTAATTTCCATCAATCTCGAATTAAATCAAAAGTTTATTATTTTTTAATTTTGAGATATAATGAAATAAAATAAAATAACTCTTTAAATTGTCTACGCTTCTTTCAATTGTAAAGTAACAGTTAGTCAATACAACTTTTGACGCTCATCATGGATCATCCAAAAATAGTCGCGCTATGTTTTTAAACATAAGGGTCAGACTGTGTACATCCGACCTGGGTTGGAGCCTTTGAGACATTAGGATAATGTTGTTGTTATTGCTCCTCTTTTAAAAATAAAACTATTATATTGTTTACACCTCATTTCTAATTTATTATTTTAGGAATAAATTTTAAATTATTTATTAAATCTATACTTAATCAAATTATACATATAAATTAAAAAAAAAATATTATTTATCATATACTCAAATACTATTAAGCAAATAGCCACTTTCCCCAATATTCAATAGAATATAGCAAATCCACTCAGGAATTTACACGTGGACACTCAACCAATGAGGGCACTTTTGTTTAGGTGGATTCAAAATTTAAATTATTTAACGAGTTTTACTTATCTGTATTTTTATTTTTTCTTATATTTTATTTATGAGATTTTATAGAGTATGTTATTATTGATTTCGTATAATAAATTTACATTTCATTTAATTTGGAGGTATAACTTCCACTGCTCTATCTGATCCATTCTATTTGTCATATTTTTTTTTATTAAAAGGATAAATTGACTAAAATTATCCTTATTTACTCCTTGATCTCAATTTAATACTATTTTTTACCATATTAATTTCTCTCCACATCTATTGAGTATGGATAAAAGTAAAAAATAATTAATTAATTATATTTTTTTAAATAATATTTTCCAAATTAACTATTTTTAATAAGTACGACATTTAAAAGAACTCAAAAGAGCAATTTTTTTTTTTAAAAAAACTATAGTATCTACTGCAGTTTTCTAGAATTCCCTTAAATCTAATAGATAAAATTTGTTAAAATATTTGACGAAAACAAAAACAACTCAACAACAATAATATACCAGTGGAATGCATAAGTGGGGTCTGAGAGGATAAAATGTACGTAGATTTTATCACTATATTATAGAGATAGAAAAGTTATTTTTGAAAAATCTTGTCTCAAAAATTAAGCCTAACAGTAACAACAACAACAACATACCCAGTGAAAATCTCACAAGTGAGGTCTGAAGAGGGAAAAATATACACAGATCTTACCATTATCTAATAGAGATAGATAAGCTATTTCCGGATAAAAAAACTCACTTCTAATAAATTTGAAGGACTAAAACTGGTCAAGAATATATTTTAAAAAACTAATTTGAAAGTAGAATGAAATATAAGGGACCATTTTTGTCATTTTCTCCCAAAATTTTGACTGTGGTATCAATATATTTTGAAAATCTACGTGTCTTAATAGAAGACCAAAGAATTCATATTTACTGAAAAAAGGTGAAATGATCAGATGGATTCTGAATCACTCAATTTTAATCAGAAAAAATAAAATTAAAATTAAAATACAATAAAAATAATGAAGGCTATAAATACACCAAATTATGTGGAGCAAAAAGTGCAGAAAAAACTAGCAAAGTTGCTTTCTCCACTTCTTGAAAAGTGGCCATTTTTGAAAGAAAGATTGAAACTTGAATGGCCATTCTTGATTTCTTCAAAGAAAGGTTTGTTTCCCTTCACTTCTTGATATATAAAGTTGCAATCTTTAGCATTTTTTTAACTTTTTATTGCTCTGCTAGTGTGCTTGTTGCTATACACAAAAAAGGCTTGAGTTAAGAGTATTAGTCAAATTCAGTAGCTTTAGTTCAAACCCCATCATCTAGTAACTTAAAAATATTAGAATTTGAAATCCATAAACTTTAAATTTTGGCTCCGCAGTCTTTTTAGAATTTGAGAGTGGCCAATGGTTGAAAGGAAGGGTGAAATTTGAGTGACCAATTATCAAGGTGTGTTTCCCTTCATTTCTTGATAGATAAAGTTGCAATCTTTAGCATTCTTTGTAACTTTCTATTGTTTTGGTATATGAATTCGATCGAATTCAATAACTTTAGTTTAAACCTTGTATATAATTCAGAATCCATAAACTTCAAATTGTGATTCCACCTCTAGTGATTATATAATAATGGAAATTGAGCACTTGGCTTTTGAATATAGCTTCCATGTGTACCAAAATTAGAAAGTGAGGTGCTTATTATAATCTAGTTGACTAAATATGGAAAGCACCCATTACCCCCAAAAAGTGGGATTCCACTGTCATTGGAGGTTTTTTATTACTAGTTGTGTTTAATAATGTTAAGTAGTTTTTCAAAAATCCTTTCTTTGTGCCACAAGTAAGTAGTATTGCTGATTTTGTTCTAGTTTGCCTATTCTTTTTTAGAATCAAATTGTTTATACCTTTTTTTGTATGTGTGTGGGGAGGGGGGTGGATACTGCTGGTTACGGTTTCACGTAAACTCAGTAATTTTTGTATATACTAAGAAATCCACTCATTATTCTTATAGTGTCTTTGCTTGATGTTGATTGTGCTAGGTTATCACATGATTTTGTGGTTGTTACTATTTCTTTATTAGTTGCATTGTTTCTACATTGTCTTTTTCCTTTTTTAATACCTATTTTGATATGTTGTACTAGAGCTGAGTGTCCTCCGAAAAAAGGCTCTTTACCTCTATGAGATAGGGGTATGGTCTGCATACACTCTACCCTTTTCAGACCCCATTTGTGAGATTTCATTGTAATATTAACTTGAGGTTGCCGGTGGAGCTCACAAACTTTAAATTCTGAATCAAAAGTTTGTTTTTACTTTTGTTTGTCATAACTGTATCTCAAGTGTGGTGTTTGGTTTATCTCATTTTGCAGAAGCCAAGAAACAGATTATTCCTGTTTGAGTAAGGAAAACTTGGTTTGATTTGTCTGTGGTATATTTGTAATCTTTTCCACAAAAGGGAAAGTGAGTAATATTGTTTAAGAGTGGAAATATACTCTTAGTGGGAATCTACTAGGAGTTATTTATTTTCTATAAATTAAGCAGAGTTTGGAAGGTGACAAAAAGAAAGACAAAATCTTGGAATTGTTTTAGACAACCAAGGTTTTCTTGCTCAGAATGTCTGTTGCCTTGTTAGTGGTTGTTTCTTCTTGTGAGGTCTCAAACGGGACAGGATTCTTGGAATCAGTCCGGGAGGCAAACCGGATTTTTGGTTCATCGAGGCCTAGGAATTTGGTGAGCAATGAGAGAATCAAGAGAGGTGGTGGAAAACAAAGGTGGAGTTTTGGAGGAGCACAAACTGATAATGGACGAAAATTTTCTGTTCGGTCTGCGATCGTGGCTACTCCAGCTGGAGAACGGCCGATGACATCAGAACAGATGGTCTATGATGTGGTTATGAGGCAGGCAGCCTTGGTTAAGAGGCAGCTGAGATCTACCGATGAGTTAGAAGTAAAGACGGACATACCTATTCCGGGGAACTTGGGCTTGTTGAGTGAAGCATATGATAGGTGTGGTGAAGTATGTGCAGAATACGCAAAGACGTTTAATTTAGGTTGGCTTCTTTAATCTATTCATTCGTTCACTAAAGTTTTTCGCAAAGTACTAATTATGACTATACATATGCCACAATCGATGAAGAAAAAAATTGATCTTTGTTTGGTTATTCTTATTCAGGAACTATGCTCATGACTCCAGAGAGAAGAAGGGCTATCTGGGCAATATACGGTGAGGCTTCTAGCCGTTTAAATATCAGATATGTACACAAACAACCGCTCTATGTCTATGAGGTAGTGATAAGGTCTACGTACATTTTACCCTACCTTACTTGTGAGATTCTATTAGGTGTGTTGTTGTTGTTGTTGTTGTATACCTACACAAACACAAACACATATATATTAATCGAAGATATAAAAAAAAGATCTAAAGTTTGAGTTTGATTTGTTATACTTCATATTCGATGTTAATAAAACGTATCAAATGAACTCAAGCTTTACTTTAGTATTAAAAGGGAAAACTCATTGTAATGATGGTTAGAGGGGTTATTGCCTATACAAATGAACTTCTTGCGTTGAATAGTTTCTCAGTATGTTCTGTTTAAATAGTATGGTGCAGGAGAACAGATGAACTTGTTGATGGCCCAAATGCATCATATATTACTCCGACAGCCTTAGATAGGTGGGAAGATAGGCTAGAAAATGTTTTCAATGGGCGGCCATTTGACATGCTCGATGCTGCTTTGTCCGATACAGTTTCCAACTTTCCAGTTGATATTCAGGTTAATCTTCCAATTCTATTATCTTTATCTTTGTTTGATTCAAATTTGACGTCGCTTTAGCTGAGTGCTTTCCCCATAGCTTTATTCAGCCTTGCAACAAATGTTTCTAGTTGGATCTCTAGTTCTGTTTCCTATATCTGTTTCTCTCTTATTGTCTTCAGTAAGATTTGTTTTTCAAGAGTTGCATATATTTGGAGCAGAAACATTATTCATTCACATAATTTGATTTGCTTTCTTCAATACTGTAAATTGTCTAATCTGTCGATATATGTTGCAGCCATTCAGAGATATGATTGAAGGAATGCGTATGGATTTGAGGAAGTCAAGATACAATAACTTTGACGAACTATATCTCTATTGTTATTATGTTGCTGGTACGGTTGGGTTGATGAGCGTTCCCATTATGGGTATCGCACCTGAATCAAAGGCAACAACGGAGAGCGTATATAATGCTTCTTTGGCTTTGGGCATCGCAAATCAATTAACCAACATACTCAGAGATGTTGGAGAAGAGTAAGTACGAAGCTATATTTTACGCATGTAATAGTAAAAAGTAATCAGTATCAGTTGGGAAATGCTGCCTCTTTTGAGAGCTTAAAGCTCATTAGTTAGTCGTTAGAGACGAAGAAATTCTTCGCTTTCCATCTTTATTCCACCATAGAGTTAGAAATATGATGTCGGCTTTAGACACTAACGAGCCACGATCAATATCTTTCCCTTTTTCCTTCTTTGAAAGTGCCATTTTAGCCCCTAAGGCTTCTGTTTTTCTTGTACGTTGCTTTCCCTGCAGTGCCAGTAGAGGAAGAGTGTACTTGCCTCAAGATGAATTAGCACAGGCAGGTCTATCCGATGAAGACATATTTGCTGGAAGAGTGACCGATAAATGGAGAATCTTTATGAAGAAGCAAATCCAGAGAGCAAGAAAGTTCTTTGATGAGGCGGAGAAAGGAGTGACAGAATTAAGCGCAGCTAGTAGATTCCCTGTAAGCATTCGTGAACTCTAATTTATATGAATATGATTTTTTTTCCTCATTAGTAGATGAATATGGTTGCTCGTGTTGAGTATTTGTCAGTCGATGAAGTTGAGAGGAAACCGTTTTAAGTTTTAACAACTATTATTATGAACAGAAACTCAGGAAGCGCTAGAATTTTAACCTTGTGTCCACCTACCAACCAAGGGATGAACCTCGCATTGAGCTCGTAGTTATGAAATGAATATTTTCTCTGACATGACATTGTGTGGATCATGAAATGTCTTAGATTTGTTTAGTCCGCGTAGATTGAATAGGTACATTAGATCTAATAAGCATGTCGTGTTGTAATTGATAAATTCTATAGCTCGGATCTTCAGTATTCTCTTATTTGTCATTACTCTCGTCTATAGGTATTATAACCCCACTAATTCCTCGACTCTGAACGAGCTAGGATTCTAACCTTATGTCAAGACCTACAAACCAACATTTGCTCTAAACATTAGATCACACAAATCCTGAAATGACGCAGATTGCTATTATTTTGGATGTGGCAAAATCATTCTGTTAGCATGTCGAATAAATATATTTGACCTAACAAGTACCTTGTGTTAGAATTACAATATCTTATATCTCGTATCTTTAGTATTCTCTTTATTTACTATCCGAGTCTACTATTCTGGGAGAATAACCTCACTCGTTCCTCGATTTTTTCAGGTATGGGCATCGTTGGTCTTATATCGCAAAATTCTCGACGAGATTGAAGCCAATGACTACAACAACTTCACAAAGAGAGCTTATGTGAGCAAATCAAAGAAGTTGCTTGCATTACCTATTGCATATGCAAAATCTCTTATGCCTCCTTCAAGAACTCTATCTCTTCAAAGCTAAGGCATGAAATCAAAATTTTATACATATATATAAATCAAGGCAATGAAAAAAAAATATACATTAGAAAAAATATATATATTATTGTGTTGATATATATGTATATCATCAAATTTAGATTGTAGTAAAATCTAATATAACAATTTTTCACAGTTATCTGTTCCACACTTGGCTATTCAGAGTTTTATTGTGGGCGCGATAACTGATGGATCAATTCTTTTTGGGTTCATTGAAAGAGATTGTTGCTCCATTTTGGAAAAAAAAATAGCTATGCTATTTGGCCAAACAATTAAAAAATGATATCCCCCTTGCAAAAAGGGGCAAGAATTTCAATAGGTTGAATTTGATTTGTGCAACATTTTTTTTTTATATTTAAGGGTTAAAATTAAATATTGTTTTTCATTTTTTATGTGTTTTAGTCTATGAACTTATTGGTAGTATGACTTTTGATAAATTTTTTAACGAAATCTTTTTAGTACCATTCATGATAACCCGGGAAAGGATTCTTGTAGACTAGGTTTGATTCGTGTGAAGTTTTTTAGCATTTAGTGGCCATGCAACAAGAGTTGAGCAATTTACTTCATTTTTTTAATATATTAGTCCATGAATTTTTTGGTGGTATGACTTTCAGATGATTTTTGTAAAACCTTTACAAAACAGTCTATAATGACTCGAAGAAGAGTTCCAACAGCCTTGAACAGATTCCCGTGGTATCTTTTAGCATTTAGGGGTCATGTAGTAGGAATTAGACTCTTTTCTACGTTTTTCGTGTGTGTTAACTCATAATTTTTTTGATGGTATGGTTACGAGTTAATTTTTCTATGAAACTTTTACAGAAACACTCGTAATGATAAGGAGAAGAATTTCAATAGCATCGTCATGATTTGCTTAACATCTTTTAGCATTTATGAGCCACACATAGAAATGAGGCTATTTTCTTCATTTCCATGTGTGTTAGTCTATAGATTTTTTATAGTATGACTTCTGATCAATTTTTTTTGCGAAATCTTTACACAACCATTTGTAATGATTTAGAAAAAAATTTCAATAGCCTTGAGCTGATTTATGCAATATCTTTTAAAATTTAGGGACAACACAAAAGAAATTAAATGATTTTTCTAACTAAAGAAATTAGGCCACACACTAAGATACTTTATTATAAAAAGATACATTACAACAATCTAACTAAAAAAATGTACTTTTCCTCAATTCCAACAGGAAAAAGAAATTAATATGGGCCCAATTGTGTTTGCTAGTCCACTAACATATGACTTAAAATTCATCAAGTGTGAAACCGACATTAATTACATAAAAAAAACTAAAATTTTCATAAACAGCTAACTATTGAAATTTAATTAGCAAAAATAGTTATAATTTTCAAAATTACGTCATGAAACTTCCTTTTGTATAAGTTGACTAAATGTTAACAGATTATACAAAGTCTTTTTATAATTAATTAATAAAAATACTAAATTTATGATTTTTAATAAGGATAACAGTTCCTTGATTTATGGATGATGAATCTAATTAGACACCCTTTTCTAATTAAAATAATTCTGTCAGCTCCAAAATACCTTTTTTAATGGTTATCGAAAATTTACAAAAAAAATGCATTTTTCTGCACAAATTTTAAAGAAAATTTGGTGAAAATTTTGTGATTTTTCTCAAAACACATCAGTTAGTCTTGAATTGTATATTAAAAAAGTTAACATGTTGATTTTGATTTATATAATATTTTTTTGTATTTGCAAAAACTGATGTATCATTGTCTTATGATTAATCAGATGTAATTAATTATTTATTTTTTTGAGTCGTTATACATCTTTGACTGTCTCTATTTTATTGATTTATTTTTTGTATATGCTTGCTTAATTATGCGGTAAACTATAATTCATAGACGTTTGAATCGACGATATCCCATCTAATGTTTGTATAAAAAACAAACTATATACGAACATGTATTGATGTATAAATTCAATATGTGTTGAATAAAGATGAGTTATTGTTTTGTTCTTGTATTTGTATACGTCGGTTAGTTTTTATTGTGATTGTATACAATTTTTTGTCTGTATTTTTCCCTTATTTGTATGTATATGTGCCGATGTATAATTGTTCTTCTATATTTTGACCTTGGCTTTATTTTGTAGAATTTGTCCTATAATTTGTGTTTGTGTTTGTATGGAGGCATGATTTTTTTCTGTATATTGTATATATCTATTGTATAATTGATATATGTGAAAATTTTGAATAACTGAGTTATTGTATATATATATATATATAATTAGAAGTTTTATCAGTGAGAACGCAAGTAGAATAAACAAATGCATGATCCATAAAATTTGGTGGTTAAAGTTTAATGATTACGAAGAGCATAAGCAAAAAAATTTGGTGGTTAAAATTTAATGATTACTAGGAACATTGCAGAATCCTTTGGATAACTTGCAAGGCAGAGCAAGTATGGCTTTATTTTAGTGTTGAAAAATGCTGATAATTATGATAATTAGAATTGCTCAAGCAGGAAACAAATTGATATATTAGCTTAAGCAGTTTGAGAATATATTTAAAATTTTTTATAGTTCTTTTGTTGTAATTTATTAAGCAGTTTAAGCAGACAACAAATTGACATATCTGCTTAAGCAGTTTGAGGGTACATCCGTAATTATTTATGATTCTTCTATTGTAATTTATTTGGCTTATTTTTAATGTTAAAAGATGCTACAAATCATAGACATTGGTGCCACGTTAGCGCGGGTCCAATGTCTGTTATTTGTTAAGTTTAGTTTAAGTGTTATAGATAGACTTTGGAGAGTTAGTAAAATTTTAATATGATTTTAAAATGTTTTAAATTATTAATATTGTGATGTAAGTATTTTTTTTAAAATATTTTAAGTCATTAACTTGATCAACTTTAATTATCATGATTAACAGTATCTTTTAACAACAAAAATAAGACAAACAAATTACGATAGAAGAACCATAAAAATTACGGATATACCCTCTAGCTACTCAAATAGGCATGTTGACCTGTTGCCTGCTTAAGCAACTTTAATTATCACGATGAGTACTATTTTTTAACATTAAAAATAAGACAAACAAATTACAACAGAAGAATCATAAAAAATTCCTGATTATTAATATTGTGACGTAACATATTTTTTAAAAATATTGTAAGTCATTAATTATCATGATTAGTAGCATTTTTAACTCTAAAAATAAGACAAACAAATTACAATAAAAGAATCATAAAAAAATTACGAATACACCCTCAAACTGCTCAAGCAGGCATATCAACCTGCCGCCTGCTTGAACAGTTTTAATTATCATGATTAGTAACATTTTTAACACTAAATTAAGATAAATAAATAACAACAAAAGAATCATATAAAATTATAGATATGCCCTCAAGCTGCTCAAGCAGCCATGTTGACCTGCTACCTGCTTGAGCAACTTTAATTATCATGATTAGTAGTATTTTTTTAACGCTAAAATAAGAGAAATAAATTATAACAGAAGAACCATAAAAAATTATGAATATACCCTCAAGCCCCTCAAGCATCCATGTCGACCTATATCTTCTTGAGCAGCTTTAATTATCACGATTAACATCACTTTTTAACACTAAAAATAAGACAAACAATTACACTGAAAAAATTATAAGAAATTATGGTGCGCCCTCAAGTTGTTCAAGCAGACATGTCTATCTGCTGCCTACTTGAATAACTTCAATTCCCTCTTATAATATAGAAATATACTAGATATTGCTAGCACATGCCCAATAGTTGTTATTTTTCTGTCTCAATTTATGCGATTTAGATAGAATTTTAGAAGTTAATTAAATTTTAATATGCTATTAATATTGAGAATTATAGTAATATTTTAGGTAATTTTTAAGCAATTATGTTACTATTGTCCCAATTTATGCGGCACGACTAAAATTTTGAAAGTAAATTTTTTGTAAAACTTTTTATATGTTAGATATTTTAAGTTGTCAATTCCTGTGTTTTATAACTTTTTTTATTTATATTTAAAATGTTTTAAGTTCTCAATCATCACAATTTATAATATGTTTATGCTCTCACGTAACATATTTTTTAAAATTATTTGAAATTATCGATTATTAAATATACATAATTTCCTAATATTAAGATAAACAAATTAAAATGAAAGAATCATCAAAAAATTATAGATATACCCTCAGGTTGCTCAAGCAAGCATATATCTATCACTTGCTTGAGCAGCTAGAAAAGGCAAAATAAGAATAATGAAGCAGATAACTAAAACAAGTCAACTGAAGAATATATATATATATATATATATATATATACACATGATCATTGATTTATCTAATTTAATTTGTCATATGTTGAAATATTGCAACAATTTTTCTCCCTTCTTGGAAAACTTTTAGTAATGCATTAGATGAAATATATAAATATTATTTCAACGTGTTTTACGTTACTTGAACATGTTTTTCGCAATATTATTTTTTTATTTTTTTTATATAAAAGAAAGACCATAAAGAGAAAAAAGAAAGTCGTATAAGAAAAATTTCAGTCTTATTAATTTGGGCTTTCTAATTGGTCAAAAAGAAAAACGTGAAATAGGAAAGAATTTTTTTATTCTTAGTAAATTGACTGACGTATAGCGTTTTTGATATATATTTTTTTAAATAAAGGGGAGTTTTATTCGTGTAATATGCTAATATGTGGTAAGATTTTTTAACATAAAAAATGTGAGTGTAGTTTTTCAATTTAAAAAGTAATAATTTATGTATGAAATTCATGCTTTCAATAATTTAAATATAAAATTAAAAAAATATGGTAAAAAAATATATTTAAAAATATTAGTTAAAATTTATATATTTTGACTATAAAAATAAAATTTATGAAAACTAAAAAGGGACGAAGGAAGTAATACCAAGAAAAAAATTACTCGTTGCTTTATTTTAGTTGTTGTGCTGGTTAAAAATAATCGGCTAAAAAATACTCTCTGTTCACTTGTTCTTGTTCATTATTTAAAAAAAATATTTTTATTTTTACTTATCAATTTTAATATATCAAGAAAAGATAACTATCTTTTTTATATTTTACCATTTATACTAATTATTATTTATTTTCCTAGATGTAAGATTAAACATCAATAATATAACTTGTATGATAAAATAGTACTCATGCCAATCATTATTTTCTTATAAATCTCACTAATAACTAATAAAAATAAACCAATGAAATAATTATTATTTTAGAAAATCAAAATATAATTAACTAATTGTTTTCATCCTTTACATTTTACATGAAGAAGCATAAGTGCAAGTAGAAGAAGGCAACATCAAAATGACTAAATTTTAAATATATTATATGAATTGTTGTAGTGTGCTTAAATAACACATATAGAAATGAAAATCTGGTAATTTCGACACGCACCCCTGCCAAGAAGGTTCTTCATTCTCAAAATGCGTATTTGAAACCTGTGATAAATAACGAAAAAATCTCAATCATTTTATCATAATTATTGACAAAATGAATAGTGAAAGGAGAGTTCAACTGAATTTCGTGTTAGATAGTGGAGCCTGATAATATATTTAATAACTGTCGCGGTTCAACCTCCACGGTGAGGTTGCCGGGGTGTGTAAGGGGTGGGAGCCCCGACCCAAATTTTAGGTGCTACTGTTTATTCTCCGTGTATACTTATATTCTGTGTAATTGTAAATATTCAGATATCATTAATATATATAACCTATTGCCGTGGAGGTTACCCAATTAATTAATTGGGTGTTACCATGAAAAAGTCTCTTTCTCTAATAATTATTTCTCTGCCTTCTCTCTAAAACTGAGCTACTATTCATCTTCTTCTTCTTTCTTCCTCTCCAAATTCGAAGTTACAGATTTTAAATAGCCCAAAATTTCATTCATCGAAAAGTTATACACATTAAGATGAGAAAAAATATTTGATGAATTTAGATATGACTGGACCCATTTATCATTCGAGTATAGTTTCGAAATTTAACGATTATAAGTATTGAGGTCTAAATATGTAAGCAATCCATGTGCGTTAACTACCAAATGAAGATTTTTTTTTGAAGTTCTTTAAGAAAATGTTGGCATGTTGAGTATACAGACGTATAATAAAAGTATTTGACAAAAATATTTTTTCATGAAAGAAAATTAAAAATATTTTATACAATATATTTTCCTCCATATCATTGAACAGGAGAAGATAAATATTACACTAAGATGTTGAATCAAAAGAGAGATTTTAAAAAATGACAAATCTATTTGCTCTATCAATATATAATCAAGTAGGGGCGGCTCAATATAATTTGTGGCCTAGAGCGAAATTTTAAAATGAGGCCTTAATTTTTTTTCTAAAATAAAAGGATTTTGAATACATTTTTAATGTAAAATTTATTTTAATATCTTTTTGAGATTCAAAATTATAAATAAATTTGTTTTATGATCATTTTCTCCCAATAATTACTTTTCAATTAATAATACATCTAATTCATTCTATTTATCTTGAGACATTGTTGATCAAAGTACGATTTTATCACTTTTTTTAAAAAACCTTTTACAATCGAGATAATTGTTATAGGAACTCTATATGCAATATATGCATTTAGAAAATTATACAATCTTTTAATCTAAATGAAATATTTCTTACATTTCGACTTCCTTTGTCCACCAGATCACCACCTCCATTAAGCAAGACAATAAATATATGATATAATTTAATAAGTCATTCTTATTTTTTAATTTTTTTTTAAAGAATTGAGCAGTATTTAAAATAAATCTTCTTTATCGTTAATAGTATAATTGAAAAATATTGTTAACTTTAGTCTTAAATTCCTAAATAATTTTTTAGAGCTAAAACAACATTAATATGAGATGAAGGAAACATTAAATATATTCAATATTCTTTTAGAAAAGAAAATCTACATGCTATGAACCTATAATCGTTAAAAATTGAGACCTTACAAAATTGGATGCCTAAAGCCTTTGCTTCAGCGACTTCATGCTAAAGTCGGCACTGTAACCAAACTAAATTTGGGGTATCATAAAAAATTTGTCTTTTTTATTCAGTAACTTCATGCTAAAGTCGACACTGTAACCAAGCTAAATCTGGGGTATCATAAAGAATTTGCCTTTTTTATTCAGTAACTTCATACTAAATCTGACACTATAACCAAGTTAAATCTGAATAATCATATAGAATTTGCCTTTTTTTATGTTTGTAATTCAGCCACTAACTATAAAATTACCTCAACTATGCAATCCCAAAATTAAAAACAATTATATATATATACACACATCATTAGTGGTGAGGTAATGAAGCAAATTATGGAATTGGTGAGGTCAAAGCAGCCAAAACTTTTTATGTGAAATTAGAACAACCACAAATTGGTATTGAATTGTGAAATAAAATAGAATTTAATATTATAATAGCAACTTCACTATTTTTCCCACCTATAAACAACCATTTGGGGACCCATAATGGACCACATAGTCTTGATTCTACACTTAGTTTTTCCTCTATATAAATATCCCATCTTAGTTCCATCTTTTGCATACAAATTCTTCCTCATTCCAAAAAATTTGAATATTTCTAAAATTTCCCATCTTAGTTCTATGGATAATTTACCAAAATGTGGAGCAAATTATGTGTCTTTAACTCCTCTTACCTTCTTGACAAGAGCTTCAAAATGTTATACCAATAGGACTTCTATCATATATGGCAATGTTCGTTTCACTTGGAGGCAAACCTATGAGCGTTGTTGTCGCTTTGCTTCCTCTCTCCGATCCCTAAATGTTGTCAAGAACGACGTGGTAAGTACAATAGATATATCGATTATCCTTTAAAAGCGATAGATTTAAGTTATATATGCTGAACGTGGAATGATCTAATACAATATCGATATGCATGCATGCCATCTCTTGTTAGTTACTAATACTTATTATAGAGATTTACATGCATGTAATTACATCAAGTGATCATAACATGATTTTTTATAGATTTCTTTTTTTAAAAAAAGGAATTAGTAACTGACGATATACAAAAATCTATTGCTGATTCATTTTTTTGGATGGATTATCAAAAAATTGAGTTATGTAAGAGCTATTCAGCGACAGATTAGTGACGAGTTTCACAACTAACTAGTTTTTCACAATAGTAGTTCATAGAATATAAACTCTAAGACATGCAAACAACAATAACAACATACCCAGTGATATCTCACAAGTGGGGTCTGGGGAGGGAAGATTGTACGCAGATCTTACCGCTACTTCATAGAAGTAGAGAGGCTGTTTCCTAAGACCCTCAACTCAAAATCCATTATAAACTCTAAGACATGCAACAAATGAAAATAAACAAATTTATGTGTTTAATAGTACTTGATTTTAATTATTTATGTTTGATTATGTAGGTTTCAGTGTTGGCACCAAATGTTCCAGCAATATATGAGATGCATTTTGGTGTGCCAATGGCAGGGGCTGTGTTGAACACAATAAATACAAGGCTAGATGCTAAGAATGTTGCAATTATTCTCAAGCACTCTGAAGCCAAAGTATTTTTTGTTGATTATGAATACCTAGAAGTTGCTAAAAAGGCCCTTGAACTACTAAAAATGTTTGAAATGACAAGAATACCCCTCGTCGTCGTCATTGATGACATCGACTCCCCTACCAGAATCCGGCTAGGTGAGCTCGAGTACGAGCAACTCGTGCACCAAGGAAATCCGAGTTACGTGCCCGAAGAAATCACAGACGAATGGGATGCAATCACCTTGAATTATACGTCAGGTACTGTTACAAATGTCTGAATGTCTCTGCTAAGGATCTAAATTATCAGAAATGGTTCCCCCTCTCTATCCCAAAAGAGAATGACAATTTTCTATATTTGGTAACAATTCAGCTTTAAACTTTCTATTTTACCCTTAATGAGATGATTAATTATAATCACTAGGTACTGTCACAAACGTCTGATCATCTTATCTAAGAATTTAAATTATCAGAAATCGTTCCCCCTCTCTATCCCAAAAAAGAATGGCAATTTTCTATATTTAGAAATAATTCAGCTTTAAACTTTCTATTTTACCCTTAATGAGATGATTAATTATAATTACACAAATAACTATAGTGTAGTTCAAAACATAAGTTTCAAAACCTTTTCGTTCTTTCTTTCTTAAAATCGATGAGTCCAGTTAAATACCATCATATAAATTGAAATGAAAGATATTCTTATTTACTTAATTATATCTTCAACAGGTACGACTTCCGAGCCTAAGGGGGTTGTGTATAGTCATAGAGGAGCATTTTTGAGCACTTTGAGCCTATTATTAGGTTGGGAAATGGGTACTGAGCCAGTGTACTTATGGTCATTGCCAATGTTTCATTGCAATGGATGGACTTTCACTTGGGGCATAGCAGCACGTGGTGGCACAAATATTTGTATTAGAAACACAACAGCCAAAGAAATGTACACAAGTATTTTGTCACATAATGTCACACACATGTGTTGTGCACCTATTGTTTTCAACATCCTACTTGAAGCAAAGCCACATGAGTACAAACCCTTAACCACCCAAGTCCAAATCCTCACGGGAGGTGCCCCGCCGCCCGCATCGCTTCTCGAGAGAATCGAGATGCTAGGGTTCCACGTGGTCCATGCTTATGGGCTTACCGAGGCGACCGGCCCAGCCCTCGTGTGCGAATGGCAGGACAGATGGAATGAATTGCCTAGCGAAAATCAAGCTACGCTAAAAGCGAGACAAGGGGTCGGTATACTAACCCTAGCCGACGTTGACGTGAAAAATCTCGATAGCATGGAGAGCGTTCCGCGCGATGGAAAGTCGATCGGAGAAGTGTGCTTGCGCGGGAGCAGTATTATGAAAGGGTATTTCAAGAACGATAGGGCGAACCAGGAGGTTTTTAAGAACGGCTGGTTTTTCACCGGAGATGTTGGTGTGATTCACCAAGATGGATATTTGGAAATTAAAGATAGAAGGAAAGACGTGATAATTTCTGGTGGAGAAAATATTAGTAGTGTTGAAGTTGAGAATGTTATAACGAAACATAAAAATGTTGTAGAGGCATGTGTTGTGGCTATGCCACATCCAAAATGGGGTGAAAGTCCATGTGCATTTGTGATTTTGGCCAAAAATTCATCACAAATTAAAGAAGTGGACATTATTGAACATTGTAGATCAAATTTGCCAGGATTTATGGTGCCAAAAAAAGTGAAATTTGTTGAAGAATTGCCAAAGACAGGAACAGGAAAAGTACAAAAAAATCATTTGAGGACAATTGCTAAAACATTTGTTGTGTCACAAAAGTCAAATCAAACAAGTCAAGTCAAAAGAGAAAAGCCAAGATATTATGAGCAAATTCTTGCCATGTCTCGTTTATAATAATGTAATATTATAATATTTGGAATTATATATTATATGGTAAGTGTCGGAATAGTTGTATTTTATATATTTTTTGGCTGCTGTGGAGTTTTTTTATTTACCATAAAGTAATTAATTTAATGTTACTTTTGGTGACATCTCTAAATGAAGGTATTATTGATAATTGTCTTTCTTCATATCAATTTACGTGACATTTTTCAGAATTCGAGATCTAAATAAGTTTATATAATTTTTGTGATAATTTTTTCATGTCTTTTAAATGTTTTGTAAGTTATTAATATTGTTACTTTTATATGTATATTCACACATCTTTTAATTATATAAAAAATAAAATAAAATGAAATATTTTTGGTCAACCATTTATGTGAGATTTAACTCAATCAAAATCAGAATTTTAAATGTCATGAGGTACACGTGTATTTATATAAGAGATTATTTCCATAAGTTGAAAATCTGTGACTTCTTGATCACGTGACAATAATAAACTATTTCTTTACTTATTTACCTTCATCGTCATCAACAATGTTGGATGTAGCATATAAACAACCAGACACAAAGTTTTGATTAAAGGTAAATTCCCCTTTGTTTAGACTACATGACACTAAAGGATGTGTTAAGATTCAGAAGAAGTATGACATCTCATGTTATAATACTGTGAAGTTGACAAAACTGTATTTACAACGCAAAAACAATCTTATATTTCAAACGTCTAAAAATACAATGGAAAAAAAAAGACAACCTGATGCACTAGTGTTACAACTTCATTCATCATTACAGATGTTTAATCGAATGACGATGAGTTGGAAGCATGCTACTGGAAACTAGACAACGCTCGACCTAGTAAAGCTAAGCAACTTTTCATTATGTTGCAAAAGATTGTCACATCCTGGATATCTTGAGGGGAACAATGTTTTTGAGAATTTCTTCCCTGGAGGAAACAAGTTGAACTCTTCCAAGTCTCTTGATGAGATGCTGGCAGCAATCTTCAGCAGCTATAATTCCAGCTGAATACGCACCATGCACCGACCCTTGATGGTCATCCATACAGACAGCTTCGCCTCCAAAGAATAGATTACCTAAGGGTGCTCGAAGCCTTTCATATATATCCGTTGGCTTTCCAACCAGATCATACGAATAGCATCCTAGGGAGTCCGGATCTGTTCCCCAGCGTGATACAAGATACTGAGCCTGCAAAGATGTAAATGAATACAGAGCTGTAAAAACTTCTGAACAATCTTTTAGTTATTAATGTTATATGTTGCTCAGACTCTTCAAAGATGGTGTTGTGTGCCTGCCAGATCCTCCAAAAGTAGTGCATTATTGGAGAATCTGACAAGCGTGTTTCAACACTTTTGGGTAGTTCAAGCAACATAGTCATCAAACAATGCATGCAGCAGTAATAACTGTAATATAATTATGTAGGACCAGGTGTTACTCACAGGTTCAGGTGCTTCAGGAAACATTTTTTTCAGCTGATGCATAACAAAATCGACCGCCTCTCTGTCTGATAATTTCTCTACATCATAAGCAAGTCTTCCGGCAGCCATATAGACAAGGACTTGATGCCCTGTTGCCTTGTGGAGGTTAAGAAAATACCCGCAAGCATAAGAGGTAGGTGCAACAATGCCTATCAATTCAACATTTGGCCAAAATACAGTATCAAATCGTAATGCAATCTTGTTTTCGTTGCCCACACCGAGATCTGCTATTGCAGAAAGCTTCCAATCTGGCAATTGTGGTTTGAACTCAATTAAGCCGGCTTTGAGGACCCCAATAGGCACAGTTATTATAGCAGCATCCGCAACAAAATTCCTCCCATCCTCAACTGTAACCATCACTTTGTTATATCCATCCGCAATCGCCTGAACCCTGATAATTCAGATCCATAGAAAATTAGAATTTCAGACAAAACTGGAGGCTAAAGTCTAGGTAAATCAAGATAAGAAATTACTGGCAAAAATAAAAAATCTATTTCTTTCATTAGGTGTGCAGCAGAAAAGTTGTATTATAGCTCCTCCCCAGAGCTTCAGTTTAGTGTGGTAAGAACAAAGTTCTCATGACGTGTAGCCCGCTGTATAGCTTGGGCATGCGTCATGAGTTAAATCCTGCTGCAGACAAAAGCCTACAATTTAATTGGAGAAAGTTAGACAGGGATAGGCACATCAACCGCCGAGTTTTCAAATTGTGCCCCACTATTCCTCAGAAATCTCTTGGTTATTGTGAAAACAAAGTAGCATCACAGATGACATTAAACGACTCTGATGCTGGCAGGTAACCCATCATGGATTATGAAGTGATTGGAAAAACAGTAAAATACAAATAAGAAAGCAACATTTCCAGCAGATGGAACCCTTTCGGGGAATTTTCTCCCATTGTTCAGTTGCCTGCCCTTTTGGGGGTGCATGTGTTGTGTGTCGGACTGTCGCATGACCTGAAAAAATGGTGTCGCTGTGGAGGAATGTTGGAGGAAAGGGGGGGATTTATCTTCAGATTGTAAAGTGATAAGCCAACAGCATGACAAGCAGTAGAAACAACAAACAATATGACAAACTTCACATTTCCACAGAAAACCCCAATCATACCTGTGATTCAAACGAATATCAATATCTTTTGACAATGCCTCAATCACTGGGTGATAACCTTGCACCATTAGACCATGACCACCCGTAAGAACTTGCTCCTGTACACAATATACACAACATCAATATTACATATTTAGGAAATTATTCCATCAATCATATCCTAATGGTGATAATTTAAAGCATCTGATGTAAAATGGAACCCCAAAATTACCTATCTGGAAGTACGTAGATATCTGAAAAGAATAGCTATAATAACACGAGTTGTGCCTTAAACTTCCGAAATACTTGACAGTTTTTTCACTTATCGTATTATTGAACCTGGCAGTTAGAGCCTTGCCATTCAGATGAGCAATGTCATCTTTGGGGATTGGGAACAGTAAGAAAATCTTTTAGAAGAAACTTAAAATAACAAGGAAAAGAAACTTGCCTGATCCCAAGTTCTTAGAGAGATCCTGTCTGCATCGGCAGAAAACCATGCTTCCATTCTGCATATGTACCACTGTAGTACTTCATGAGAAATTCCTTCTTGCCTGAAAGCAGCATATAAGATCAGTAAATGTAACTAGATTACGCATTTAAAAGAAACAAACATAAGTTGGTTATAAGAGTTTTTTCCCCATACCTTAGCTCAGGATGCCTGTCCAATACAAAAGATATTGCTTGAAGAACGGATATGTCATAACTATTCTCATTTCTCACTTTTGCAGTCTGCATTGCCAATAGACATGATCATTCATTTGCGTCTTCATAAAAACCTCACAAGTAATAGCACTTGGTTTAATAAATAGAGAGAAAAGCCAACCTCATTGAGGATTTTCTTGAATACATCTCCTACTTCAGCAACTGTTTTATGAGGAACTTGATGGCCGTCCATATCAAACAGCATGCAGCTTTAAAAAAAAGAAAACATAATCAAGCTCCCGAGACATACATAAACTGCAAGACACTTTCTTGCAGAAAGTGCTATTGCAACAATTCAAGAACAAGCTAACAGATTTTTGCCCCAATTTTTGAGTGGCTGCATCAGAATGGAGACAGAGAACAGGACTTAGAAAATATGAAGCCAAAAATCTAAGGAGTAACTAAGAGATAAGCCACCCTCCTCCATTTAAATAGAGAGAAGGTGTTTTAACAAAAGGGAAACATGTCCACTAAACATGATAAAATCAGTTTGTAACTAAATGTGAAAAATCCAATTTACCTTTCCAAGTCATGGTCATAAAGCACTGAGTCGTCACCACTAGTTCGATACAGAGTGAGCCCCAGCCGACGTATCAATGGAGCTAAAGGATTTTCATTGCACACTCCATGTAGCCTGAGATGTAATTAGAATAACAGGAATAAGTATCTTGTTCTGGATAAAGAACTGGAGAGAGAAAGATTAGTTTTACACACCATGAAGCTCCCATATCAACTGGATAGCCAAAGGACTTGTCAGTGTGTATGCGACCACCAAGTCTATTTCGTGACTCCAGCAAGAGCACCTGGATAAGAATAGACCAGTTTAATAAGCAAGAAATAAATTAGAATAAAAAGTCGCTACATATGAAAGGGGTTTCTAAAGTCATGAGTAAGCTCACCTTAAAATAAGCATTCTGAAGGAAACGTGCAGCAGCTACCCCTGAGATACCTCCACCAATTACAATGACAGACGGAGATGAACCATGTGGCGTCCCTATGCAAGGTGGTAAAATGCCTAGTTAACCAATAGTTTCATGGCCATAATATATACAGATATATTCTAAGAGTAACAAATAGCATAAGAATGGCGAAAAACTGGCTTCACTACTATACAAAGCAGAAGAATTCATAGATGCAATATTGTTTCCAATAAAGCAGGTCAAGAACAACGGCACAACTTGTCAATAAATAATTTGTAGAACCAGGTGTAAAGCTTATAACATTAGTTTTGATATCAGAGAAAATTCCCTGTTTGGTTAGCTGGCCTAACCTTAGTTGGGTATAAGTTGAAACTCGGAATATGAACTCACCATTCTACTCTCCTCCACTAAAACACCAAGACTTAGTCCTCATCGGGGCTCACACTACTAACGTTTGCCTTCCACATTCCCTATGCTCTTCTTTTACCATTGAACCAAAGCTCAAAGGGTGTTGAGAACTTATAACTATAAGAGGGTATATCTTGCTTATTCAATCCGCATTTTGCCCAATCATAAAAATCATAGCTCTGAGTTATACTTCTAACACATGCTAACATTAATGTAAGTTCAATTTCTTGCTTATTCATTAATGTAACTATAACTATAACTATAAGAGGGTATATCTTGCTTATTCATTAATGTAAGTTCAATTTCTTGCTTACTAAAAGATGATTCTGCTATAACTTCATTGCTTTTCATCTATTACTTTCAGTCAAATCATAGCAACACAGTAATCATTCACAATCATTATCCAATCCAACAGATTCTTTTTAAAATATACAATCATTCTTTAAGATATATGCCAAATGTAACCCACCACGCGCAACCCCAACCCACCACACGAGTCCACCTCTTCTCATATCAGCATGATTAAAATATCCACCAAAATTCACAGAGTCAGATGAATATAAACATAAAGAGCCATTCCCTAATTAAGAAAAATTAAGCTCATACTTAATGTATAAACACACAATTCAACCCACATTTGCATATCAAACACTTTTTATACACCATTATACACTTTACACAAGATTGATACAGTATGCATATATAATGATTTTTCTTTTTCTCCAGATAACACACATTGTATCTCCCTAATAATTCATACAAAAAGTAAATGAACAAGAATTCAATACAATTAACAAACTAACCTCCATTCAAAGAAGTCGAACCAGAATCATTCCCTTTGATTTCCATTTTCCAACAATGGTTAATTCGATCCAAAAAAATGTGAATGTTAATCAAGAAAGAAAAGGGTGTGGGTGGGGTGGGGTAAAGGGGATTTATAAAGGGTGTATAGGAATCAAGGAAACTAATTGAAAAGAATGATAAAGCAAGAAGAGAAGAATGCCAGCAATGATGCGGCTTAAATTGTAACAACACTGTAACTGATCAAATCCACTCATAATCAAAAACCTTAACAACACTGTAACTGATCACAAATTCCTTAACCAACTTTTTTTCCTCTCCTTCTTCTCTCAGAGGCAATTCGTCGAACAGTTGTAAGGCAGCGGGAAATTATGAGTACTTTATACAAAATCAAGAAAAGTAGAGATACGTAAAGGTGGGGGTATTATTGTCATTTTAACTTGATCTAGCGTTACACAGTTATTTTTATATTTCTATTTTATTATTTATCATTCTATAGCAGCTTTACATAGTTATTTTTATTATTGGTCTAGCTTTCAAATTATATAGTATGTTATATTTTAATAACGAAAAATTATGCAATTAAAGTATTTATTTCACAAGTAAGATTTAAAAAGATGTGCATACGCAAGCATTATTCAGGACTGGTGTCATCCGCGCTTTTTCTGACTATTGAAAGTGACAGTTCAAGCTTTGAAGCTCATTTTCTAGCATTCCTTTCAATTCTTTCAACCGATTTGGCAACTTTCAGCTATACAAAGTTAGGTGATTTACCGGGT
>JAOTQJ010000072.1:4461791-4477717 GCA_025642045.1 Solanum sejunctum
TAAAAATAAAACTATTTTTAGTTATAATAAGATAATATTTATTAGACAGATTAGCTAAAAAAAGAGGTCACGTAACATAAAATGGGGAAGTAAAAATTGTTCATTACTAGTTATATATAAGAGAATAAGGCAGTAGCTTCCGGTCACAATCACTTGTTTGAGCAGGTTCGATTATCCTATCTGCTTCAGTTGCCTGTTTTTCCATCTTTATTATATGGGACTAATAAAAAATATTTCCTGAATTTTTTAATTTAATCTTTTCGAGATAACTGCGTATTGATATGTCTGCTTCAATTACTTCAAAAAAATTCTTCAGCTTGCTTCAATTATAATTTTATAATAATTTTTAAAATATAACTAAAAAATTTATCGATGCTACATAAATTGAGACTAAAAAAAAATTATATTACGGCCTCCGGTGAGCCAACAAAAAATAATTTGTGGGATGTTTAATTTAATATTTTCAAGGCAATTGTGTATTGACATGTCTGCTTCAACAACTTCATAATATTTTATTAGCCGTTTCAATTATAATTTTACGATGTCTTCAAAAATATATAGGAAAGATCTATTGATGTCACATAAATTGAGACTAAAAATTAATCTATATTGAGTCTTTCGGTGAGCCAACAAAAAAATAAATTGTGGACTTTTAAATTTAATCTTTTCAAAGCAGTTGTGTATTGATATGTCTACTTCAACGACTTCATAGTATTTATTTAGCTGATTTAATTATAATTTTATAATATTTTCAAAAATATATAGGATAAATCTATCGATATTCTATAAATCAAGACTAAAAAATAATTTATACACGACCTTCGCTACTAGTAGTTTTCTAGACGAAATAATGCGAAGAGTAATCAACAAAAATGGAAGATACAAGTGGACGTGCCGGAGTGGTTATCGGGCATGACTAGAAATCATGTGGGCTCTGCCCGCGCAGGTTCGAATCCTGCCGTCCACGCCTTTTTCAAAAAAATATTTTAATATATATATTAGAAAAAAATTATAAATATGTCGCTCTTGCATAAAACTTACCCGAGCGTGTATTTGGGAAAATATTTATTTTAAACTGATGAGAATAGATATACGTCCATTATATCTGTACATAAGTATGTATTTCTGCATTTTGAAATCATTATATTAAGAATTACAATCGAGAAAATAGAATATTTATATATACTAATAAATTACGTACTCCAAGGAATAGGGTTTTCAAAATATTGTATGCATGGCTCTAATTCCGGTGAAGATTGTGATGGACATAATCATCATGAGTTGATAGAGTTGAAGGGCAAATTAGTCATCTTGAGCTATAAAATACCTTATATCGTGATGAATATAATCGTCATGAGTTGATAGAATTGAATGACAAATGGATCATCTTGAACTATAAAAACCTAGTGAAGATCAACGTTTGAGGATTATGGTAAAGTCTCAAAATGAGTACAATTGGGAGAGTCACATTATCCAATTTCCTTCACAATTGAAAATCATTCATTTTATGATAAGGAAATTATATTTTCATGTAGTATGAAGTCAAGTGATGATTCCATCTACATGTGTTATGATTTCACTACCAAAAGTTGGAGAGAGTTTAGAGAAATTGAGAATCTTAGATCTAGTTTTTATATCAATGTTATGTTTTCTTTTGTAGAAAATCTCTCTCTCCTCTGCTTGGAAAATAATAATTTTTAACATTAAACTTTGGAGCTTGTGTTAGGTCTATTTTCATTTATTTTGTTTGTTAGTTTATAATAGAAGTTAATGGTTTGTCCATATTAGATTAGTGGTTTAGTTGTTTCAATAACGATTTTGATATTATTTTGTTATTCAGTTATTGGTTCTTAATGTTTGAGATTACATGTGGTTTTTTACCTTGTTTCGAAGTGATTTTGAATGATTTCTTTGGTGTTAGGATTTAACGGTTAATGCGATAATCGAATCAATAACGATCAATAATTGATAAATCACTAAAACTGTTAAAAAAATCGTGTTTTACGTTCCTTGGACCATAAAATTCTACCAGGCCTCCGCCAACGCTACCACGCCAGCTGGGCCTCATGCCAGGCTCGTTGCGGACCCACTCGTTGATTTTTTGAAAATGTTGCCCCAGAGCCCCATGCAGTGCCAGAATCTGTAGGCTAACACTCACTGAAAACTGTCGAAATCGCTTGTTTCCTGTTCCTTGGCCCATAAAATCCTACCAGGCCTCAGCCAACGCCGCCGGGCCACCTAGGCCTCTTGCCAGGCTCGTTTCGGACCCTCTTATATAATTTTTCAAGAATGTTGCACCGGAGCCCCATGCAGCGCCAGAATCGTAGGCTAACCCACATAAAACTACCGAAATCGCCTGTTCGCTGTTTCATGGCCATAAAATCCTACTAGGTCTCTGCAAACGCCGCCGGGCCACCTGGGCCTCTTGCAAGGCTCGTTACAAACCCACTCATATGATTTTTTGGGAACGTTGCGCCAACGCACCATATAGCGCCAGAATCAGTAGGCTGACACCCACAGAAAATTGCCAAAATCGCGTGTCTTCTGTTCCTTGGCAAATAAAATCCTACCAGGACTCCGCCAATGCCACAAGGACACCTAGGCCTCTTGCCAGGCTCGTTGCAGATGCACTTGTATGATTTTCTAGAATATTGCGTCGGAGTCCTATACAAAGCCAAAATCCATAACCTAACACCCACAGAAAACTATTGAAATCGCCTGTTTCCTATTCCTTGGCCCATAAAATTCTACCAGGCCTCTGCCAACACCGTCGAGCCACCTGGGCCTCTTACCGCTATCCTTGCGGACCAACTCGTATGATTTTTCAAAAATGCTACACCGGAGCCCCATGCAACGCCAGAATCCGTGGGCTAACACCCTTAGAAAACTATTGAAATCGCCTATTTCCTGTTCCTTGGCCCATAAAATCCTACCAAGCCTCCACCAACACTGTCGGGATACTTGGGCCTCTATCCAGGTTCATTGTGAACCTACTCATATTATTTTTGGAGAATTTTGCGCTAGAGCCCCATGCACCGCCAGAATTCGTGGGCTAACACCCAAAGAGAAATTGCCAAAATTACCTATTTCCTGTTCCTTGGCACATAAAATCCTATCAGGCCTCCGCCAACGCCACTGGGCCACCTGGGCCTCTTGCAGGGCTCGTTGCGAACCCACTTATTTGATTTTTCGTAAATGTTGCACCGAAACCCATGCAGCGCCAGAATTCATAGGCTAATACCGATACAAAATTGCCAAAATTACCTTTTCCTGTTCCTTGGCCCATAAATCTAATCAGGCCTCCGCCAATGCTGCGGGCTATCTTGGCCTCTTGCTGGACTTGTTGCGAACCTACTCATATGATTTTTCGAGAATATTACGCTGAAGCCCCATGCAACGCCAAAATCCGTGGGCTAACACCCATAGAAAACTGTTGAAATCGCCTGTTTATTGTTCCTTAGCCCATAAAATCTTACCAGGCCTCCTTCAATGCCACCTGGCCACCTGGGCGTCTTGCCAGGTATATTGCGAACCCACTTTTATAATTTTTCGAGAATGTTACACCAGAGCCCCATGCAACTCCAGAATCCATGAGCTCACACCTATAGAAAACTATTGAATTCTTTCGTTTCCTGTTCCTTAGCCCATAAAATCCTACCAGGCCTCCGCTAATGCCGCCGGGCCAGTTGAGCCTCTTGCCAGGCTCGTTGCGGACTCACTTGTATGATTTTTGAGAATATTGAACCGAAGCCCTATGCAGTGCCAGAATCTATGGGCTAACACCGACAAAAAACTGTCGAAATCGCCTGTTTCCTATTCCTTGGCTCATAAAATTCTACTAGGCCTTCGTCAATTGTCGGGCCACCTGAGCTTTTTTTCAAGATCTTTATGGACCCACTAGTATGATTTTTTAAGAATGTTGCGGTGGAGCCCTAAGCAGAGCTAGAATCCGTGGGCTAACACCTATAGAAAACTGCCAAAACCACTTGTTTCTTATTCCTTGGCCCATAAAATTCTATCAGGCCTCTACCAATGTTGCTGGGCCACTTAGAGATCTTGCTAGGCTCGTTGCAGACCTATTCATATGATCTTTTTAGAATATTGCACTGGAGCCCCATGCAAAGCAAGAATCCGTGGGCTAACACACACAGAAAAGTGTTAAAATCGCCTGTTTCTGTTCATTGGCGCATAAAATCCTACCAGACTCGCCAAAGCGTCGGGCCACCTAGGCCTCTTGCTAGGCTCATTTCTGACCCACTTGTATGATTTTTCAAGATTGTTGTGTCAGAGCCCCATGCAGCGCCAAAATCGTGGCCTAACACCCATAGAAAACTGCCGAAATCGCTTGTTTCCTATTCCTTGGCACATAAAATCCTACTAGGCCTCTGCCAACACTGTCAGGCCACCTGGGCCTCTTACCGGGGTCGTTATAAACCTACTCGTATGATTTTTCGTGAATGTTACACCAGCGCCGGATTTAGAGCCAAAATCCGTGGGCTAACACCCATAGAAAATAGCGAAATCGCGTGTTTCCTATTCCTTGGCCCATTAAGTCCTACCAAGCCTCTACCAACGCCACCGGGCCACCTAAGCCTCTTGCATGGCTCATTGCAGACCTACTTGTATGATTTTTCAAGAATGTTGCATCCAAAACCCCATGCAACACCAAAATCTGTGGGCTAACACCCATAAAAAACTACCAAAATCGCCTGTTTCTTTTTCCTTGTTCCATAAAATCTTACCAGGCCTCTGCCAACGCCATCGGTCCATCTAAGCCTCTTATCGGGCTCGTTGCAAACCCACTCTTATGACTTTTTGAGAATGTTGCGTCAGAATCCCATGTGGCGCCAGAATTTGTGGGCTAACACCCATAAAAAACTACATAAATCATGTGTTTTTTGTACCTTGGCCCATAAAATCCTACCAGGCCTCCGCCAACACCGCCGGGCCACTTGGGTCTCTTGCCAGGCTCGTTGCAGACCCATTTATATGATTTTTTGAGAAGGTTGCGCCGAAGCCCCATGCAGTGCCAGAATCCGTGGGCTAACACCCACAGAAAATTGCCAAAATAGCTTGTTTCCTGTTCCTTGGCCCATAAAATCCTACAAGGCTTCTGACAATGCCGCCGAGCCACCTGAGCCTCTTGCCGGGATCCTAGTGGATCCACTCATATGGTTTTTTGATAATGTTGCGCCAGAGCCCTATGCAGCTCCTGAATCTGTGGGCTATTACCCTCAGAAAACTACCGAAATCATCTGTTTTCTTTTTTTTGGCCCGTAAAATCCTACTTGGCCTCCGACAATACTACTAAGCCACTATGACTTCTTTCCGAGCTCGTTGTGGATCCCCTCGTATAATTTTTTGGGAATATTATGCTGAAGCCCATACAATGCCAGAATCTATGGGCGAACACCTACGAAAAACTATCGAAATTGCCTATTTTCTATTCCTTGGTAAATAAAATCCTATCAGGCCTCCACTAATGCCGCTGGGATACCTACTCCTCTTACTGGGCTCGTTACGGACCAACTCGTGTGATTTTTTGGGATTGTTGCATCGAAGCCCAATGCAGTGCCAGAATTCGTGGGATAATACCCATAAAAATATGCCAAAATCACCTTTTTCCTGTTCCTTGGTCCATAAAATCCTTCTAGGCCTCCGCCAACATCACCGGGCTACCTGCGCCTCTTGTCGGGCTCGTTGCGAACCGACTGGTATGAACTTTTGGGAATATTGCGCTGGAGCCCCATGCAGCGCTAGAATCCGTAGGCTAACAACACCAGAAAACTGCCAAATCACCTTTTTCCTGTTCCTTGGCCCATGAAATCCTACCAGGCCTCCGCCAATGTCATCGGGCCACCTGCGCCTCTTGCAGGGCTCGTTGTGGACCCGCTCATATGATTTTCAAAAATGTTGGGCTGAAGCCCCATACAATGCTAGAATCGATGGCAAACAACCGCAGAAGACTAATACAATTGCCTGTTTCCTATTCCTTGGCCCATAAAGTCCTACCAAGCCTCCGCGAATGCCTCGGGGCACTTGGGCATCTTGCAGAGCTCGTTTTGGGCTCATTCTTATGATTTTTTCTGAATATTGCGCAGAGCCCCATGCAACGCCAAAATTCGTGGGCTAACACCCAAAGAAAACTGTCAAAATTATCTATTTCCTATTCCTTCGCTCGTAAAATTCTACTAAATCTCCGCCAATGTCCCTGGGCCACCTGGGCCTTTTGTAGGGCTCGTTATAGACCCACTCGTAGGATTTATCGGAAATGTTGCGCCATGCAGCGCCAAAATCCATGGTTAACACCCATAGAAAACTGCAAAATCACTTGTTTCCTGTTCCATAGCCCATAGAATCCTACAGGGCCTCCGTCAACGTCGCTGAGCCACCAAGGTCTCTTGCCGGGCTCATTACGGACATCGTATAATTGTTCAGGAATTTTGCTCCAGAATCCCATGCAGCGCCAGAATTTGTGGGATAACACCCACAAAAAACTACCGAAATCACTTATTTCCTATTCCTTGCCCCATAAAATCCTACCAGGCCTCCGCCAACGTCGTCGGGCCACTTGGGCCTCTTTTCGAGATATTTGTAAATCCACTCGTATGATTTTTCGACAATGTTGCTCCAGATCCCCATGCAACGCGAGAATCCTTGGGCTAACACCCATAGAAAACTGCCAAAATCTCTTATTTCCTATTCCTTGGCCCATGAAATTCAACCAGGCCTCCTCCAACACCGTCGAGCCACCAGGGTCTCTTACCGGGCTCGTTGCCAACCTATTCGTATGATTTCTCGAGAATGTTGGGTCGGAGCCACATGCGGTGCCAGAATACATGGGCTAACACCCATAGAAAACTGTCGAGCTTATTTCCTATTCCTTGGCCCATAAAATCCTACCAGGGCTACGACAACGCCGCCAGACCACCTGGCCTCTTGCTATGCTCGTTGTAGACCCACTCGAATAATTTTTTGAGAATATTGTACCGGAGCCCCATGCAGTCAGAATTCGTGGGCTAACACTCATAGAAAATTATGAAAATCACCTATTCCCTGTTCGTTGGCACATAAAATCTAACTAGGCCTTCGCTAATGCTGCCGGGCCACCTGGGCATCATGTTGGACTCGTTGCAGATCCACTCGTATGATTTTTCAAGAATGTTGCATTGGAGCCCCCTGTAGCGCCAGAATCTATGGGCTAATACCCATAGAAAACTGGCAAAATCATTCATTTCCTATTCTTTGGCCCATAAAATTGAACCAAGCCTCCGCCAATGCCATCAAGCCACCTAGGCCTCTTACTGGGCTAGTTGCAAATCCACTCGTATTATTTTTTGAGAATATTACTCCGAAGCCCTACGCAGTGCCAGAATCCATGGCTAACATCCATAGAAAACAGTCGAAATTGCCTGTTTCCAATTTCTTGGCCCATAAAATTCTACTAGGTTTTGCCAATGCCATCGGGCCACTTGGGACTCTTGTCGGGCTCGTTGCGGATCCACTCATGATTTTTTGAGAATGTTGCATTGGACCCCTATGAAATGCTAGAATCCGTGGACTAACACTCATAGAAAACTACCAAAATCGCCTGTTTTCTGTTCTTTAGTCCATAAAATCCTACCAGGCCTCCGCTAATGCGGGCCACCGAGGCCTTTTGTCGAGCTCGTTTCGAACCCACTCATATGATTTTTCAAGAATGTTGCGCTAGAGCTCGATGCTGAGCTAGATCCATGGGCTAACACCCACAAAAAACTATTGAAATCACCCATTTTCTGTTCTTTGGCCCATAAAATCCTACTAGGCTTCCGCCAACGTTGCAAGGTCACCTGGGTCTTTTGCCTGTCTCGTTGTGGATCCACTCGTATGATTTTTCATGAATGTTGTGCCAGAGTCCTATACAGTGCCAAAATCTGTGGGCTAACACCCACAGAAAACTGCTGAAATCACCTCTTTCCTATGTCTTAGCCCGTAAAATCCTACCAGGCCTCCGCCAACGGCGCTGTGCCACCTGGGACTATTGCTGGGTTCTTTACGGACCCACTCGTATAATTTTTTTAGAATGTTGCGCTGGAGCCCCATGCAGAGCTAGAATTCGCGGGCTAACACCCATAAAAACTGCCAAAATCGCCTGTTTCCTGTTTTTTGGCCCATAAAATCCTACCAGGCCACCACCAACGCTGCTGGGCCACCTGGGCCACCTGGGCCTCTTGCCGGGGTCATTGCGAACCCACTCATATGATTTTTTGAGAATGTTGCACCGAAGCCCCATGCAGCGTCCGAATCCGTGGGTTAATACCTACAAAAAACTATCGAAATTGCCTCTATCCTGTTTTTGGCAAATAAAATCCTACCAGGCCTTTGCCAACGTTGCCGGTCAACCTGTGCCTCTTGCTCGGCTCGTTGCTGATCCACTTATATGATTTTTTAGGAATGTTGCGCCGGAGCCCTATGCAATACCAGAATTCGTGAGATAACACCCACAGAGAACTGGCGAAATTGCTTGTTCCCTGTTCCTTGGCCCATAAAATCCTACCAGGCCTCCACTTATGCCATCGGGCCACCTTGACCTCTTGCCGGGCTCGTTGCGGACACACTCGTATGATTTTTTGGGAATGTTGTGTCAGAGCCCCATGCAGCTTCAGAATTCGTGGGCCAACACCTACACAAAACTGTCGAAATGGCATGTTTGCTATTCCTTGGCCCGTAAAATCCTATCAGGCCTCCGCCAACGTCGTTGGGCCACCTGGACCTCTTGCCGAGCTTGTTGCAGACCCATTCGTATGATTCTTCGGGAATGTTGCGTCGGAGCCCAATGCAGCGCCAGAATTCGTGGGTAGTGGTTCCCTTATTGGTTTAACATATCTAGAGATCGATAATCGATAAGTTAAACCAATAAACTTCAAAAGTAAATCGAATCCACCGAAAGACAACCTTAATCACATGGCATGACAAGAGGTCAAAAAAATTGGTGCTGGGAGATTAGTTTTCTTTCTAATGTTCAAACCGATACAAGTCAAAACTATAAATTTGAAAATTAAATCGAAGCGATCGATATACAACCTGATCACATGGCCACAAGAGAGGTCAAAAAAACTGATCCAAGGAGATTAGTTTGCTTTCTATCACAACAAATCCGTACACATGAGCTCATCTCCATATCCATAAATTTTCATTTTCCACAATAATGCTTTTCTTTTTATTGGTATGCCGATCCGAGGGCCCAAAGTACACTAATGTTAATACATAAATGTACCTTTTAGTTTGGCTTCATTTCATATTTATGTTCTCCAACTTTGAGTGTGTACAAATAGACACTTAAACTTATAATAAATCAAACAAGGAGACACATGAATCCTACGGTGGCACGCAATTTATGAAGACATAGATATGTTTATAAATCAGGGAGTGAAGAATTCAAGATTCCTCATATGATTTCTATGATATGCCTATCTAAGCGATTTGTAGTTAAACTTAACATCTAAAAATCTAAAATTTTGAGAAAAACTTGAATGTATTTCCTTCAATGAAGCAAAACGTTCCATATGACCTTTGGCACATTATTAACTAGGTTGATAAGCAAATCATCTGTCCAAGAAACAAGAATGTAAACCAACTTTCCCGTTTTTTGAGTTACAATCAGACTTCTCTATAACAACATTTCACTAGAACAGCCAAGTTTACGTTGGAATTGATTTCTCACGTTATGTTACTCCATATGATATGTTTTCTATAACTTCACAAACGATGTTATTATAGAGACATTTGACTGCATTTTCCCTAGTAGAAACTTTATAATAACCTAGACTCACTCGTAACTTCTTGACGATCCTTGTTTATCCATCAAACTAATAGCTGACAGCTGACAGTTGACGCGCCAACTTCTGGTCTCGTTCATTGTGATCTGATCCGATACTTGAGACAGCATTTCCGTTGTCTGGCCATGTCATTGGAAGTACCAAGTTTCTACACAACAGGATGATTTGTTAGGACAAGAAACGAATACGACTTATAAGAACAGACGAAAAGACAAGATCAGAGACAAAAACAAAGATATGTATGTAACTGTGTACCGTTCCACACGTTTGTATATGCAACGATTCATCATATCCACTGTATACTGACCAAAAAAGATGTCAAGGTCCTTTGCCAAGTTTGATATTTGATATGCTGGTAAGATGTCCCAAATCTTCAGTACTTGAACATGTGTCGAGTTCTGCTGCAGAACACCTGTTGTCCAAATCAACTTTAAGTGCTTCACATAGTAGACTTCCAACAATGCAGAAGAACTCCCATCCTTGTTGTTAAGCCTTCTGTTCTTTTCTGACTTACGCCAACGGCTTGACAGCTTCACCAACAGAGAAATCACTTCTTTACTGATCTCCGCGTCCTTAATTCTGGCAATGGATTTCATGAAATTCTCACTGAACAAAACCTGTTAGGTTGTAACAGCAAAGAACCTTTTACTTCTCTAGTTGATGAGTTATGCAACCACCATTAGTACAAACGTCCAGCTTTAGCGAAATGAAGTAACGTACCTTCCACTTGGCTGTTTCAAATAAAGGGGAGTCTGTTCTGAGTAATGTAACTATCTGTCCAAGCTCAACAGTAGCACTCAAAACTGCTTGAGTTAACCTCTTGTCATCAGTAGCATCAAAGTAACAACCACGAGCCTTAGCGTCAATCACTATATTCTTCCAAACAGAATCACTGTTAACCAAAGTTGCAGCATTTCCCTATATCCAAAGACAGTATCTGCATAAGAAGCCGAGGAAACAACTAACAACATGTCCATCAAATCGAAAATGTAGAATTGTGTTCCTTAAATCAGTACCTAGCTCGTGTCAGTGCTACATTTGCTCTCTGAATGTTAGAAAGAAAACCAACTGACCCACCCCCATTACACCGAACAGTGGATATAATTATTACATCCTCTTCACCACCTTGGAAACCATCAACAGAGCGTACGTTCACTGAGAAATCACTCTTAGCATCCGTGCTATATCTATTGCCAAGAGTTTGTTGAATAGCAAAATCTTGAGCTTTGTAAGGAGATATACAACCAACACGGACTTTCTGATTTGACGAAATAGATTCTGTATTTCATTCACATTATATAATATCAGTACAGGACGCAAACCAAGAGTCTGTAAAAATTCATGAAAGATAAAGAGTATTTACCTTTATGAAGGTTTGCAACAATCTCAGCTACAACGAGAACTTCTGCCATATTTCTCGTGCTGTTCTGGTCATCGAGCACTTCTTTTCCTCTGCTCACATTAATGAATGAGTAGGAGCCAAAAATTTCTCCTTTAAGAAATCTCTTGTGATATATAGTTGCTGTCACATTAGGACCGTCCATGATTTTCTTCTCGTAGAACTCGTTATTTGGGAACAAACTTATTTTTGGATGCATCCTATATTGAACATTAAGAAGGTGTTTCTTGTGTCCTAATATTACCAGCCTCTCGAATAAGCTCCTCCCAAACTCAGCCTTCTCGCAAATCTGTTAACAACAGACACAAATTTTAAAATATGAAAGCGCAGCAACGATATCTATGAACATTCAATACTAAGATTGTTTGAAAACCTGGCTTTGAACCAAAGCAGGTAGTTGTTTCTCATCTTCGATGAGTATAGCATGGCGGAGACCAGGGAGTTGTAACGGAATGGTGGATTCACATTCTTTCAGCTGAGCAGCTTCATCAATTACCACGATCTCCAGAGGCTCCATTCCCCTTCTATGCAATTTTGATGAGCTAAAAGCAGTGCAGAAAATCAAGCACGCGCCTTTTAGACAAAAACTTCGAACTTGATACTCATAAATGAGTACAGGAAGTGAGATACTCTCATTGAGAAATTTCAATACTCTAAGGCATTCTTTTTTAATTGCATACAGATAACCAAAGCACCTCGCCTTATTCCTTGCCAAAATACCAAGCAGAACTTCTTTAAACTCTTTGCATGTACTAACAGAACCAAACAATGCTTCAAGAGTTCGAAGCATTTTACGAAGCCTTATCATTTCCTTAGCTACTTCTAGTGGAAGGAAAGAAGTCGGTACATGTGTGTACAAGCTCGTCAGACAAAACATCAAGTGTTTCTGGATCCTTTTGAATCTCTTGATAACAAATTCCTCAAATGTCCAAACACTGGTCTGTTTTTCACTTGTCTCGACAAAATTAGCATTGTTCGCTTCACCATTGGATCCAAAGTTATTCCTCCTCTTAGAACTTTTACCCTTTGATGCCTTCTTCTTCTTCTTTTGTAAGTTTTTTATGACAATCTTTTTCGGCAACTTGGTTGTACTATTCTTTCCTTTTTCTTCGTCTTCTTCTCTTAAGTATTGCCGGTACTGCTTCATAGGAGCCTCAAGAAAAGATGTCATGGACTGGATAGTACTTCTCCACCCATGAGAAGGAGACAAACAGCTAGCAAGTTTACGAACACGAATATTAAGAAATACATCAAACAGATCTTCATGATCACCAATGTTCCATTCGTTTTTCATTACCAAATAAAATGATGTCCCCTATACCATATGTGCCAAATTCAAGACCACCTCGCACATGTTGCATCAGCCTCTTAGTAACTCCCAACACAGCAATGTTCGCAGGAGCACACGTCAAAGTTCTGCATTTCATCTTTAACAGGACGTAAAGTAAGGAGGCAACTGTTTTGGTCTTACCCTGTTCCCGGAGGACCCCAAATGATCTTAACCGTATTCTGGTGAACACATTCTCTTGTTGCAATACAAGTTAGAACAGCCTCTTGTTGAGCATCATCTAGCCCAAAGGACTCAATGATGGCACTTGAATTCGATAAAGCATTAGTTTAAGATTCCATGGAGGAGCAAAGGGAGCAGTCTACTTCATCCTGTGGACGATTGAAACAACGGACCTCAAAAGATGATTATTGAAATCTAAACTAACCGAGAAAGATCTTATAGTACAAAAACAACAACATACCCAGTGGAATCCCACACGTGGGGTTTGCGGAGGGTAAAATGTATGCAGACCTTATATTACCACTACATCATAGATATGAAGAGGTTGTTTCTAGGAAACCCTCGTCTCAAAAATCAAGCCCCACAAGCAGACAATACTCGATATAGAAAAAAGGGAAAGAAAGGAAAAAAGGAAGAACGACTAATAATGAAAGACAAATGATAGTATGTAAACAAGACTAAGCATGCGGTAGCACAAGACATCGGTTAGTAAGAGGTGTCATCCAACATTGCCTTGGCGAAAGTTTTGTTTACACAAGCATGTAAACAATATACGTTTAAGAAACGATAAATATACCAACAACAGATAGACACTACTTGAAAATGATACAAAGTAAAGTAGAGCTCGAGATAACGTACAAGCCAAATTGTAAATATAGACAGGCATAACTTGAACAAAATCTTGTATATGCAGCTAAGAAAGATGTTTACTTACAGTAATTGGATTACTTTTCAGTACAGTCTTGATGATGTCCAGGTTTGCTGTTCCCACATGTGGATTCAAAGCAGCCCATATTTGAAGATTTGTTGTTAAAGTGGAAACATAGACAACGAAAAGTCTATCCCCCTTTTCACCCTTCTTATTGTCTGGTTTCCGAAATGAAATAGCCTTCGAAGACTGAACATGTATCAGGTATGAATCTTTATCTGTGTCATGAATTATGCCAATCAAATAAGATAGCTTAGGCCTATTCAAATCATCAATTCTTCTCGGTATCACATCTGATAGTGCAATCAAATCTCCATTTGCTGGTTTATACTTTTTTTCGATCTTCCTCCCTTTCATAGCTCAGCTCAACAGTTCAATATCATAATATAAACCTTTGGGAGGTTTAAAAGTAAACAATTCTTTGACATCAAGAACCTCAAGTACAGGGGCTCGTGAAACTGTGGCGATGCTTGAGAGCAAGTCAGCATGTGTTTCTTCAATAAGTGGAGTAATGAATAACTTCATGTAATGATCAATTGATGAGAATGTCTCAGGAATCGCCTCAACCTAACACATTTGAAGAAAAAAGAAGACGAATAACTTAGCAAAAACGAAGAAACGAAGACAAGTGTTTCAAAGATAATAGTTAAAAGGTCGATTTTGTTGTTACAAACTTGATGCCTTCCATTATGCATCTTGGCTCTTAGTCGATGTAGCCATAGGTTCTACTTAACGTATTGCCTTAGGCTTGGAAAGTTGTATACATATATTAAGATCATACTCATCCTGAATTACTCAGAATCTAAATTTTCCTTCAATTATATCACGCGCGTGATTATGCTAGAAACACAAAATGCTTTCTACAACTGAAGAAACAAACTTGGAAGAATAATCGTCTAGTTCACGTTGCTATGTGGCAATGGTTTATTCTCGTCTAGCCACTACTAAGGCGATATTAGCATGTGATCTTGAGTACTCCCTTCATTCATTTTATGTGACACTATTACCTTTTGGGAGGTCACAGAGGTTCTTAGTATATAAGTGATATGATTGTATAAATATTTTTCAATGACCATTAAACATAACTTAAAACACTATTCATAAATACTTCCCAATGCATGCATATGGACAAGAAGTAGAAAGATTATTCAAACCTTGTCTTTGTAAAGGTCTTTGTTAAGCACATCACTTAAAGACCAAGAAAACACAAAATCTATCAACCTTGGAGGGGTGATTTTCTCTTTTTTCTTCATTGTAGTAGTTGCCAATGCCATCTTCCCTAGTAGCCATCAAAACATCAATTTGTTTAGGAATCTTCGTACAAATAGCCAGACAGATTTACTATTTACTTATTCTAGTTGATATACATAGATTATACGCTATCATACACATATCATTCATGGATTACACATATATTATATATCATCACTAGTAGTCATCAAAATAAATGAAACATCAAAATTTTTAGGGGTCTTCACACAAATTGTCAGACAGATTAACTATTTACTTTTTTTTTTAGCTTGTATAACAGATTATACACTGTCATACACATATTATACATGGATTACACGTATATTATACATCATCACTAGTATTCATCAAAACAAATGAAACATCAAATCTTTTAGGAATCCTCACACAAATAGTTGGACAGATTTACTATTTACTTTTTCTAGCCAATATACATAGATTATACACTATCATACGCTATCATACGCATATTATAATACATGAATATACATATATTATATATTATCCTAGTAGTCATCAAACAAAGGAAACATCCATTGTTTAAGAATCTTCACACAAATAGCCAGACTGATTTACATTATGTTATTTCTACCCAATATACATAAATTATACACTATCATACATAATATACATCTTTCCCTAGTAGTCATCAAAACAAAACAAAACAAAACATTATTCTTTTGTACATGCAAGAACAAATAGAAGAGGAAAAAAAATTAATGTTTAATTAATTACTTTTTCTTTTTTCTTCTGAGATTATGAGTTTTTTTACTTTGTGTTGATTGGAGAAGTTCATGAGTATACTCAAAATTTGAAATTGTATATGAAACAATAATGTGAAGTGATTTATTTTTTTTTAAAAAAAATCGTTTTGTTTTTTCATTGGGAATTAAAGAGGTTTAAAATAAATAAATAAATTACGCCACATTTTATTTCTTTTGTTTAATTTTCTTTTCTCATTTTCCATGGCTTAGACGAATGGAATACTTGATATAATGACACATTAAAAAGCACACATTAGTCTGTTTTTATTTGTCCACTATTGACTTAATATATTTTTTTAACGAGTAATAAATAAAATGACATATTTTCATCAATCTCGGATAGAACCAAAAATTGACTATTTTTTGGCTTTGGAGTATGATGGAATAAAGCAAAATGTCTCTTTAAACTATCTGCGATTTTTTCATTTGTGAAGTAGCAGTTAGTCAATGCAACTTTCGACGCTCCTCATGGGTC
>JAOTQJ010000072.1:4519249-4533332 GCA_025642045.1 Solanum sejunctum
CAAACTTTTTTTACCTTGTTAGTAATACTAGTTGGCCTATAATATGTATACTAATATGGCTGTTACTTATCTCTACTTGCTTTGATATTCAATACTGTTGTTCCCTGAACTGAACTGAGGAGTTGTAATGGATATCGTATCGACGATACTGGATGAGTCTATGTCAATTGGTACCATAGAACTTGGCCACACAAATGATGGCTTGAATGGTGGTACTTGTGGTGGTGGTACTGATCCTGATATAATTTGAACTATAGTTTGTGTATTAGGCCTTTCATTGGCAATTGGATGGGAACAAGCCAGAGCAAGTAGTAACAATCTCTCTGCTTCTTCAGACAGGTATTGATCCTCGAGCCTCGTGTCAACAGCCTCGAGGATTCCCCCATCGCGATGCAAGAACCAAACCCAATCAACAAGGAGTTGAAAGCCGTTAACTTTGGTTCCAGGCCTTTTGCCACATACTAGTTCCAACAACACTGCCCCGAATGCATAGACATCAGAATGTTGAGTTGCTTTTCCTGTATGGAAGCATTCTGGCGCGATGTACCCCATCGTGCCAAGTACACCTTCTGCTTCATCAGCATACGAGGTCTTTTCGTTGTCAATTGCACGTGCTAGGCCAAAATCACCTAGACGTGCATTGAAGTTTGAGTCGAGCATGATGTTGTTTGCCTTGAGATCGCGATGGATCACTTTCTGCTCGTACTCATTGTGGAGATAGTGCAGGGCTGACACGACTCCCGATACAATGTTGTACCTGACACTCCAGCTGAGTGCCTCTTTTTCTGGCCCTGAGAAGAGATGTTTGTCCAGGCTACCATTTGGCATGTACTCATAAACAAGTAGTAGCTTTCCATGCTTGTGGCTCCATCCTGTCATAATAATGCAACAGTTTAACTAACTTATAACATGTGGCCATCCTTATTCCGTTCGACCCTCAATAACTG
Source organism: Solanum sejunctum (assembly GCA_025642045.1). Lineage (NCBI taxonomy): Eukaryota > Viridiplantae > Streptophyta > Magnoliopsida > Solanales > Solanaceae > Solanum > Solanum sejunctum. The sequence goes on from JAOTQJ010000072.1 coordinate 4,520,197, forward strand.
CCTCTTTATTCAATCTTGAAACCGACAATCTGAACAAGCTCACACAGGCGACTGAGTTGAAATTATTAGTAAATATTTATTTAAAACATGAACAAAAATAAAATAATAAAATATTTTTTTAATTAATATTTATTTAAGAGACGTATAAATTAAAAATATAAAGAATTATCTTAAAATAAAGTGAGTGTATAATTATCACTTCCAAACTATTGCAAAAGGTGTTTGAGCACACCATTTTTGACACTTGCAAGTTGCATCAAACTCTTTTTATCCTTTTCCACTTATCCTACTTGTTTTTATATAACTATTGGGACCATTCTCAAGTTGGATTTGGACCTAATGTGTCAAAACGGAACTCCTTAGAACACTTCAATTATTCTTGGTAGTACCATAATAATAAAATTTTATTATTTTTTGGTTAGTCGTCAACTTATCTTAATGTTCCACACTATAATCAGCAAATAATATATCCAGTGAAATATGACAAAATAGATAAAGTGAAATATGCATTGTTCTTTATCACTATCTGTCTGAAGTAGAGAACATGTTTCCGAATGACCAAACATGAACTATACTAAAAAAAGAAAAAAAGAGGATTTTTTCAAAAAGAGTAAACATTTGAAACATAATAACGCAAAGAATACTTATAGTTTGCTAAAATTATGACTTATAGCTACATATTATAGGACAGAGGCGAGTGAAATCGAGAGATAGCAAATTATATGTGTATATTTGTCAAATTGTATGTGTATATCTGCCAAATAAATATATATATCTGACTAGCGAGATTAGAAGAGCGAGGACGGAGAGACGAGCGAGAGAGGATAGAGAGGTGAATTGTCCGTACAATTGAATATATATATCTGTAAAAAGTAAAAAAGGAGAGTTCAAAATACTTACCAAGTAATTTGACAAGATGTTTATGTCTTAAACGGTTGATAATAGTTAGCTCAGCCAAGAAATCATCTTGACCCTTGATACTTTCTCTAGAAAACCACTTCACAGCAATTTCCAAATTTTCACCAACTAAATACCCTTTGTACACAACTCCAAATCCACCTTCACCAAGTTTATTCTTTTCATCAAAATTATTAGTAGCTTTTTTTAATTCTTTAAACTCAAAATCCCTTGGCATTCCTGGCAAACTCTTTAATGCCCCCAATATACTTGATTGTGACCTATCACCCCTTTTTTTCTTATACCAAACATACCCTGACAAAATCAAGAAAACAACCACCAATATTGGCACACCAACACCTAGACTTATTACTAGTACCTTTTCTTGATCCTTTTCTTGAAAATACTCAACTGTTAAATTCCATCTCAACACACAATTCAACTGATTGAAATGTCCTGTTGAACCAGAGAACCCAAAGTATGATTCTTGATTTACAATTTCCCTCAAATCAAGATTGTGTGTTAGTATTGGTTCTTTTGGCCTTGTTGGGGTTGTCCCATTTTTCATCCTTTGTTCAACAATGTACACATCAAGTACTTTCTTGAATCCATCATATTGTACCCAAACATTGTAGTATCTTTCACCCATTGGAACTAGTTCAATCCCATGTGGGGTTAAAGATTCTGTCTTTACTGACTTAACACTGTTTATATCAATCCCAATATGGTTACCATCCACATCGATATCATAATTCTTGAATGTGTCTAGCTCTACAGCGATTATTTTGTTGGAGGACATGCCATCTGTTGTAGCATTTGTTAGTCCCAAATATTGGCCATGACTATTTAGTGGCATGTCCAAATTTGGACAAATCAAGAAAGCTAGACCTTCAGCTGGTGTCTTATTATATGGCCTGAAGATGTTTACTAGGAACGAAGTGTTGAAAGAAGCCACCCTAGAGAAATCATTTTCCATCCATAGTTTGAAGGGTTGTTTTAAGAGGATTCTGCCTGAGGTGTTGAATGTATTGAAAGCTGGGGAAGATGTGTCTGGGGTGATTTGAAGAGCTTGATTGCTGATTTGGGCAGGTGGTTTGATTTCAAAAATGGGAATGTATGTATGGTTAAAAGGGTCACCATATTGTTTGTCAAATTTTATCATCTTGGCTTGTGATATGATTTCAAGGGAGCAGAAAAATATGAAGATTGTTGGTGTCAAAAATCCCATGTTGGTATAGAAGAAGCTAATTTTGGAATTATGATATATGGTGTGGGAGAGGAGTTGTTTGAATTTGGAACAATCTTTCTTCTTTTATTGTACTACTTGGAAGTTGCCAACCCCTCCCATCCCCACCTTCCACTAATTTTCCTATAATTTGATTGGTATATTAGTGTACAACAACATACCCCGTGGCTCTCACTCATTGCGGAGTGAGGGGAGTCGTATGTACGCAGCCTAACCCCTATGTTTAAAAATATAAAGTGAATGTTTCTAGATGACCCATGAGGAGCGTCGAAGCTAATTTCTTGGGAGACTTGAAGTGCTCGACGAAGATGATGTCATGTTATCAAGAGGTCAAGTGTTCGAGTTGTGAAAATAGTCTATTGCATCTTGCAAACATGCAGGATAATACTGTTTATAAGTTATAAATATACATACACTTGATTCACTCAAAATCGAAGACACATAAAATTACTAACTTTTGGTGTTTTATTGTAAAGGTCAATTTTTTTTATTAGAGCTTTGAGGTAATCGATGAAGTTGATGTCATGTTATCAAGAGGTCACGTGTTTATGTTCAAGTTATGAAAATTGTCTATTGCATCTTGCAAACATGCAATGCAAGACTGTTTATAAGAAAAGAGTATATAAATAGATAGATAGATATATTATACGAAATATAAGTGAAAATAACCTCTTGGGATTTTATTGTAAAGGTCAAAATTTCTTGAGAGACTTGAGGTGAGCCACGTAGTAATAAGGGAGTTCATTCGAACCTCCTTTGATAAAAAATTATATTATTTATATTTGACAAAAATAATTTTTTTATATATATAATAGATGTTGAACCAACCCCCTTCGATCAGTTTGTATGTCTACTTTTTAACATTTTGAACCACTTTAAAGAAAATTATAACTTTGTCACTTAAGATAATCAATAAAAATTAATATCATATTATCAAGAGGTCTTGTGTTCGAGTTGTAAAAAATAATTTCTTGCATTGCATCTTGCATACATGGAGGGTTAAGACTGCTTATAAGTTATATAATATAAAGTATATAAGTTAAATATATTTTTATACACTTGATGAATTTCTGACTTTGCTTACACTCCAACATAAAATTATAAAAAAAGACCTTCAAATTCCCCACATGCAGCTGTAGTGTTGATTATTTTATCATCACAAATTCCTCAATTTAATATTACCATTCATAATAAATATTTAGAGTTAATTTTACATATGATTATTGAGCTGAAGGTTTATTAAACCCAAATTTATCATAAAAAAAATAATTATATCCTCGTAAGAAGTATTTTTACTAATTTATCCTTAATAAAGTGGGATTATTATTTATTTAGCACAGTTCTTGGTTACATAAGAAAAAATTACTTATTTAAATAGTGGTAAATTTGAAGATAAACAATTAATATCTTCTTATTTTTATGTGAAAGTACAACACTTATTCTAAATAAAAATATAATTGGATATTAATTATTCTATTTCAAAGTTATCCCCATTTTAAACATCTTTTATTTTCCTATGACTAAATGAAGCATTATATTCATTTTTGTAAAATTTTATTTATGTACTTTAAGAGCTATTTATTTATCAACATGAATTATGATACAGTGATGAGATTGCTCCACCCTTAATCAGAAGTCTCTCAAATTTAAGTCTTGAGAATGGAAAAAATTATGTTGGGAGCACCACATTCAAATGGACCCTGCAGTGCGCAATGCAAATTTAGTCAGGACTTTATGTGCTCTGGACACCAAGTGAGGAAAAAAAGCTATTTGTTTTCTCTTATACATCATTACATATCTTTGTGAATACGCAATGATTAAAAACGTTAGAGGTATTAAAAACAAGTCTTTTGTTGAAGAAAAAAAAGCAAAATTAAAGGATAATTCCATTGAATAACATTAATAAATAAATAATGAAAAGTACTCCCTCAGTCTCCATTTTATATGATACTCTTTCCTTTTTGGTCCGTCCTAAAAAAAAACGTCACCTTACTCGAATTGGAAACAATTTGACTTTAAAATTTTTCTTTTACCCTTAATAAAGTTAATCTCAATCACATAAATTTTTCAGAATAATTTTACACTACAAGTTTTAAAAAGTCTTATTTTTTTTTAAATATCATGTCAAATTAAAGAATACCATATAAAATAAGACGGAAAGAATAACTATCAATTATTATATGTACAAAAGTTGTCTTTGCTTTTTTTTTTCTTTCTAATAATAGGATTAGGTTCATTTATTAGTGTAAATCATGCATCATGACCCAACTAGGATAATTAATTATTTAATTAATTCTTTTAGGGATAATAAAATTCCCCATGGACCACAAGTAGGTTGATTAATTTTGATACTTGTCTTATAAAGAATGAAAAGGAGAAAATTAAGTATAAAGTGGAATAATAATGTATAAAAATCATTTTAGGTTAACTTTTTATATCCTTGTTCTTCCTTTCTTTTGGCTGTCTTTTTCTATTTTATTTATCAATAGCATTTTAGTCACCAATATAAAATTATTTGTGAAACTTGATTTTGATCCTTCTCATATTGACACGTTTGGTATTCATACTATACTCTCTTGCATCTACTTTCATGATGCAAGTCCGAGCATCAGTCTCCAACGTTGTTGATTGATCGAGCTTATAGCAACTCATATCGGAGACCAGGGTGAGCATTCAACGTTTCTAGATCAGTTTGTCTCCTTTAACTTAGTGGCCCGTTGTTTTCGTATATTTCGAGACTAGACAGATCTTGTAGATATTTTTGATCCATTTGTGAAACTTGTACTCTTTATTTTGTTGTAGTAGCTCTATATTAGTGACGTCCAAGTTCGGATCTATGTATGTGTGTGTGTGTGTATGTGTATATATATATATATACACATATATATAGTTAGTTCCTGCTATTATTTATTTGTACTGACTCTTGTATGTTGATTCAGTTAGTTTTTCCCCTTGTACTCATTACTTGTAGTTTCGAATTACGAGTTGACTTAACTATCGATGGGTTACCTAAGAAATCAAATCTTGACAAGTTGCTATCTAAAATATGTATCTTCAGTCTCTTTATGTAGGAAAATATGTTATATTTAGACTATTTTTAAAAGTATATTATCCTCAAATATGAAATAACAATACAAGCTTAACATATCACATAAGCAAATAAATGTTCGAACAGCTAAGAATGCTTGAAATTAGTGAATATTCACAAAAAGACAGATCAAAAAGGCACAATTTCAATAATCCAAAGTTAAATATACTTGGTTAAATATCACAAAAATTAAAATTAAAATTATTAATAATTAAGGAATGAAAAATGGTACTAGCGAAATGAGTATTGAGTTTATATGTAATTTAGCAATTTTACATGAAAAATAGTTTATATTTAATTTAATGTAATTTATCAAATGGTTTGAACATGTGTAGAGAAGGAGTACCAATGCTCCTGTTAGGAGGTGCGAGAAGTTGGTTTTAGGAGTTACACGAAGGGGTAGAGGTAGACCGAAGAAATACTGAGGGGAGGTGATCAGACTTGATATGGCGAAACTTGATCTCACTGAAAACATGACCCTAGATAGAAAGAAGTGGAGGTCGCGAATTAAAATAGTAAGTTAATAAGTTGGTAGGGTTAGGTGGTTATCTAGACATGGAGTACAGTAGGGTAGAGGATTAGTAGCGTTTTATAACATGTGTTGTCATTATTTGTTGTTTATGTGTTAATTATATCATATTTACGTATTGTCATGTGTTTTTGCTTATTAGTCATTTTTTGTTGTTCCCTTTTTTTTTTTTACTTTTTGTCATATCTAATTTATTCTGCTTATGGGTTTTTGAGACAGTGGTTCCCAGGAAACCACCTCTCTACTTCTATGAGGTAGTGGTAAGATCTACGTACATTCTACCCTCCTCAGATCCCACTTGTGGAATTCCACTGAATATGTTATTGTTATTATTTATCAAATATATATAAAAAATAAAAAATATTATTCTCCATACCAAATATACAGATAAAGTCAAAAGTATAGGACATTGAGTTTATGTCTTCATAAAATTTACGCAATTGATCGAGGAGAACTTTGTTAGAAAGTAGGTAAAAATTTTACTTTTTTTTTTTAAAATATAAAGTAAAGTTATCATTAAAAAAAAAGTTCGACTGAAGAAATTTATTTTTGTTCATCTAGATGGACCACATGGGGAATTATAAATATAACACTGTTAAAATATTTTATTATACACAATTAAATAACAAAAATGAACGAAAGTCTTGATGTAATTAATAAAATTATTATATGATTAAAGAATCATGAATCGAGATGTGAAAATAATTTTGCAAAAAGTAAAATATCTCAGTCAAAAATTATTTTTTATCTATATATGTTGAATTCTAGATGCTCTTAAAAAATTCTGACTTCGCTAGTACTGACCAACCCCACCCCGATTTTTGTTTTCTTTTTACCACTTGATAGTCAATTATGCTGTAAAATTTGACTAATTTGAATTCGCGCATAAAATTCCCACCACTTATTATTATCTTGCAGCCTAGGAATTAATTAGAATAAGAAAAAATCAAATTTAAAAAGAAAGTGGCAGGAAAAAGAGAAAACACTTATTTTAAAATAAATAAATACTTTTGACTTTTAAAGAGAAGAAAATCACGAGATACATGCGTGCATAATAAATAAATAGTGGAATAAAATGATACAAGAAAGTGCATGTATTAGTACATATTATACATGCATGTCTTGGTTGTTGAAATTATAGAGCATAGAGTAAAAAATTCAGATGACTTTTGGTGCATTTTTTATTAGACGTCAAATAAACGAGTTAGATTGAATTAATAAAGAAAAGAAAAATTATGTGAATAAGTAAATATATACTAGTTAATTAACTAACATAGTTAGAGTTTAAATTAACTATGACTCGTGACAGACATGTAGCTGTAATCACAGTTTACATTTTGTATAATTCGCGGAATTTATACAAACGTTGTATACGATTACACAAAAGTTGTGCATGAATTAAATTGTATAGCGAAATATACAAATAATATGAATTGTATATCGAAATACATAAACAGTGTGAACTGTATAGCAAATTATATAAACGTTGTGTATGAATTGTATAGGAAAACATATAAATACTATAAAAAATTACAAATTATATAATGAATTATATAAATATAAACAAACACTGTATAATTATGCAAACACTGTGATAACCATAGTTACAAAATATAATTATCTAAATTATAGCTATAAAGCATGACTAAAATATTTTTTAATAATTATATACAAAAATTCTTCATTAATAAATGTGTGAATTATTAATGGAGGAAAAACTTATTAAAAAGTAAGTCAATTCTCGTAGTATAAAAATGAAGGCACTACTAAAATAGAATTTTTTAAGGTGGACCAAAGACTTTTTTGTTTTTCATATAATTAAATGGACCACATGGGTAAAAATGCATATTGTAAATGTAATTAACTACCACTAATTATTAAGATCACTTCTAATTTAATATTTTCTTAATGTTCATCTTATGGTGGCTTAGAAACTTTGGTATAATAAAATGATAGCTATTTAACAAACTTTTAAAAAGGTAGTTTGCAAGTTGCAATAAGCATTGCTAACTTTTAAGGGGACACCACATCACCATGGGTTTGTGCTACACCGGTGAGAGTGGTTCACCCTTAATTAAAAGTCTTGAGTTTAAATTTTAGGGATGAAAAAAATCTTGTTAGGAGCGCCACCCCCAAATGAATCATGTAATGCCCGATCCAAATTTAATCGAAGCTCTATAAACTTCAAACACCGAATAAAAAAAAAAGGGGACGCACACTTATAACCCCGATGAAAGGGGAAGTATTTATCCTTAAATGCCCCATTACTTTTATATTCTCCTTTAATTTTTAAATGGTATAAATTATTTTTAAAATTCGTATGCTAACATCATGCTATTGTCAGCGTCTGTCCTATATGATACTAATGGGGTATTAATATACTAATAAAGTATAATAGAGGATACCAATCGGGTATTATATATCGACGAAGTATCACAGAAAATACTAATAAGTCATCAATATATAGATAGAGGATTAAACTCAGTTCTATATGATCTCGGTGTGATATCAATATACCGATAGAGCATCATAAAGAATATATTTTCTACTAATTTAGAGTTTAATAAATAAAATTGTGACTTTTAATAATTTTTTCTTATGTATTTCTTAAAAAGAGCCCAATCATATATAATACCGATAGATATAAGATACCGATATGGTATCAACATACCAATGGAGTATCACAAAGAATTAATTCATAGTAGTGATGCTAACATCGTTCCCAAAATAAGAAGGGTAAAAGTGAGGTACGAGAGTAAATAGTTTAGGTCATGAGTCCATTAAGGATGAATAATTTGGATTGGGTTCGCTTTGTATAAATAATTTTACAATTACGTCTATTTTGTAGTTTTCCATTTTTAAAGGTGGATTAGTGATTTGACTCAGTATACCAGTTATTTTGTAACATAATATGTTTTCTTTCTCTCTTTTTTTTTAATAATAAAAATAAATAAAATTATCATCGAGGAGAAGTATAGGTAAGGGGGCTAGATCTTACCTCGCTAATTTTGATGGGATAACCATAGTTGTTTTATAACCACATTCATTCATCGTATTTAAGCGAATCGATAAAATATTTTACATATGAATTTATCTTTTTACAAATTAATCAAAAGAATGACATTCCAATGTACTAAAACTCCCACTATGTAGAACCCAAGGAAAGGCATTTACTAGTGTACCCATTTTTTCCTTTACATTTCAACAAGAGGTTGTTTCAACATGTAAAATCTATATGATGACCCTTTTGTAACACACAAGAACTCTTTAACGTTGCGCCAAGGCTCTCCTCAGACAATATATCGCGAGCGCGAAACTGGTAGAATGCATTCAGGACAAGATCCACATGAAGTACGTCGACCAAAGCGTCAGAGCAACTGCTGCCACAGCGTAATTCCAGAACATGATAACAGAACATTCAGTCTCACCAATTTCAAACAACTGTGTGATGGTACCTGCAATTCAAGAATGACATTCGTTTTGTCACTTCACTCGTCATTCTCAAGTTTTTGGAGGATTTGACACACACCATACAGTATTTTTGAAGAGTTTGAGCGACGTATAGTCTATTAAAACTTGAGATGAAATGAGGGACTATAACAAGTGAACTTTACCTATAGCCATTGCAGGTGGAACTGCATATTGAAGCAGAAGAACAAAGTGATATAAAGGATCTGATCCCACCATGCCTAGATTTTTAGCAACCGTTATAACAGCAACACCGATAATAGGCAAGATGATGAATCGAACAACAAGGATCCCGAAAAGGAGCCAAATTCCCACTCCTGATCGCTTGAAACCTGAACAATTACATACAAAGTAGTTGAAATGATACAACAACAACAACAACAACAACAACAACAACATACCCGGTGGAATCTCACAAGTGGGGTCTGGGGAGGGTAGAATGTACGCAGACCTTACCACTATCTCAGAGAAGTAGAGAGATTTTTTCCTGGGAACTCTCGTCTCAAAAACCCATAAGTAGAATAAACTAGATATGGCAAAAAGGAAAGGAAAAAAAAGGGAATAGAAAGAGTGACTAATAACGAAAAACACATGATAGTATGTAAATACGATAAAATTAACACATATAAGACAGACAATGACAACACATGATATAAGGACACGACAAAACCTACTAGCCTACTATACAAAGTAGTCGAAATGATATTGTAGTAAAATGCAGAGGACTTCGATTGATATTCAATTGTACAGGATACTAAGTTTGATATACAACTTACCTCTTAGAAGATTTGCGCCCATTATAATCGTCATGGATGGAATTGCTGCCTCCCTGCAGTAGATAAAATCGCGTAACAAAATGATCACGTTGAGAACCAAGAGAGTAACGATAGAAACGCTCAACATGATAGGCCAAGTATTTCAGGTCTAGACTCACTACCTCCACGACGTAGAGGTAAGGTGGGATGAAAAAAAAATTGCATGAGGAATCATACCCAAGCAAAACAACGGAACTCTCAACGAAACGAAGTGGAGCACCAGAACCAACCATGAAATTTTGGATGGGAGAGATTGAAGCAATGATAATGCCAATAACCTACGAGAAACGATAAGCCACATAAAAGGAAAGAAATGAACCTAATTGGGATGACATTGTAATAAGCAGTTAAGCACCATTGTCATACCGTTGCAATTGTAGGCGGTCTGAAAAGAACACTCAGGTCGATATATTCCATCAACGACTTCACCTTCTTCTCAATGATAGTAGGTATCGAGACCTGTTGTTTTGAGTTGTGAAGTGTTAATATTTGATCTTTTGAAACATCAAACAAACTTAATAAGTTATAAATGAGGATAATATCGACGAGAAAGTACTACTTTTGGAGGATCTGACACTCACTCATCGACCTCAGAGAGTTCGAGCAACACAGGAAGAAACCATTTCTTTTGTTGTACTTTGTTATTTAACCATGTCACTCAAGCAAACATGAGCTAGTAATGCTAACGTACTACTTAAAGTCATTCTGATCGTACATATTCAATCGTCATCATTTCTAATCCTCACAGAATGGTTACATGCTGATGAAGAAAAAACTAGTACTTATCGTCCCACGAGAAGTTCCTCATTAATTTTAATGAAGTTTTCAATGATGCAGTTAATTTCGCGTACTCAATATCCTATCATGGTGCATGAGAAAAAGTGAAGAAATACCTTGGTTTCGTCCATGGATCCTTGGTAAATACACTCAGCTGAAACTTCATCACCTTTCGAGTTAGCACTTGGTAGCAGTGTTTGTGTAGTACTATTCAAGGCTAGTTTTGACGTTTCCCCGTGCTTATTTTCTCTTAACTTGGAGTAGGAATATGAGACATCACTGTCATCCCTCTTTCCATATGCCCGTATGATATTATATACGTACGACCAGATGCCAATAGCTCCAATCTGGAACAGGATAATAAAACCAAGCTGAAGGTCATCACATCCAAGACAGAAATTGCTTATGTTTTATCATGTATAGAATGAAAGTTGCATTCAATACCCCCATAGAAAGGGACACGTAGCCCATTCCGTTTATTGAGCATGTAGATGAATCTCCAAATGGATTGTTTTTCTCGGCACAGATGGCTGGGATTATAATCACAGGCAAGTTCCCCATGTTTCCTGTCATGATCATTTTGTTAGAAACTCATGAGTATGAATATGGACTTCATGACTTCAGACGAAAAACTTGAAAACATGACTTCAGACGAAAAACTTGAAAAGGATGCTATGGAATGTACATAGACATGCTTAGGTAGCAGATTACTGTTCATACATTTCTGACCTATTGGAATGAGACAAGTTCTTCCATTCGGTTATATGGTATTAGAGCCAAGTTCGTCCCTTCTTGGGGCATCGGGTTATATTGTCCACGCTCTTGTTGGCAACTTGGGTGTGCAGGGTGTTAGAATGGGTTAGAACGCATTGGTTGGGGAATGTACTGCTGGTCTCTCTAATGGACTCGGGCATTCCTCTTAATGAGCTAGTTTTCGGAGTTGAGTTAGGTCCAAGGGTTATATCTCACGAAAAACATAAAAGCAACTAGATTTCCAAGATGAAAGCTTTCTCTTTTTCTGTATATTTCACTAAGAGAGGCAAGAAGATGGATCCGTCATACTATGATTGCCTCGAAAAGCTGATCGTTTCATCTTAGTTTACCCAAAATCTTAAACTATGTATAAAGAGTTTGTACTTAAAGTACACAGCTAAGCATTTCTGTAAATCAGAAAACGTTATAAGCATACGAAAGGAAAACAGCGAAATGCTTTTATCTACCTCCCGCGCAACAACCAATAACAAGGCCATGTAAATGCTGAGGCGTTCTAGTGATTTTGACAAGTATCCACCCGAGAGCTGATCCAACAAGAAACGTAATAAGAATACTCACGGGGACGAACCACCTGTACTTGAAACAAACGTACGAGAAACACAAGGAATGTTGAAAAGTAAAGAAAATGTAAACTTAAGGAAAGGGGAGAGACAAGAATGCACCTACAAAGAAAATAGTCCCGTCGCTGTACTTGAACTGATGAGACCACTAGCACAAAGTGATGGAAAGAAGACATAGTATACAAGCTGCCCAAAATCAGAAACATAAGAACCTCTTTAGTACTTGCAACGTCGATTGGATGAAAAAGCTACTCCGTTTTTAATTTTCCCTCTTCTGTTTTCTGGTTTTCATTATCTTTGAGGCACAGCTAAAAGGCATAAACCACTCATCCTTCACTTTCATGCTTAAATGTTGCTCAGACTTTTAAAAAATGTCGATGGGTGCATGTCAGATTCTCCAAAAGTAGTGCATTTTTAGAGTATTTGACACCGGTTTGGCAATATTTTTGGAGATTACGAGCAACATAACTTATAGCAGACTAATCTTGTGCCTTCCAGGACAACAAAGTAACCTCTTCACAAACAAAGTGATACAACGGATACGAACCTATAATGCCAAGATTTTAGCAACCATAATAACAGCAGAAACTATGACAGGACTGATGATGTAACGAACGACAATGATCCCCTAGTGGCAGATTAAGGACATCCTGATAGAAATCGCCGTTATATTCAGTTTTCCCATTTTTGATACACATGAGACTCACTTTGAAACTTTCTATGCTCAAAGAGGACTAACATTCCGGAGTTCAATCACAAACAGTATCGAAATGCTTCAATCAAATTTATCTGAGAAACGGTCTCATGTCAACTTACATTGTTCAGATGGTGCCGTCCTTCTCCTGTCAAAATACTCACACGATCTAAGGCAAGATAAACGCCAACAACCGCAATCAACAGCGTTTTCAGAACAGGCATTAATGCCAGCATAAACAATTCCTGAATGTTCATAGTAAATATTCTTCTACAACCTCAAAAATAT
>JAOTQJ010000072.1:4575147-4591753 GCA_025642045.1 Solanum sejunctum
TATGAAAGTTAACAATAAAATCACAACAACAATAATAACATACTCAGTAAAATTTTACAAGTGGGATTTGAGGAGGGTAAAGTGTACACAAACTTTATTACTATCTCATAGAAGTAAAGAGACTATTTTTTGGGGACCCTCATCTAACAATAAAATCAGTATATATAAAATTTAAATAACAATAAAATCATGATCACTATTTTATTAATATAATATTAGATTATTTTTATATGTTATTTAAATTTATATGAAAAATAGTGATGATGATTGTGCATCCTAACTAATAATGATAATGGCTGACAGTAGTAATTTACAAATGAAAGCATGAGATAGGTAATGGTGGCGGTCAACTATAATGGTAACCAACGATACTATAATGATGAATGATGATGATAATTGTCAATAGTATAATTAGTTAATAATGGTGGTCGGATATGATAATGATGACTGATTGTGATATTTTTCAGTAATTATAGTTGAGGATAAGATTGCATATAGTAACTAACAATGATAATGGCAGCCAATAGTAATTTACGAATAAAAGTGTACAATAGCTAATGGTGATGGTCAGCTATGATGAAGACCGGCGATATATAATGATGAATAGTGAATGATAATTGTTGATTTAATTAGTTTATAACGGTGGTTGCAGATGATAATGCTGGCTGATTGTGGTGATTTTCGGTGATTATAGTTGAAGATGATAATTGTAAGTGATCTATGTATGTCGATAATTGATAGTGATGGATGGCTCAACCAATGGTTAGCGATGAAAGTAGATAAGTAGCGGTGAACATACATTTTTGTATAAATTATTGAATAAACATTCTAGTGATCAAATTAATTTATGATAGATTTTAATCATTAAAATTCATTCAAATGCAATAAATGATTTTAGAATAGAAAAGAAAATCATATAATTGTTTTGGTAAACTCGTATATTTCATTTCTACAAAATTGTTTACTTATTACTATACTACAAAAAAAAAATAGTTATTATAAAAAAGTAATTTTATAAAAAGTGTGTTGTTATGCAAAAAATTCAATATACAGGAGCAAATTTAAATCTTTTTCATGTGTTTATTTTGTACTAAAACACGTCAAAAACTTGAAGGTTGGCATATATTCTAAATTGTATCCTCTTCGACTCTATCAGCGAAATTATATCGAATATGTTGATATTGTTATTATTTAAATCATAGTAAAAATTTAAAAGATTAAACTAATCTCTTTTCTTTTTTAAAGAACATTAGATTTTAAGTCAGAGGGATCCGTCTTAAACAAAGACAATTATGAAAGAATATGTTAAAATTCAATGAACTACATCCAATTTGAATCTTTTCCGTTTCTCATGTGACTATTTAGATCAAAATTTTGAAGGTCTGCTTGCATTCTACATTTAAGGCACTTCAAATTTTATTGGTGAAATTTATTTCATTAATCATCTGCATCGTCGTTTTATGAATAGTCAAAATTTTAAGGAATATTCAGAAAGACATTTCGGGAATCGGCCTGATTAGTGTCCCATAAAAGGTCATGTTCTTCTACTTTTTTCTGGAAGTCGATGACTATTCATAACAATTACCTTGATACCAAAGAAGAGTTTGACAAGATGCTTTATTTCTGATCTAGTTGATCCTAATTCGACATTAGAAGTATATTGATCCACTCTTTTTTTTTTCTATTAAGGGATTAGTCCCTTGACTCTGTATTTTCACATCGAGAATTATTTGTAGATGAAGAGATGTCAAAGAGACTTCTTCTTCCCAAATATATTCTCCTATATCTATATATAAAACACTGATTTATCAAAAATACACAAGAAAATACTTCGATGGCTATACCACCCACAAAATTTAAAGAACCTAAAGGAACATGAGTCATATATTCCACGACATGTCATTTCTGCCAAGGTTGTATGCACTAAATATATTGATATCATTGTTGTTTAATCCATAATCAAGATTTGAGAGAGTAAATTTTAACCATTGGAAAATTTAGATACAGGAAGTCCAACTCATAATTTGAGGCTGAAGATCCTTTAATAACAAACACAAATATGAAAGAATATGCTAAAAATTCAATGTACAAGAACAAATTTGAATCTTTTCCATATGATTATTTAGTATTAAAACAAATCAAAAACAGGCATTGCTAGGATTAGGAGTTTGAGAGTTCTAAAACAAAGAAAAATATTACAAAGCATATTTTTTAATACAACAACAACAACATACCCCAGTGCCTCAAAAGGCTCCCGCTCATTGCGGGTTGGGAGGTCGTATGTACGCAGCCTAATCCCTATGTTTAAAAACATAAAGCGGCTGTTTCCAGATGACCCATAAGGAGCGTCGAAAGTTGCATTGACTAACTGCTACTTCACAAATGAAAAAAGCGCAGATAGTTTAAAGAGCCATTTTGCTTTATTCCATCATACTCCAAGGCAAAAAAATAGTCAATCTTTGGCTCCATCCGAGATTGATGGAAATATATTTTTTAATACAAATGCAGGATTTATAAACAAGCTATTGCGTTCGTCCAAACTCACGAACCTTCACTTAACTCCGCCTCCATCAAACTTAGAAAATCTATTTCCATTCTAAATTCTACTTTTTCAAACTTTACCAGTAAAATTACACTGAATATATTGATATTATTTAAATCATAATCAAAATTTGAGAGGGCAAGTTCAAACCCTTTTGTTTTTCCCCAAAGAATTTAGGACTGAAGATCCTTTTATAACGAAGACAAGTATGAAAGAATATGCTAAAGATTCAATACAATACCAAATTTGAATCTCTCCCATGTGATTATTTAGTAGTAAAATATATGACAAACTTGAGGATCTACCTTCATCATAGATTAACTTTGTTTAGACTCCACTAGTGAAATTTTACAAAATAATTAAATATTACTATTTATATTTTTCGTAAAAAATCAAAATAAGTGAGTAATTTTATTTAAAGTGGGAGATCCTTTTATAACAAAAGCAAATATGAAAAGGATATGCTAAAATTCAAAGTACAATAGAAAATTTGAATCTTTTCCATGTATTAAA
The DNA here is from genome assembly GCA_025642045.1 of Solanum sejunctum. Taxonomy (NCBI): domain Eukaryota; kingdom Viridiplantae; phylum Streptophyta; class Magnoliopsida; order Solanales; family Solanaceae; genus Solanum; species Solanum sejunctum. Next base: position 4,578,203 of record JAOTQJ010000072.1, read on the forward strand.
TATCCCCTAAAATTGTCCAAATGGCTCCAAATCAAGATTTGAAGTAGAGTGTAAGTAAATTTGGGAAGTGATATTGTGCCTAGAATAGAAAAGAAATTTTACAAATCCCCTCTGTAATGTCTGCTGTCCAAAAATTTTGAATCTTTCCAAAAGAGTTGACATAGAATAATGAAATATAGCTATGGAAACAGATCAGCTAAGCACGTTCTTTGTCACATCTCACACACATCATCAGTACCCCTTTTGAACTGGTTTTAAGATCCCATCTCTCTCTTTGATGGTGTCTTATTCAAAAGTCTGTCTTTTCACTCAGTTCTAAAGAAATTGGGTTTTTCTTTGAATGTTTCAAGAACCTTTGTTTCTATATAAAGTTTGAATCTTTCATGTGGAATTCAGCAAGATTTTTCTAGTTCTGGTAGCCCTTAAACTGATTCTTTTGTTCTGTCTGCTTCTCTCAGGTATCTTCCATTCTGCTTTTGCTACATTAATATTTACTCACTTTTAACACATTTGAAAATGCCAATTGGGGTTTGCTCTGAATGTATCCACACCCATTGTTTCTATATAAAGTTTGAGTCTTTCATGTGGAATTTAGCAAGATTTTTTAGTTCTGGTAGCCCTTCAACTGATTCTTGCTTTTGCTTTTCTTATCTTGAATTATGTTTTTGCCATTCTTGCCTTTTATGCTTGCTACATTAATATTTGCTCATTTTTTACAAACCCCATTTGCTTGCCCTTTGATAATTGCAAATAGCAACTGGGGTTCTCTTAAAGTTTCTTTCTTTGAATGGTTCCAAACCCATTGTCTCTATATAAAGTTTGAGTCTTTCTAGAAAATTTAAGCTTTACATGTGGGATTTAGACAGATTTTCCAGTTCTGGTAGCTTCTACCTTGAAGTTGCTCACCTTTAACAAGTTCAATTTTCTTGCCCTTTAAAAAAGCAAATAGCTTTGTGTTTTCCTTAAAGTTTCTTTCTTTGGATGTTTCGAGACCCATTGTTTCTATATAAAGTTTTCATGTGGAATTTAGCAGAAATGGTAGCCTTTATTGATTCTCTTGATTCCGCTTTTGTCTCTCTTTTCTGGTTCATCACTTCTTAAATCTATTCTTGGATTAGTTGTCTTTTCTAGTTTCAAAAGTGTCATTTTTGGAATGAGTCTGTGACATATCCTTCATTCATATGCAGTTGAGTAATGTAGTTCTTTGTTTGGTTTCTAACCCGGTGTTCGGTACCTGCATTGAGGCCCAACTAAATCCGGATTTGCGCGGGAAGTCTCACATTGTGAGTAAAAAGCATTCCCTAATAAAAATAACTTTGTACCTGATAGGGCGCGAACTTGAGTAATGTAGTTAGATCTACTCTTAAAGGTGGGGTCCCGACTAAATCTGGATTTGCGCGGGAAATCTCACATTGGGAGTAAAGTGCTCCCTAACAAAGTAACTTTGCGTCCAACAGGGCGCAAGCTTGAGCAATGTAGTTAGATCTACTCTTAACGGTCTGTTGTCTTTTTGAGAAGGCATACTGGGGTTACCTTAAAAGTTTCTTTCTTTGACTGTTTCCAGACCAATTGTCTCTTTATAAAGTTTTTGTCTTTCATTACATTTTAAGCTAAAACATGTGGAATTTAGCAAAATTTTCCAGTTCTGATAGCCTTTAATTGTTTCTTTCTCTGTATTTTGAATTATATTTTTTCACTTTGAAGTGTCCTTATCTATTCTTGGATTCGCTGTCTTTTTCTAATGTAAAAGAATCACATTGCAATGAGGCTGTGACTTTCCTTTCTTCCATACACATTTAGAGTAGTGTAGTTAGATCTGCTAATCTTACTCTTAAGGTCTATTAGGTCTATCTGCAGATTCTCGACTATGCACTCTATGTATGTTTTTAGGTTCTTTCTCGATTGAAGTAGATCATTTTCTTGAATCTCTATGGAAGTGGTTTCGAAAACTTATCAGTTCGTTTTTATGGTTGCAAATGTAGCACAGTAAATCTACTGAAGTCTAAAGTTAGGATCTTTCTGTTTGTTCTTGTTCTGATTCGGGAACACGGCCTATTTTGCATTGACGGCTAAGTTGCACGGACTTTTCACTTTCAATGCCATACCTGTATCAGATTCTCCGAAAATACACTACTTTTGGCGAATCTGACACACACCCCTGACTCTTTCGAAGAGTCCGAGCAACATAGATTGACGGGTTGTATTGATCATGTTGATACTTTACAGTAATGCATATTCTATAAATACCGCATAGAGGTGTTTCTCAAGATTCATTCTAACCTGCTGCCATGTTCTGATTGCAGGTGTTCCAATTAGGAGAAGTTGGAAATTTATTTTTTCTACATAAAATCAAGAATCTGATTTATTAAAGATGAGTGGAGCTGTGCTAATTGCACTTGCTGCTGCCATTGGCAATATGTTGCAAGGATGGGACAATGCGACAATTGCAGGTTTTTCCTCGTTACATTCTCGTTCTTTGATTAGAACATACAGAACTTCAGCACTTTTGAAATGCTGGAAATATTAAAAAGTTTGTCATAGTGTTTACTCGAAAATCCTCAACTTGTTCTTGTCAAATGAAATTCATGTCGAAGCACAACTTGAACAGTGATCTTATTGAAAGAAAATGTGTCTAATATGTTTCAGGATCTGTTCTTTACATCAAGAAGGAATTTAATTTGCAAACACAGCCAACCATGGAAGGGCTAATTGTTGCGATGTCTCTAATTGGAGCAACAGTGATCACAACATTCTCGGGACCTGTATCGGACATGCTTGGGAGACGTCCAATGCTTATAATTTCATCAGTACTTTATTTCCTCAGTGGATTAGTGATGTTATGGGCTCCAAATGTTTATGTGTTGCTTTTAGCAAGGCTCTTAGATGGATTTGGAATTGGTCTTGCGGTGACACTTGTTCCTGTCTATATATCCGAGACTGCCCCATCAGAAATAAGAGGGCAATTGAATACATTTCCGCAGTTCACCGGTTCTCTCGGAATGTTTTTGTCATACTGCATGGTTTTTGGAATGTCATTGACACAAGCTCCAAGTTGGAGGCTAATGCTTGGGGTTCTGTCAATTCCTTCTCTTGCTTATTTCTTTCTTACATTGTTTTACTTGCCTGAATCTCCAAGGTGGCTGGTCAGTAAAGGTCGAAATAAAGAGGCTAAACAAGTTTTACAGAGACTACGCGGCAGGGAAGATGTCTCAGGTTTGTCCGTGGTTCCTTTCTTTGTTTACAATTAACTTATTTCTTTGTTGTACGAGAGAATATATTTGATCCTCAGATTAGTTTTAACAGTCAATTGAACCAACTCTGTAATGCCCTCAGTTTTTGTGTAATTAGCAATGTTTCTTTTAATGGCTTGTTTCACAAGAACCAACTATGTTGTAGGAGATATAGTCACACACTTCAGATTATATGTTCGTTCTGAAATCTTGCTTTGTTCATTCTCATCTATTTGTTGGTAAATATACAATATTTCTATTGCTCCCTGAGTTTTGTTCTAGTGGTAAGACGCAAGCGTGAGGTAAAGGTTAGGTGCACGTCATGATTTCGAACTTCGCGGAAGACAAAAGCTCGGTAAAGTGGAGAAGGGTAGAGGGGCCGGTCCATATTCATCGAGTTTCAAAGCATGTGCTCTTGGGATTTCTCTGTTAATGAAAAAGAGTGTTCATTAATTCCATTGAATTATTAAAAAAGTTTTCTGTAAGGTTTTGTTCTTAAGTTCAGGTTTCACTTTTCCATACTTGAAGTTAATGTCCAATGGGATCTCAATATACAGGTGAAATGGCATTGCTGATGGAGGGTTTAGGTGTTGGTGGTGAAGTATCTATAGAAGAGTATATAATTGGTCCAGACAATGAACTTGCGGACCATCAAGATGAGAAAGATCAGATCAAGTTATATGGAGCTGAAGAGGGTCTTTCATGGATAGCAAAACCTGTCAGTGGACAAAGTACTCTAGGTCTGGTCTCCCGTCACGGGAGTATGGCAAACCAAAGCATGCCTCTTATGGATCCGTTGGTCACTTTATTCGGCAGCGTTCATGAGAAGATGCCGGAGATGGGAAGCATGCGAAGCATGCTCTTTTCAAATGTTGGCAGCATGTTCAATATCACAGAGAATCAAGGAAAAACTGATCATTGGGATGAAGAAAGCCAAAAGGATGAGGAAAATCATATGTCTGATGGTTCTGGGGCAGAATCTGATGACAACCTCAGAAGTCCACTGCTCTCACGTCAAGGTACAAATGCAGAACCAAACATGGGACCTCCAACATCATCAAGCATGAGGCAAGGCAGCAATTTCATGCAGGCAAATGGTGTTGGTGAGCAAGCCAGCATGGGTATTGGCGGTGGTTGGCAGCTAGCATACAGAAAAGATGAGAAAAAGGAGGGAGCACTCAAAAGGATCTATTTACATGAAGAAGGAGGCACTGGATCACGACGAGGGTCCATTATTTCTCTTCCAGGAGATGCTCATGCAGATCAAAGTGAATTCATTCATGCTGCTGCTTTAGTGAGTCAGTCTGTTCTTCGTGCTGAGAGCCTCTTGGGTCAACAGTCCATCGAAGAAGCAATTGAGACACAATCTGAAACTGTTACAAAGAAGTCAGCCTGGAAAGCGCTTCTTGAGCCAGGAGTCAAGCATGCACTGATTGTTGGAGTTGGACTTCAAATACTTCAGCAGGTAAAAGTTGTTCGATGAACTTGCTGTTTGACCTTGATAATAAAATAAGGTGCAGCTTAGCGACATCGGTTAGAGTGGGTTAGAGTCTTGCATTAGTTAAGGAATGAATTTATGGTCTACTTATGTGGACTTGAGCAGTCCTCCCCTCATGAGCTAGCTTTTGGGGTTGAGTTAGGTCCAAGATCCATTCTTTATGACATTTACTTACTTCCCATTTGGTTTAGATAAGTCATCAGGAAGTTGTAAATACATAGAAAACTAAAAGTCATAAGCAGGTTCTCCTGCATGATTATATCAACAAAAATGTGTTAGTTCATTAGTTGCTCTACTCGACAAAATAACTTCATTAGTTATTTTACCTTCATTCGTTGTGCTTAGTATTAACTCCCTTTTGTCACATTATTTTGCATATGAACCAAACCATTTACTTAAAAGTCCAGCTACTGATTTGCTTTTGTCCTACAGTTTTCCGGAATCAATGGAGTTCTTTATTACACTCCTCAAATTCTTGAGCAAGCAGGTGTAGGGGTTCTGCTATCAAACATGGGCATTGGTTCTGAGTCAGCGTCTTTCCTCATAAGTGCTGTCACAACTTTGTTAATGCTTCCCACCATTGGTGTTGCAATGAGACTAATGGACTTTGCTGGCAGAAGGTATTCGTGATTCTATTAAATGTATAATTTATGAAACTTCGAAAATGCTAACATATCAACCCTTGTTGGATCGTTTACTCATCTTACACCATAGTTACCCTCCCAAGTAGATCAGTTTTTGTCACTAAATCAATCTGGAGGAGCTAGCTTTTGGGGTTGAGTTAGGGACACTTCACGATAAACTTATTGTTCACTGCTTTTGTTCAATTGTTTCTTGGACTTTGACAATGTTGAAGTTGAGTGAACTGCATATATGGAAGTATCCAAATCTTTTAGAAGCATGCATTTTCAACTTTTTCGACTTTCTGTCTAAGATAAGTTTTACTGTCTGTTTCTTCTCCAGGTGGCTTTTGCTGGCTACTTTGCCCGTCTTGTTGACGTCACTTTTTGTACTAGTCCTTGGCAATGTTATTAAAATGGGTCAGGTCATGCATGCTGTGATCTCCACCATTAGTGTTGTGGTATACTTCTGCACCTTTGTTATGGGCTTTGGTCCTATCCCAAATATCCTCTGCTCTGAGATATTTCCCACCAGCGTTCGTGGAATCTGCATTGCTATATGTGCTCTTACTTTTTGGATCGGAGACATCATTGTCACCTACTCACTCCCCGTTATGCTTTCCTCCATTGGACTTGGAGGCGTCTTTGCTATCTATGCTGTTGTCTGTGCTGTGGCTTGGGTATTCGTTTTCTTGAAGGTTCCTGAAACAAAAGGCATGCCCCTTGAAGTCATTACAGAATTCTTCGCCATTGGAGCTAAGAAACCTGCAAAAGAATAACTACACTAGATATTTGAAACTTACAGTTTTCTTTCCTTGAATATGAGGTCTATACAATGCATCCAGATGTATTTTCGTTTTTCGAGGCAATCCATGCTAGAGCTATAAAACTGTTGGTGATTTCACAGAAGGAAGTTAAGTAATCAGTTGACAAGATTTTGTTCATGAATTCATTTCTTTATGAGTTTCAAGATTTGGATATCAGTTTTATCATCAGCACCATCTTATGTTAATTTTTTGAACATTTTGTTGATACACTTGCTGAAAACAGCCGCTTTATGTTTTTAAACATAGAGATTAGGCTGTGTACATCCAACCCCCCCTCACCCTGCAATGAGCGGGAGCCTTTTGAGGCACTGGGGTATGTTGTTATTGTTGTTTGTTGATACACTTGCTTATTCTCCTTTCATCATAATCTAAGTAGGAGGTTTGCACAATATTTGGTTAAAGTTGGAAAAATGAGTATTTGAAGTTGAAAGTTGAAGTTGGGTTAAGATAGGATTAAGAATGTACGGAGATTTTATCTCAATTTGTTAGGAATGTATGCAGATTTTATGTCTGTCTCTCCTTGTGGGGTATAAAGTTATTTTCAATGTATTCTTGATTAAAAAGAAGAAAAGAAAGAAAATTCAAAGCAAGATTAACATGAAACAAAGCAAATGCACAACATCTAATAATAAAGATCGAATTATAAAGTTATGTGATCACTAAGTAATATTACTAATTAGGAGAACTGTAGAGGAGGCACCTTGCCACTTCTATAGTATAGTGCAACAACACTTGACTTTCTACTTATCTTCTATATGATATCACGTCCTCAGTAAGTTAAAGTAATCACATATTCTATCTAGATTTTCCAATTATGACATATTCTAATTGAACACTTGAATGCATGATAAGTTATTTTCATTTGATACTTTTGACTAAAATTTTTTAAATTTCTTTTTCTTTTTGCAAATATTCCCGAGCATCAATACATAGACAAACTCTTTCGTATCAAAATACTCTGCATATTTCACTTCTCAAAAGTTGATCTAATTAATATTCAGAACTAGAATAAATTAATTTAGTAACAACAATATTACAACAACATTACCTCAATGCCTCAAATACTACCGCCTAAGAATAAATTAGTTTAGTATTTTAAAAATTATACGAAAAATAAGTTATATTTTTGTTATATTAATATAATAAAAAATACATCTGATTATACCATTTTGCTCTTTCGATACAAAGAGAGTAATACATATTAGTCTCATTAAGATGCAAAATTGCAATCCTAGAACATCAAATAAAAGCCAAAATCAAATTGACTTATCTACACCCTTAGATGTTATAACCTATTTTGACTCAAACGACCAATTTCGTAACTAAAAATTCACAGTTTATAAGTCACACTTTGCCATTATTTCAATCTAAATTGCTGAATTGTTTATTTTAGATGTCACACCCATATTAAATTCTTCAAAATTACATTAGTTTTTCAAAAATTCTCCCTATATTTCCTCAAATGGATCAACAGCAGGATTCTCCAACGTTTAAGAGCAAATCGCTAGAGAAGAAGCCAGGAATTCTCATTCTTGGATCTCCCAATGTCGGCAAACGTACCCTTCTCTCCCGTAAGTTCTATCTCCTCTCTTTATTATACTGATTCATCTAGATCTCTTTTTCCTCCTGGTGTACTTGTGTTTGATTGGGGTAATCCCAATTTGGGTCGAGTTCAACTTTGTTTAAAAGCCTAAGGAAATGGAAATTGGGATAATTTTATACGAATCCTGCTGTATTTGTGTTTAATTGGGACAATTTCATATGGGTCATGTTGTATTTGTGTTCAATTGGAGTAGTTCCAATCTGGGTCGAGCTCAATTTTGTTGTGTAATAGTCTAAGGAAATGGAAACTGGGAATTATTTAGTAGGGGAAAATAATAACCCCATATTTCCTTTGCTTCTAGTAGTTGTATTGAATGAAATGCAGCTCAGTATAAGCGGAATGGATACTGATGATTCATGTGGGTGGTCCAACTAATTTTGCATTGAGACGTTGATTGACGCATAAATTTGTATGAATTTGGGTAAATCCAAATTTGGGTCGAGTTCAACTTTGTTGAACAGTATAAGGAAATGGAAATTGGTAATTGGAAGGAAAAAATGATAACCCCATGTTTCCTTTGCTGCTATTAGCTGTATAGAATGAAATGCAAAATCAGAATAAACGGGATGGATTCTGACTATTCATGTGGGTGACCCAACTAATTTGGCATTGAGACATCACTTGGTGCATAAATTTGTAATATATATAACAATTCTGTTGTACAACAATAACAACAATATACCAAGTGTAATCCCACTAGTGGGGTCTGTTGTATTTGTGTTTGATTGGGGTAAACCAAATTTGGGTTGAGTTCGACTTTGTTTAACTGTCCAAGTGAATGGAGATTGGGAGAATTTTATACGAATCTTGTTGTATTTTATGTTTAATTGGTGTAGTAACCATTTGAGTCAAGTTCAAATTTCTTGTAATAGTGTAAGGAAATGAAAAATTGGGATAATTTTTTGGGGTGTCTATCAACAACAACAACAACAACATACCTAGTAATATTGCACAAGTGGGGTCTGGGGAGGGTAGATTGTACGCAGACCTTACCGCTACCTCATAGAAGTAGAGAGACTGTTTCCTAGACCCTCAGCTCAAAACCCATAAGTAGAGAGAACTAGATATGACAAAATGAAATGTAAGGGAAGAGGGAAAGGGAAGGAGAAGGAACAATAGGTGCGACTAACGATGAGTAACACATGATAGTATGTAAATATGTTAAAACTAACACATATACACCATATACTGAATTGGGGTGTCTATCACCTTATCAAATCAAAATTAAAATTGGAAGGAGATAATGACAAAGTTATTACTGCAGAATAGAAACAACTATTGTCGACCTCATAACCTGCAAAATAGAAGAAAGAAGGATTGAGAGAATAGAAGAGAGGAGGAGAAGAAGGAAGGAACACGTGAAGAAGGAAATACCAATTTCATTAGTTTCTTCTTAGAATCCATTGGTTATGTATTAACCATGTTTGGATCTTAGCCCTCCATCAGCTCTTAATCTGGATCATACACATTTCTGGAAATGTAGTTATGGCATGATCAAAATCTTACCATGTAGCCTTACTCGGAGGCAAGTTAGATCATTGTACCAAGATGTTCACAGCAGCAGCAGCATTGCACCTCTTAACTAGCTGTTTCGTTAATATAGTTAATGGCTTAACTAAGAGCTGGAATCTTCTCCAACTCAATTGACCACCTTCTTCAAATAAGGATACATGAAATGTTGGATGCGTGCTTGGAATTAGCTAGTACTTCCAGCTTGTAGGCAATTTTTGATCCTTTCGAACACCTTGTAGGGACCACAAAATTTGTTACCGAGTTATGAGTGTCCTTGACGTCTGTGTAGTTGTAGTTTGAGAAAACTAGACCTCCAACTTAGAATTCTCTCTACATGTTATTATCAGCATAGTATTTCATTCTCTCCTGAGCCTAAGACCTAAGTAGTTGTTGCGTCTGTCCAATCTTCAGCTGGTTGGATTGTAGAATCAAGATCAGGACTAACAGATAATTGAGGAGGGTGGTAAACCTACAGAGCTTCAAATAGAGTACTCATGTGCTGAGGCTGCAAGGTAGTTGGTATTATACCACCATTCATCCTAACTGAGCTACTTTTTCCACTGAGTAGGCCTATTATAAGTCATGCACGTGATCAAGTTTGAGTGCATTTGTTGAACCTTTCTGTCTGTCCATAAGGTTGAGGGGGTAAGAGGTGCTAAATAGAAGCTGAATACCAACCAATTTGAAGGTAACAAAGGGTTGTTTTATTTTGAGTTGTTGGAATAAGTGTTTCAATGAAATTGAAACATTGTATTTGATAAAAGACTCTTTGTCTTCCGAAGTGAATGAATTTGAAAAGATCTGTAAGTTTCATTTACTAAATATTTTTTTGAAATTGGTAACATGTTATATTTGTCAGCACCCTAAAAAAGGCCTGGTATGTCATATCTACAGATACAAACTCTTAACAAAAGAGGCTATACAATCTAGTAATGATTTAACATCATCAACTAGCCCTTCTTTATACCAAAAATAAAGAAGGGAAATGCAGAAGCTCTTGATCTTCTGGGTTGAACTGCATCTGCCTTCATTTACTAAATATTTTCTTGGTTTGGCAAATACATCTCGATTTTCTAAATTCATGAACTTATTCATTACAACTATTTAATTTAGTCTTTCAAGAATTACTTAGCTTATGTATAGTGCTTATATTTCTTTGAAAATGGAACTATTTCTACTACTTTTCGAATGAAAATATTTGAGAGATATTAATCAAAAGGTGAAATACTGATCCACGCGTAGAAGAACAATATTCTTGAATGCTACATGTTATGTGAAATTGCTAAGAAAGATTTGGAGCTTGTTTGGGTTAGCTGATGAGCATCAATTGCTGAAAATACTTTTTTTTGCTGAAACTGATTTTACAAATAATCAGGTCTTGTGTTTATAAAGAGGTGTTGAAGTTGATGATAAGCCGTTAGTGTGTTTAGCAAAAAGGTGTTAATAAGCACCTTTGTGTCAAAATGGCTGAGATATCCTTAAAGCTATTTAAAAAACAAAATCTAATAGTATCTTTGCATAACATGGACGAATGGTAGAAACAAAATAGAGAGAGAGTTATAATTTATGTTTTAGAAAGAGTATTTTGGAGATTGCAAAAAGGTTTTGATCAAGTCATAAAAGATTTGGTCAAATCAAAAGTTTTTATAAGCTAGAAAATCATGGGTTAGACTGTGGCCAACTTATGGCTTTAGGCTTATAAATACTTTTGATGTCTACCAAACATGCAGATAAGGTAAAAAAAGCTTATAAGCTAGTTTGACCAACTTATAAACTTAGCCAAACACTCTCTTGGCATAAATTCTTGAATAATACTAAGTTCTGCCAATAATTTATAATACCAGTGTCAGATGTGTACATAAAACGCACACTGGAGTCCATGTAATATATGTATGTGAATTAGGAGAATGAATAGAACATTTTAGAGTTAGCAGCTGCAGTTGAACAAATCCTGGTATACGAGAATCTTTTTAGATATCTAGATAATAATCAGTTGTAATCCTGACATTTAATGAAACATTATCACAATCAACTGTAAGTCTCCATTCTCCCATCACTCCTTGGCCTGGGTCGACAGAAAGGAAAAAAGGAAATGAAACATTTCCGACTTTTTGTCTTTATCATACAAGACATGTTTGAGGTCCGACAAATTTGCTCCTCGGAGAAGGTTCTTTCCAAGTTCCCATATAATTTGTTGGAGACTTCAGATCTAATAGCGTGTTTCTCTTTAACAAGTTATCTGAGTTTTATTTGAATTGTATTCTCGAAACAACAGATACGAGGTGCCTCTACCTTCATCAGGGAAACATGTTACATTTGTTTTTATAATTAGTCCTGTTAGTAGAGTCTACTTTGTACAGGTTTTTTGGTCAAGTTCCTGTGGGTTTTCCTGGAACTATTTTTCTTTAGTTCTTTTGATTTATCTCGACACCATGTGAATTAAAATGGATCATGTGTAAATCCTAATTTAGTGTCTCATGTCTTTCTTGGTTGTGAATACTGAGGAATTTTGGCATTCATCAAGTATTGCATCAATAATGCTGTTATTTGGCTCGGCTACATTGACTAAGTCTGCTGTATCTGTATTATGTTTCAAATAAAGTATAATGGGTTAATGACCTAATTCATGGATGTGAATTGATACTTTACATAGCCTGATAAACTTCAATTTTTTGGCATGCAGGACTACTTTCTGTAGATTCTGAAGATGCCTTCGAGTCGTCTTCTAACATCTTATCCTATCCGTAAGTTGGCAAAGTATACCCTCCTCTTACATTAGCTATATTGTCACAAAAAATGCTCTAGTATCTAGAACTTCCTTTCTATCTTATGATCATGCATCATTGAGTTGTTGACCAGGTGGACAATCAACACCAAGTATTATAATGCTGATACTTCTGTTTGGCTGGCCCATCTTCATGAGGACTTCTCTGTTGGAGCTCTGCCAGCATATGATCAGGTTATTGCGTTGGTGATGGTCTTTGACGTTAGTGATGTAAGCCTGACCCTCTTTCCCTATTTATTTCCTTTCCTACTTTATAAAAGCTTTTCTGATCCACAAGATTATAGACTCTACTTCAGAAATCTGATGACTTCTCTTCTGCTACCCTGTGCAGCTCTCATCTTTTGTTGCGCTTAAAGATTTTGTCTCCCGCACTGACATCCTTAAATTTGAGATTCTGTTATGCATTGGCAACAAGGTGGACCTTCTTCCTGGTCATTCGGCTCATGTTGAATACAGACGGCGCCTGTTGAAAAGTGCAGACTCCTCTGGTAGCCCCTATGCAGAATTGGATTCTGGAATTTCTGAAACAGAGGGAAGCAGCCTATTAGGGGATGGTGATTCATCATTGGATATTAAGAGGTCCTGCTTGGATTGGTGCCTCGAACACAGCATAGAATATGTTGAAGCCTGTGCATCAAATGCTGAATTTGACAAATGTATGTCTTAGTTTTTGTCATGACATTTCTATCCTTCTTTGTTACGACTATTCAATATCCTCTTTTTTTTATTAGACGATAGAATCCTTTGATGCATCACTTATATACCGAGTAAAAAGAGTGAAAGGAAGAGAATTGAGGTGGTTTTGGTTATCTATTTTGCCTTTTGGTCATATAATTCTAAGGGGAGTGTCTGATGGTTCACATTAGAGAATTTATTTATTTTATTCCCAGTTATTTTACTGTTCGACCATTTATGAGGCTTCTGGCAGCATTAATCATTGTCTACCCATTATAGGTTTTCGTATTGTAGTTCCAAATGGAGTCTTTTGACACACTAAGGTTGTCAGTTGCTGTTAAATCTGTATGTATAAAGATACTTACAGAAACATGTCCCTGGATATGCCTTTGTGTTAATCTGTATATTGGCAATCTATGGTATATGCAAAATGGGAGTAAATCTGAAACTTGACAAATTATGAGCCAATAGTTCACTCACTTGCTCTAAATACCATTGTTAGTATGACTCATGATACAATACGTGTTGCGATATTAGTTGCTGCAAAGCTTTGGGACCTGATGCCACATTGTGACATGCCTAAATTATGCCCCAATAGTTCACTCACTGGCCCTAAATGCTGCCGTTAGTATGACTCGTGATACCACACATGTTGTGATATTAGTTGCTGGAAAGCTTTGGGACCTGATGCCACATTGTGGCATGCCTGCTCCATTTTGAAACAAATTGTGGTTTATAACTTTTGTGTATGCTTTTTCTTGTATGCATGAGCTGGTTCTAGTTTGTCTTTTCAATGATGCT
>JAOTQJ010000072.1:4630185-4640406 GCA_025642045.1 Solanum sejunctum
GAATAGTGCATCTCTGAAGAACAAAACAATGAAGGATAAGTTTCTGGAAGATTTTACTATCAGATTCAAGTTTGTTTCAACAGCAAGAGCATTTACAACATTAGCTGGAAGATTAAGCTCTTCGACGTCTAAGGCTTTTGCAGCACATCTGCTACAATGGAACATATTTGTTCTCTCATAGCATCCCTGTTATTTGCATCAAGTGTAAAAACTCTAGCTCCTGGATGATTTTTCATCCTCACAACTGCAAAAATTCAAAATCATTTGGTTAATTTTTTTTCTTTGGTAATTAAAAGTCCAACACTCGCGTAAACAGAGAAAGCTCGGAGGTCAAAAGCAGAGAATAAAAGACAAGAAAATAACAATATAGAAGACTTGTGAAAAATGATCAAGAGAAGGCGTAATAAGTTGATTCTGCAGAGTGGTCAGGATAGCTTATGTAGGTACATAAAATAACAAACATAGATTTGGAGTTATCATCTTTTGCTTCCGGCTTTAACAAAGACAAATAGTAAAAGAATTCATTTGTCGTGCTGCACCTTGTCGCACGACACTGACACTAGTATCGGTGTACTAGATGGGGTCAATCAACATTAAGTACTTCTGACCACAAAGGGCATAAACTACAGGAAATTTAGAGTCGTGGTTTGGCATTTTACAATCTCAAGACAAAAGCTACTGTAGAATGCTAGATGGCTGCCAACAACATGAGGATAAAAGATTGAGTTACTGAACTCTAAAAGCTACACATAAGTATTCCACATAATGTCTCATAATTTAGGTATATCTTTTTAGCTCCATTTTTAGATATAGTGAGACCCCACATCCGTATCTGTATATTTGATACTTGGATCCCTACCAACAACAACATACACGATAAAGTCCCACGGAGTGTGGTTTGGGAGGAGTAGAGTGTAGGCAGACCTTACCCTTACCTCCTGGAGATAGAGAGATTGTTTCTGAATCTTAAAACTTAGATCATGAAGGATTTGACGTCTAGATCCACACCTAGTCCGAGCAGCTTAATACTTCCTCTGTCCCAATTTATGAGGCACACTTTTCTTTTTAGTCCTTTCCAAAAAAAATTGTAACTTTTGTATAATTAAAAACAATTTAACTTTAAAATTTTCATTTACCATTAATGAGATGATTTATAGCCACACATGGTCAAAGAATGTTTTAGACTTCATATTTCAAAAGTCTTCCTTTTTTATTAGACTTTGTGGTCAAACGGTACCACCTAAGTTGGAATGGACGGAGTATTACTCTAAACCCTTGTATATAAAATCTAAATGGCCCATATACCATTCTTCGACAAATCCTTTGTGCATAGATACTTGGCTATCAATGTGATTGATTTAGCTTTGGCAAGTAGGATTACCAGTGCAATCAGAACAGAGGCAAAACATACAGATGAAGGGGCTTTTGTCTACAGTGACGAAGATATGTCACGCTAGTATCTCCCTTTTTGAACAAAAGAATGAAGATCAACTAGCAAGCTAACCTCAGCTCTATCATTTGCAACAACTACATATATATGGGGGAATACCTCCAGGTATATCTCTGCCTGCTTTTGTAATGGGGATAGTAGCCAAGAGCGGGATATTAGATTCAAGGACCTTTAGTACAGCTGGAAGAAATGAGGAACTATAGAGCTCCATCTTCCCAATTTCATCGATGATTAAGAGATCAGTATCTTCCCTTACCTAACAAATTATGAACCATCAAAATGGAAATGTACAACGTATTACGGGTCAGAAATTCTTTTTTTTCTGTAATAAAGTAAAGATGAGACAAATTGAATGTTCTATAATTTGCAATCACGATTAGTTACTTAAGAGGAGCCATGAACAAAGCTATTGCCCAAAGTGAAGTACAACAATGGCAGGATAAGAGGCACTAAAATCCTGCTGAAAGAACTCAACCAACCTGCAACTCTGGCACTGCCAACGACTCAAATGATGCAACATCTACCCTGTATCTTCCCACAGTGGGCCATCTAAGAGACTGCGGGCTGCATGGTTTAAAATATTTCAGAAAAAATGAAAGCATAACACCAAAATCATGCTAT
The DNA here is from genome assembly GCA_025642045.1 of Solanum sejunctum. NCBI lineage: Eukaryota > Viridiplantae > Streptophyta > Magnoliopsida > Solanales > Solanaceae > Solanum > Solanum sejunctum. The sequence continues at coordinate 4,632,257 of JAOTQJ010000072.1, forward strand.
AATCAGAGGGGACATAGTCAGATAATTTAAACATATAGCTTGAATAAACTAAAAACAACAGTTGTATATATAAGGTTATAGCTTTTGACATTTTTGTATCACTTCATAGAAAATAAATCAACCATAATCACCCGTGCTGCATATTATGATCCAAAGAGGATCTTGAGTAGGATGTCATCAGGAACTATCGACTTGAATCAAATTTGACATCATTCATCAGAGAAATTTTACTGGTAAATAAACAACTAATTATTCCGTCTTCTTATTTCTCCCACAATTAAAAACAACAGATACAACAATAGAGGAAATAGACTGAACACTAAATCTCCTTCACATTAGTACTCTCCATTCATAAAATTCTCATGGAATAATGCAATAACGGTCAAGAATTTCTTCTTCTTGCATTATATGCAAATTGTTGATATCAAAGAGAAATATTCTCAAAAAAAATATCAAAAGCTGGATCTCTTTCACCAGCAGAAACAATAAGAAATATGTGGAGACAAAATTAATGAGGATACCAATACAATTTTCCCAGAGAAATGACTTTCCAGATAACTTGATGGGGGAAAACTTTCTAAAACAAGCACCAAAAGAAATAGGGGAACCACATTTCCTAAGCAAATAACATCTTCAAAAGGACAATGATCATGTGAACTAGAATTTCTGGGACGTCTTGATGTTGAAGATGGCTTTGGAGAACAGTGTATAAGTTTTGTCTATGTAACACCTAGTAAAATTATCGAAATACCCTCCGTTTGGCAATCCGAGACCAGATTTGTGATCAGCATGAAAAATTTAGTGGGAAAATGGTCTCGTTCGGATTTTAGAGCCATCGGATCGAAAAATTATTTTCTGATCCGAGACGAAATCCAGTGTTGGCGTGCGCCCGAGGCGCGACGCGCCTGGGACGTGGACCTACACTTGTATTTTTTTTTAATTTTTTCGACGGGAATTGGAAAAAATTGATCGGAAAACGATTTACAAAAAATTATACATAAAACGCATTTGATGAATGCAATTTATGTGTATTTTCATAGAAAAATAGTTTTTCAATAATTTTTAAGTTCTCAGTCAAAATTACACTAGTGCGCGCCCAGTCCGTGTCGCGGACTAGGCATTCTGAAGTTGAAAGTTTTTCCTTTTAATTTAAGGGGCATTTCGATCAATTCTCAACCCCTCATAAACTCAAAATAAGATCAAATGAAGGTCGTTTTGAGGCATAAATAGGGTCTTAAACCCCATTCTAAGTCCTTTTCTAGCACTTGAAAGATTAGAGCTTGAGAGAAGAGAAGAGAGAAGCTTGATTGGGGAAAATTCAAGGAGGATTCTTGAAGATTGATCATTAAAGCTTCATCCAAGGTATGTAAGGCTAAACTAAAAGCATGAGATTGTTCTCCCATGTGCCCCATAGATGGTCATAGATGAGTTGAGAGTCCATGAGTCCTCATACATGATTCTTGAATGGTTTCTTGAAAATTATATTACTTACATGAATTTTTATATGTGTGATGATCATCATAAACTTGTTTTCTTGAATTAATTACTTTTCATGAGATATTGCATAACCCTACATGACAATTTTGAAAGCATGCATGAAAGAAGATAGGGATTGAGTCTAGAGCCTTGATTGAGAATGTCGATTGTGATTGTAATGTGAGAGGGATGATAGGTTGATAATACTTGATAGTCCTATGAGTCTCCATAAATGAACTCTAACGATTTGTCTATTCGATCGTTCCCTAATGATTGTTCTAAGCTTTTGAGCTATTGATTGAGATGGTGATTGATGAGATGATGAGAGTCTCTATGAGACTGATTGAAAGATAGTGCCTCCACGAGGTTGATTGAGATAGTTTGACTGGATGGATTGTTTTATGAGCATTGAGTAATGGGAGGAGTATCGAGCATCGAAAGAGTAAGACTTAGTCCAACTAGCACTCGTCAAACTACGTAGCCAAGCGTAGGAGAGGATTAGAATCATCACATCACATCATGTTGAGGTTCCCTCTTGAGAGAGTCCCTGAAATCAATAGAGGACTTGTAGACTGCCGTCTCCCTCTTGGACTTGTCCATTATGGTTTCGATTCGTTCCCTACCTGGCAAGTACGGAACGACTGTGGCAACATCAGCGAGATTGTTGTACAACCATTGACTCATAAGTGATTGTTTTCGGATAAGAGAAACTTCCAGAAAGTTCCCAGATTGAGTACTCCGAGTCGAGATGAGATGAGTCTAATTTGATTGATGGGTTAGATGGGTCATTTGTCTACTCTTTACTCTTGCTTTAGATAGATACTTGACATGTTGATTGTTATTATTCTGAGTTGATTGTTATTTCCATATTATTCCACCTGTTTTTGTTTTATTCAGCTATTTTACATACCGTACATTCCACATACTAACGCCACTCGGCGCTGCATCGTTTTATGATGTAGATGCAAGATTGGAGATCATCAACAAGCGCATTGTTGAAGATCTTGGACGTTCAGCTGATTGGTGAGCCTCCCCTAGTTCGAAGGACTCATTATGTTATTTTCATCTTGCCTTAGAGTTAAATTTGTTTAGCTTTACTTTATTTGGATTTGAGGTAGCCATGGGTCTATCACTGGCACTGTTTGATAGTGATAGAGGCTTCATAGACTAGAGTCAAATGTTAATGTAAGACTTGTTGAGCTAGTTTCTTTCTCTAGTCTTTCCATTTATAATATTATTTTGAGATTAGATGAGATGTGCCCATTACTTTCCTTAGTTTTCTGCTGATTGTCTTAAGTTCATTGATTGAATTAATTCGATGAGGCCAAGTGGTTCGCTTGGGGACTAGCAATAGTCTCTGAGTGTCGGTTACGTTTAGGGTACCCTCCCGGGCATGACACTATATTTAAGGTGAGGTTCTCGATTTTTGAGACGAGGATTTTCCGGAAACAGACTCTTTATCTCTATGAGATAGTGGTAAGATCTGCGTACATTTTACTCTCCTCATACCTCACTTGTGGGATTCCACTGGGTATGTTGTTGTTGTTGTTCTTGTAAGGTGAGGTTCTCAGTACTGTTGAGCAGCTCATGTGGTTTTTTGACAGCTGCAGAAGGTCGAAACAGGGACTCAGTATCTCTTTTGTTGGCCATTTTGATGATAGACAGAGTGGTGGCAGTAGGGTCTTTGAAATTCTACATCGCAAGTGTTAGGAGTAATGATAAGTGGGCATCCATCTCTTGTTCTCAGATAATACCCTGATATTTTGTAAATTTTGTAATGCTGAGGCATTCTATGTATCTTACCTGAGACAGGTCCTAATGTGGTTCCAAGTAGTTTTGAGGCTGAAAAATCACCTAAAGATGTGTGAGATTTTACGAATGAGAGAAGTGGACAACATTAAGCAGTTAGCACATGTGTTCAACCACAGGATAAGAGCACTTCCAACAACTTATCTATGGCTAACACTAGGAGCATCAAACAGGGTCTCTACAGTGTAGAATATTGTGATTGAAAGAATGGACGAGACTAGAGAGGTAAGAAAAGGTATTTGACCAAAGTGGTTGAGAAAGTCTTGATCAAGGTTGTGTTTGGTATGAAGAAAAATAAACAATTTAAGGCCTTTAGCAGAGCATTACTAGGCAAGAAACAAGTGGAAAATTGAAAATAAGGACCAGGCATTATGATGGAGGGTGGAGGATTGACAACACTTTACCTTATGGACAGGTGCTACAGAAGAGCATCATGAAGAGAAGAACAAATAAATTCTTTGAACATTCAGAAAGAGAAGAAGCAGATGTAGAGCTTGGAAACTAGCACCCTAATACTTACGTGCATAAGAGACAATGGGAATGAGATTTTATTTGTTTTTTCTTATAGTGGTGTTGTTCAGACCAACTTGCGAGGAACTCGATTATTCCACTGGATACCTCCTACCTCCACCAGCACAAGTACCAAGTAACTTATCCATCAAGACTTAGGCAGATGGAATATGAGAACTTTGGCCTCACTTCATTAACTACTAGCAACACCGAGTGGCGAAGCTAGGATTTTTTACTAAGAGGGTTCAAAATCTAAAGAAGCAGACATATGAACTAGTCGAAGGGAGTTCAACATCTACTATATATACATAAAAATTATTTTAATCATATATAAATGGTATAATTTTTGGCCGAAGGGGTTCAGACGAACCCCCTAACTATGAGGTAGCTCTGCCCCTGGCTACACCCTTGAATGCGGGAATATGAGAGCTTAGGTAGGGGTGAATTATGACTTTGTACAAATTGGTGTATGACTTTTATTTTTTAATTAACTTTTGGACACCGATGAAATTCATGCTAGTAGGTGCCTTAAGACTCCATACTCTTCTATAGGTTCTCCATTTTTTTCTATACTTTTTAGTGTTTTCATATGGTCTTCTCCACATCACTAAATTATTAGTTCATCAGAAGAAAGTGCTACGGACACGTCACATTTCAAAGTCTCAACGTGATATCAAAACCAAGGTTTCTTTTTCTTCCTCTATTGAGTTCAATCCCCACAATCTTCCCTTGTCTCCTACGCAACTTTCCAACATCAAAGGCTTGTACCAATTGAATTTACCTACCCACATATCTCACTGAAAAGCTTTTCTCATTATACTAAAAATTTATTACCTATTTTGTTCACTATACTAGAAAGTCAATATTACATCTTCTAGGTGGATGCTTCCATTCCATGCCCATCATCCACTCATGATAAGTATTTCTGGACTCGGTATGGCATTTCACACTTGACTGGATTAAAACTAGTCTCCCGATCCTTGTTCTTAACTGCCCTGTGAAACCTTTGAAGGAATGAAAAAACAGTCACCGAAGATATTGTGACTCTAACCATGAAATGATCACACCTCTCTCATCACACTTCTGTTTCCAGGCTTAATGCCACTGGTCACAACCATCATTCCTAATCTGGCAGCCTCTACTACTAACTGACTGAACACATATCAGTACTACTACTTTGATTACTTCTCTCCTGAAGTGGCTTATTAGCATATACTCTTACAGAAAATGGACTCTCTATATCCTCTCACAACTTTTCTTCTAACAACCCATTATCCAAGATTCAAACTGCAGAAGGGTCAAGGAAAGAATAACAAGGTTAGTGTGGCACGAATCATTAACAATATTCTCCTAATACCTTTTTTCACCATTGTTTTGTTATACAAGAACATGTTCACCTTCTAGTGATGATGCTATTGGCCGTTCATACTTCAACTCAGAAAACAGTACCAACCTCTTTCCATTTTAACCATATTGCTTTGAATGTGGGAACACATTTAATCATGCTTTTTATGTCCAATCTCTAGCCTAAGTCTTATTGAAGTCATGAGTTTAGAGGAGGCTCAACAACCTGTTTGTTACCAACAAGTTCCAGTCTTCACTCCTCGCTTAGCTAATAGCCCGGCTATTTCATCATTTACCTCTCATTACAGCAGTTCATCTCACGTCAAGAACAGCAACAATAACCTTCTCCAATTGTCTCCACAAACACTTCTATATCTTTCTTTCTTTTTTTCAACCGACAAATTTCCTGTTTCAGCTATGTAACTTAAAGATAATAAGGTCAACCCTCCACCCCTCTTCACATAAATACCTGACTTGGCTCAACAGCAAGCATTTTGAGCTCAAATGGTTATTTACCAATCCACTCAAAAGTAAAATACCAAAACAAATAGAGCAAAAGAAGAAAGCTTCACCTCGAGATTTTGTTAGAAGCAAGAAGCCCTTCACGTCCATCAAGCGTCACAACCTTAAATCCTATCCTCTCAGATCCTTCTCTAATCTCACCTTCATCAAAATCATATTAAAATATTAGAATTTCCCACAACCCAAACAAGCATTTGCAGCTTATGGGTTCTGGAATTCTTCCTAAACTAATAATTTGCATATATACTCAATCCACCAAAGCTACTACAGAACTTGTAATCAAAGGGCTCAGCCACCCCAAATCAGTGTCGAAGTTAGAATTTTCAGTAGTGCAAAATATGAAGTAAACATACAAAAAGGCCAAAAGGGTTCAACAAAAAAGTAATTTTAACCATATATAAACAGCATAACTTTCCGATTACCCCCTCGATGGTACCTGACTCCACCATACCCCAAATAGACCGGAATAAAGAAGAAGGGATACAGAGAAATTATACATACGAGTGTAGAATCCTTGAACTTTCAAATTGGGATTTGAACTTCTGAGATTTTCGAGTACTCTGATTATCAAAGTTGTCTTACCAATACCCTGAAAAAACACAAAGAAAAAAAATGACCAAATCAATGTCAAATTTTTTTCTACACTAAGAAAGATTGGTCTCAAAGTTAGTGCATTGAAAGTGAGGGGGAAAAGGGGAGATCGGAAGGGAGAAAGAGAGAGCATACAGCAGGGCCGGTGACAAGGAAGCATTTTCCGGGAGCTGCCATTTTCTCGACGGAGTTCTTTTTTTACTCGCCGGAATCTATGTTATCTATTGTTTTATATAACGCTTGTTTTGATAGATTTTTTATTTTATTTATTATTTAATAATTTTAATTTATTATTTATTCTATTTTTTATGATATCTATCACTTAATTCAAATTATAAATGTATCACATTATATAATAATGAGAAAATAATATATTCATCTAAATATTATATTTATTAAAATAATATAATACAATACGATATACTACATTAAAAGTATAATATAATATATTATAAAATAATACATAACAATTATTCAAACAAAGTATTGTATTGGGCTCAGCACTAGAAACCAGTAACACGCAAAGCTCAAATTCGTGGAATGGACTCTCGGCTTTCATTGAAAACTCCAAACACACAAATCATATATGCTACCCCATTAAATTTGGTGTTTCAAATTTAAGGAAACCACTAAGAATTCGATCTAGGGCCTTCTCAATTCGAAATTTGATTTGTCACAATGAAACTAGTCAGGGACACAAAAAAATTAAGACGCCCTCGAGACTTCCGAATAATATGAGAAGTTGCTTCTAGGCTTAAAATCACCTCTTAAAGCCAACAAAATCATCAGGAATTCAATTCGAACCTCCAAACTCGAAACATTGACCAAGTCAAACTTACTTCATATTAAACCAAACTTTCTAACTTAGGACCTCAATCTCACGAGACATCTCATAATGAATTCGAAAACAAGGACACTCTTAGACCAATTTTTGTGTTTCAGAACTGATGAAACTGATAGAATTCTATTCCAACATTCGTAGCTGTGATTGGTGTCAAAAACTACTTTTGAGCAACTTAAACTTTTTAAAACTCAAAAACTCACTCATTTCTAAATCTTTCAACAAATTTTTAAAGATAGTCATATGAACTAATTCAATATTACTCGAGACAACTAAAGAAAGGGAGTAAAATAATAATTTTTTAAATATTTTAAAAAATAATCGATGAGATCATTACATGAACTTTAACCCTCAAATCAAAAATTTTCAAATAAAATAAATTTCAAATAAAATTTTAAAAACACAATTTTCAAATTCAAACTCCATAGGAATTTAATGACCAACCAAATGAATTGGATCTGAAATTTTCAACACCACCAAATTATTAAAAAAAACTGATTTGCTTGCAATTGGTAATTAAAATAAACTAACAAAAGAGCAAATATTAATGGGGACATAGCTTCCATTAATTTACTCCTCCAAAAGCATTTGGTCATCATCTTCCTCTGAAAATCAAGAAAACAAAATTTCATAATTAATACATAACCTAAAAATTCTTTTAAATTCGAAAGAGTATTATTCATTATTCAAACCTCGATATTTCCATTTTCCTCATCAACTCGGGCTTTGACTTGCTTGACTCTTCCTCATCCTTAACTTTACTAACCCATACAGCAAATTAGAGATGTCAAATGAGCGAGTTGGGTTAAAAGAGAAATTGAATTGGGTTATGACCCATTCAAATTTACTTTGGACTTAAATAGATTGGGTCATGACCCGCTCAATTGAAGATTCTTTTAGAATGAGCGGATCAAAATTGACTAAAGGTATCAAAATGAACCCAAATATAGTTAACAAAAAAATTACTCACAGTTATCATAGATTTGTTTTCAGGATGCTCTTCCTTGTATTGTTTCCTTTAGTCCTCCCTTTATACATCAAGTCACAAATATATATA
>JAOTQJ010000072.1:4657838-4679251 GCA_025642045.1 Solanum sejunctum
ATTGACTATTTTTTGGCCTTGGAGTATGATGGAATAAAGCAAAATGACTCTTTAAACTATCTGCGTTTTTTTCATTTATGAAGTAGCAGTTAGTAAATGCAACTTTCAACGCTCCTCATGGGTCATCTGGAAACAACCGGTTTATGTTTTTAAACATAGGGGTTAGGCTGCGTACATCTGATCCCCCCTCACCCCGCAATGAATGGGAGTCTTATGAGGCACTGGGGTATGTTGTTGTTGTTGTTTCAATTTTTGCCAATTTTGTTTGCAAAATCTATTATTATTATTTTTTTTGAAAAAAATTTATAAAAAAATAGTACAAGCAACTTTTTGCCAAACTTTCAAAAATTTCAATTTCTTTGGAAAAACAGAATTGCTTAACTTTGAGCCATTGAATTGATAAACTTATTTCACTAATTATAATAAACTCCTGTTTTATTATCAATTTTAAAATTAGAATTTGAAACTTCAAGAATTTAAGTTTTTGAAGTTGAAATTTGTGAAATTTGAAATTTTGTTGGTAATATGAATTTTACTTGGAAAAAAGGCATCACCTTTTGACTAAATGTGTCCTTGAGATCTCTATCAAGATTGGCTTAGTAGAATCTTCCTAGTAATTGCCATTAGGGGTCGTTCGGTAGTTGGTTTAGACGTGAGTTATGTCGATATTAAATTTTGTATAAGTAATATCATGTTTGGTAGTTGGTTAGGAGGTAAATAATTCACGTATAAAATTAATTAGTACATTGTTTGATTTACAATTTAGAAACTAATATAACTAATATATATGTATAAGTGATGAGGGACTTTATGTATAATTTCATACATGATATAAGATAGAATAACTAATAATACATAAATAACTAATGTTTGCATAAAATAATACGTAATTTCCTTGTAAGAATTCCTTGTATTATCAGTACTTTCAGAACTTTAACTGACTATCAAATGAATAAGAACTCTTTTGGTAGGAGGAAAAGAGATAAGTAGTTTGAGATTAATGTCACGATGAGTTTATCCCATATTTAGCATAGTTCTACAAAGTGTGACTTGAAAAAAAATAGAATATATGCTTACCTTACCTATACGTCAGATGTAGAGGAATTATTTAAAATTGCATTTTTAGTAAGTAATTTTCTCTGATTAAGACATAACCAACTTGGACTAATTCAACCTACAAGGAACTGACGTCTAAATTATCTGTAAAGTGGAATCTCATCAAGAAATAAAACGCATTCAACAAATACAATTTATAAACAAAATTTATATATAGTCCAACATAAAACTATTACATCATGCATCTCAATATAAATAAAAAATATATGAAATATTTATACTTGATACTAAAAAAGAAACTAGACGATGCTCGACTATCTACTAACATTCAACCCTAGTCCTCAACCTCCATATCTTCCTATATTGGTCGTATATTTTATAAGTTTTGCAAATGTATCGTATAATGTGTAATTATCTCTTCTAAAACTTCTTCAACTTACTTCTACCTCTACTAGTATTCACTATATCCAATCTCACTCCACCTAACTTGGACATCTGTATCTTTTCTTCACTTTTTTTGAACCATCTAAGTCTTGTCTCCCTCATCTTGTCCATCTGTCCCCCACAGAGGTCATTCCAACTTTGTCCTTAGTAGCTTCAATTCACTTCTGATCTAATCTCTCGTACTAAATCCATACATCTATCTCAACATCTGCATTTTCACTACTCTCATCTTTTGCATGTACTAATTCTTGACCGGTCAATATTCTGTCCCATACAAACATATTTGGTTTAACCATCACTTTGTAGAATTCAGTTTTAAGACTTGATGATACATACTTATCACACAAGACACGAGATATGAGCTCCCATTCATTCATCCTACTTCAATACCATGTATAACATCATCATCAATCTTCTCATTTTTTTTTTTTTGAATTATTCACCCCAGATACTTTTATCATAAAATTCTCAGGTTAATTTTATTTACATATTTTTAATCAATTTCTTAGTACATGTTTTGAAGATATAAAGAAGCAAAAATATGCTCCCTCTAAAGGTTCAAATAGAAGGAAAAAGCAATAAGCTTGTTAAGGTGGTTGGTGGTTAAGTTCAAAATTTATTAATCATGGCATGTGGTTAGAGGTGGTGAAATTTATTTTTGCAAAGAAAATTTTCAACTTTTGCCCTTTTTTTTTAATTTGCAAATCTTATTTTTCCACAAATATAGTTACTTTTTTCTCAGCTTTAAAAAAATTTTCAACTTCTTTGAAAAAAAAAAAGAAGAATTGACTAACCTTGATATTTTTTTTAAAAAAAGATTGCTTCTCTCTTTTTTCCTTTTCAGATTGAAAATTTTGACTAAAAAATTACTATAAATATTACTTAATTGACTAACATTTGTGGATCCTCCATAAGGTATGAAGATTGGAGTGCTTGACTTTGAGCCATTGACTTGATGAACTCAAGTTATAATAAACTCTTGTTTAACGAATAGATTTTGAAATTGAAACTTGAAAAGTTTGAATTTTCGATTTAGATATGAATTTTAATTTATTCAAAACACTTTTATGAAAAATGCTAGCTAAAACTACTTTATTCTCCGTTACTTATCAAACACATCTATTATGAGGTAATTAATCTACAACAACATTACCCCAATGCCTCAAAGGCTTCGCTCATTGCGGGGTAAGGGAAAGTTGGATGTACACAGCCTGATATCTATGTTTAAAAATATAGCGCGACTATTTCTGGATGACCCATGATGAGCGTCAAAAGTTGCATTGACTAACTGTTACTTCACAATTAAAAGAAGCGCGAACAGTTTAAAGAGACATTTTGCTTTATTTCATCATACCCCAAAGCCAAAAAATAATGAATCTTTGGCTCCATTCGAGATTGATAAAAATTATGAGGTGATTACTCTGATTTTAATAAATTACTCCTATCATTTCAACTTAAATATCTTAATTTGAATAAAGATTTTTTTTTTATGACTAGGATGTCTGATCCGTCCCTCGACCACTTTCACATGATACCTGCGGCTATCACCTCTCACCAACAAAAAAATCAGGTAATCTGTTTAACAAGACTAGAACGGATAAGAATAAGGAATATTTAAAGATGTGTATAGTGCCAAAATTATATCCATTAAATTTTATGATTTTAAACATGTCATATAGAATATTAAAATAAAAAATTATTAAATATTATTTTACATTATTTTTTAATCAAACTTTTAAAAAGTAAGATATAAACATTGAAATGGAAGGAGTATTAGAAAATGCAAAATGACCTAAAGAAAGATTCATATTAGGTGATAATATTTTCCAAGACCATTTAGTCAAATTAGTTTTATATTGTAGTCAATAAATATTGCTGTTTTTCTTCATAAAATAACAAAAGAAATTAAAGAATGTCCCAAATTATATAAATAGATAGTGACAAAAAATATGACAGGATGGTTTGACTTTGTCAATACAAATAATATATGAAATCAAATAATAAATAAAAAATAATTTTAATATTATTAATTTATGCATAATTAATTTTAATATTACTAATATTCTTTATTTATTATTATTATTATTTTTATACACTCTATCAAACAGCTTCATGATTTGTGATTAATGTACATAACTGCTTAATGTTATAGTACAATGAATAAAGTTGTTGCTCCCTTAACTCGAGATTTCAATTTCGAGTATTAAATATAACAACAATATTACCCCAATACCTCAATGGCTTTCGCCCATTGCGGGGTAAGGGGGGATCGGATGCACGTACCCTGACCTCTATGTTTAAAAACATAGCGCGGCCATTTCCGAATGACCCATGATGAACGTCGAAAGTTGTATGGACTAACTGCTATTTCACAATTGAAAGAAGCGCAGACAGTTTAAAGGGCCATTTTGCTTTATTCCATCATACCTCAAAGCCAAAAAATAGTGAATCTTTGGCTCCATCCGAGATTGATAGAAAAAATTCTTGATGGGGAGCATCTTTTTGAATAGAACTTATACAACATAAATTCAAATTAATCGACCTCAAATATAAATATCAAATATCGTAAAATAAGAATAATGTACATAATGATAATTTTGAGGATCACTAACATTTATGCTTTTATTTTGCATTGATTTTTAATTTATGCACCTTATACATTATTTTTTACAATACGTAAATATATATTGTTATATCAAATATCTCCCGAGTTATGTTTCAGATAATTTCAATTTCTAAAAAATTTATGCCCTAATAGATATAAATTTAGTTACTAAGGATAAAAAATAAAGATCAATCCATTAAGGACAAAATTTAAAATCAATCCATTTAAAGATTAATTCATGCAATTTCAATTCATTGTGACTCAAATCTCGTATTTATGTCAAACTTCATTTGATATATATAAATAAATAATCTATCAATAACCTAATAAAAAATAAAAATTATCGTTCAAAACTCGTAATCTAAAAACTCTAAATCTGATATTATCTTTAATCAAAGATTACAGATTCAATAACAATATATACCTAATGTAGTCTAAGAAATAAGATTCTGAGCAGGATGAAGTATACGAAGACTTTATTCTATTTCTATTTTAAATTAAAGAAATTATTTTTAACAGACTTTCAATTTAGAAATTCTAAATTTGAGCCTTAAAAATATATATACTCAAATATATATATATATATTCTTTTTGAATAAAGAATACTTTATTTCAAAAGTAATTTCACAATACAAATTTAAAAAAATCAAAATGCAAAACAAATACTCAACATTAAAAAATAATAATTTAAAAGTCATTAACACACTAGCAAAATGTTCAAATAATTGACTTCACTTTTTTTTTGTTTGCTAATTAAATATAGATTGTTAAATAGAGTCCACATTCCACACCTACAATATTTTATTTATCTATTTATGAACAAATTAAATTAAAGAAATGGTCCATTTTATCGTAATTAAGTCAAGAAAATGAATGACTAGATCTAGGTGTAATCCATTTTAATAATTAAATTAATGATGAATGCAAATACTACATAATTAATTCAACCAAAATAAGAGAAAATATAATAATTAAATGATGATAATAAATATCTGTTCATTCATAATCATAGGCGAAGCCATCATTATAATTAATAATTCAAAAAAATTTAGTAACTTAAACTTAAATTATATATATATATTATAAAATTATTATTGAGGACATGACCTTAGATAGAAAAAGTGGGGGTCGCGAATTAGAGTAGCAGACTAAGTTCTTCTTCTTCTTCTTCTTCTTCTTCTTATTATTATTATTATTATTATTATTATTATTATTATTATTATTATTATTATTATTATTATTATTATTTGTATCATTTTTACTATTACTATTTCTTTTCTTTTCATTATATGACATATATATGTTAATTTTATCATATTTATATACTGTCATTCTTTCTGCTTATGGATTTTGAGCTGAGGATTTTAGAAAACAGTCTCTCTACTTCTATGAGATAGTGGTAAGGTCTGCATACAACCTACTCTTTTCAGACTCTACTTGTAAAATTTTACTAAATATGTTATTTTTATTATAGTATTAAAGATTCAAAAAATTAAAATTAAAATAAAATTTATGTACACATTAACTTCTTCAAATTCCACATGAAATTTCACTAATACGTTAATTGGTGCCATTTTCACTTCTAGAAACTATATTATATAATATAATATGTAAAGAGAGAATAAAGCAAATTTCAATGAACAATTGGTTTTATTTTTTTAACATATAGTAAATAATAAATAAATAAATGTACTTTTTTCATTATTTTTAATAAAAGTATATTATATTACTAGTGTCGTACGCACTAATTAGACAAAAGATTTATTATTTCCCTCACTTTTGATTGAGATTTTTTAAATAAACTTTTGTTCGTTTACCTTGCAATTTGCAGTATCTCTTTTCTACTAATTTAACGAACATTATCGAGTGTTTCAAAGGTTTCTGCTTATTGTGGGATAAAGGGGGATCGAATGTACACAGTCTGACCTCTATATTTAAAAACATAGTGCAACTGTTTTCAAATGACCCATGATGAGCGTCGAAAGTTGCATTGACTAATTGCTACTTCACAATTGAAAGAAGCGCAGACAGTTTAAAAAGTCATTTTTTTTATTTCATCATACCTCAAAGCCAAAAGATAGTAAATCTTTGGTTCCATCCGATAATTTGATAATTGTGATGAAATGAATAAAAAAATTTAATTTTTAATAAGTAATTTAGATTTTGAGTTTTGAAACTAAAAAAAAAATAATTTCATTTTTCATAATGTGTCTCAAACTATCGAATTTAAATATAAGTCTGAAATCATAAACTGATATCACACATTATAAAATTTCATATATTTTTTGTATTAATTTATGTAATGCATTTTTATTTTTAGTCCATTTCATAAAATGTCACATTTTATAATTATTTAACTTTACAACAATAATAACATACCGGTGGAAGTTCACAAGTGGAGCGTGGGGAGATTATAATGTATGCGGAGATAAAAAAATTATTTCTAAAAGAAATTTTAACTTTATATATATATATATATATTATCTTTAATAAAATGAATTACAACTACAAAGATCGCAATTAATAGATAACATGTCAAGCAACTAGTCTACTAGATTGTGTATATATTTACATTGGAGCATCTGCTAAGTGTTGCATATTGTTAGAAAATTTTACCAAATGTCATCAAAAATTGGACAAAGAATTTATAAAATTAAATATACATTTATAATAGTTCATATTTTTTCTATCAGTACGATGTATAATTTTCTAACAAAAAAATGTGCATTGGACCACCCTTTGCTTAAGGTGGTCCCGCTTATCAAAAAATATGTCAATACGAGTTGTGACCAGATAATTAGAATTCATTCACCTTTAAACAGAATTTTAGTTCAAATTTGAATATGAAAATAACTTGATTGGAAATATCGCTTTAAAAAATAATCTCTGTACTGTATAATCTGAACTAATCAAACTCTAATATTAATATCGAATATCAAACAATAAAGTGTAATCATAAAAGATGAAAACTAATTTAAAATTAATCTTTAATATAAATACAATCACAAAAGATGACATATAAAAGGGATCAGAGCAAATATAGGCTATACTAAAGTCTTCAATCAATTCTTGGAGAAGACCACAAAAAAAAATAAAGAAAAGTCATTCTTGTTTCCCTTTCATATTGATTGATAATATCATTGAAAATTTAATATATTTTAATATCTCCTTTTTTTTTCCTTGTTCTCTATTTCCACCCCTTTTCTTTGTTTCTTTGAACTTGTACACACTTTTTTCAATAGAATTAGGTTAGTACTAATATTAAAGTAAAAGAGAAAATTCCAAAGTGTGAAATTTTTGATGGGGAATTGTTTTGGAGCTAAGCTTTCTAACTCTAAATCAAGTAGCACTTACCCTAGCTTCTCAGCTAGACCATCTACACCAGGTACTTCTAAATATTTGCTTTTATGAACAAATTTTGCATATGTTGTTGAAGTAGTAGTTGTTAATTTCTGTTTAGGGTAGTCACTTTTACATGGTGGTGTTTAGTGGCGGAGTCAGAATTTTCACTTATATGGTTGTTACCTATTGTATTTGTCTTGTTAATTTAAATACAATGTTCTGTTTTGATTGTTACTAAGATTTTATTGTATTGTATAATTATATTGATCATTGTTAGGTATGGATGAAAAGTTTCATTTTGTGTAAGGATGGATTTGGTGTGATTGCGCCGTTACTTTGTTTTCTCAATTTTGTCTTTACTTGTTATCCTCTCTGTGGGGTAGTAGTAATGTTGGTATATATTTTATCCTCCCAGACCCCACTTATGGGATTCGACTGGGTATATTGTTGTCTTTACTTGTTATTTAATAATCCAATTTTATCCCTTTTGGCGAAGGGGTGCGCCATATTATAAAGAAGTAAATACACGAAATGAGCCAGAGGGATACAACAAAAACTGTAATTTTTCGGTGAAGGGTGTTGCCGGAGTTGTTGTTTGATTGTGTACAGAGTTGAAAGAGCAGATTTTTGGCACATAACAAACTTAGAACCTTTGTTTATTTAATATATCGCGTTTATGTGGCTATGAGAACATGTCGTTAATAGTAAAATGAGAAGTTTAAAGTTCATAAATGTAGAAAGGTGGAATCTTTTTTGGAACATACTAACTATTAAGAATGAAAGAGTGTAGTGAGCAGAGCTAGTAACTAATTCTTGAATTTTTCGTGAATGAATTTGTTGCACGTCTTAGTGCTGTTAGTGCTTAATTTCCATTCTAGGTACTCTGGATTTCCCCCTTTTTTTCTTGTTTGTGTTTTCCCTATGTATCGTATTATATGGCGGTGTTCAGTGATTGAGTCAAGATTTTCATTAAGGGGCTTAATGGAGCCAGAAGGACTCAACGTATAGTGTGTGTGTTATTTCGGCGAATGATGGTGTCACTAAGGGGCGTAATGGAGCCAGATGGACTCAGCATATAGAGTGTGTGTGTGTGTGTGTGTGTGTGTGTTATTTTCGCGAACGGTGGTATCTGATTGTGAACAGAGTTAAAAGGTCACATTTTGGCACATAACAAACTTAGAACTTCTTGTCTTATTCGTAAATATATATCACATTTGTATGGCTATAAGAACCTGTCATTAGTGGTAGCAATGAGAAGTTTGGAGTTTGTAAATATGGAAAGATAGACATTTTTTCGCCGAACAGACTAAGAAGGAATGTAATTAACAAAACTCGTAACCAACTTTTTTCGAGTTCTGGAATTTCTCATAAATGAATTTGTTGGAGGTCTTTCTTGTAATTATTGTGATTTATGTTCTCTTGTTCCCTATAAATTCTTTGTGCTTTCTTAGCTTTCGTAGATCCTGTGTTTTAGCTTGTATGAATTAAGGATGTCATTTTTGAAAATTGTGGATTTTATGTTTAGTGAGAAGATTCGAATTATAGATTTACATGGTAGTTAGTATATGTGCAGACACATCAAAGAGCTACAGCAATGGCCTTGGCTATTCGGCCACGAGTAGCAGTATTGGAAATAGTCATTTCTCAACAGCTGCAAGTGACGATACATGTTTGAACGGAGAGATATTGCCGATTCCAAATTTGAAGATTTATGGTTTTTCTGATTTGAAGTTGTCCACAAAGAATTTCAAGTCTGACTCAGTTTTGGGGATCGGCGGTTTTGGGACAGTGTATAAAGGATGGGTTGATGAGAAGACGCTTGCTCCGACTAAAGCTGGCACTGGAATGATTGTTGCCATCAAGAAGTTGAACTCGGAAAGCACTCAAGGATTTGAAGAGTGGCAGGTATATAATTGAGATTTTCGGTACAATGATAAAGCAATTATTCGTTCGCACTAATTTCGACTCTTTTTATGAATAAGTCGATAGTTTGGCCTTTTCCCTTTTACTGGAAGAACTTTAAAATGCACAACTATTGAGCTAAGTCGTAGAGTGGGTGACGTAGATACAAGAAAAATCTAGTAGTTGTCTGAGTAGTTGTTGGCAGGGGTAGATCCAGGTAGGGCCGAGGGGGCTCATTTGATCCTCCTTTGACGGAAAATCACACTGTTTACACATGATTACAAATATTTATTGTTATGTGTATATAGTAGATGTTGAACCTCTTTCTGCTTCGCGTTGTGTATTCTGAACCCCTTTAGTGAAAATCTCAGCTCCACTATTGGACGGGTTAGGAAAGGCCGTCAAGAAAACTAGGATACCTACTTTACTTGATGTAACTGAAATAACTAAGAATATTGTAAAATGTATTTTCTTCTATAATCAATGTTGATTGGATTTAGATTGCTTAATTTGCATATTGTCAAGTAGAAACTTAGATGTTGGATTTGCTAGTTTGCAGACTACTGATTGCTCATTAAATTTGAGCAAATTTAACTTTCTTGAATTTGCTTACTCGAGCTGAGAGTCTATCAGAAATTCTCTCTCTATCTTCACAAGGTAGGGGTAAGGTTACGTTGCATAAACATCACCCTCCTTGGCCTGCAGTGGGATTATACGGGATATGTTGTTATTGTAAAAATGATACAGGTTCTTTGTAATCTATGCTTACTGTTGCCAGTTATTGTGATCTATGCTTTCCAGTTAGATTCTTTATAATGCTCATAATCCGTATCGCTTAAAATGCAGTCAGAAGTTAACTTCTTAGGAAGGCTTTCGCATCCTAACCTTGTTAAACTACTGGGATATTGTCACGAGGACAAGGAACTGTTACTCGTTTACGAATTTATGCCTAAGGGGAGCTTGGAGAACCATCTTTTCAGAAGTAAGAAGTTAGTATTAGAAATTCAATAAAACCAAAGCTCGATTAATTAAATGGTGCACTGACCTCTAACGTGTCCGCTTTGTAGGGAGTGCTGCTATTGAACCACTTTCTTGGGACGTGCGGCTCAAAATTGCTATAGGAGCAGCACGGGGCTTAGTGTTTTTACATAGTTCAGAAAAGAAAGTCATTTACAGAGACTTCAAAGCATCCAACATACTGCTTGATGCGGTAAGGTCTGCTTCCTTGTCGTCTTTACTTGATTGGCGAGTTACCTAGTGTGTTACTCTTGAATTTGAACATTTACAAGTAATGATGTACAAGGGGGCCTTGGTGTGACAGATAATGTTGTTGCCACGTGACCAGGAGGCTACGAGTTTAAGCCGTAGAAACAGCCTCTTGCAGAAATGCAGGGTAAGGTTGCATTCAATAGATCCTTGTGGTTTGACCCTTCTGTGGACCTTGCGCATAACAGGAGCTTTAGTGCACCAGGCTGCCTTGGTGTATATCATGAATATCGTCTCTGCTTCTAGTTTCATGTTTTGACTTCATTATACATCGTTATTTGGCTATTTCGTTTTGACTTTCTATTTTGCACCTTTTGCTTTGTAGAATTACAATGCGAAAATATCAGATTTTGGCTTGGCTAAATTGGGGCCTTCCGGCAGTAACTCACACGTAACTACTCGTATTATGGGCACGTATGGTTATGCTGCTCCAGAATATGTGGAAACTGGTGAGCACCTTTTTGAGCCCTCATTATATGTGTCTAATCTAAAATCTACATGTGACGTTATGAGACAAAACAGCAAGCTATTGAAGCGAAAACTGATCCTGAATTACGATACTAAGTTGAACGGCTAGCTCTGACCTTGATCCAACATTGCTTTGGTGTATAATCGGAGCAATGACCATAGTGCTTTATGGATTAGTTGGTTGATGAAGTTCCATTGTTTGTTAGATTCATCGTCTACTTTCTATTCTGGACCGTGAACCTAAAGATATTCCAAAAACTGATTGTTCCTCTATGTCAGCAAACGCTCTAGCTTCTCTGTCGTTTCTTACCTTCAGCCGTTTTCTTTTTTCACAAGTAATTCATGAATAAATCCATTTTACATGTACCAAGTTCTCCCAGAAAAGTGTTTGGTTGTACGTAGACCTTGTTGAATCATAAATTGAATGGCGGTAGTTTTTCCGAGTCTGACCAATCTGCTATAGTATCCACTTGCAAGTATAGATACATAAGAGTTGGGAACTAACCCCCAGAGAAACAAAAAGCGCCGGAAAGCATTTGCAATATTACTCCTTTTGTCCCATTTTATATGACGCTCTATTCTTTTATCTGTTCCGAAAATGAATGACACTACTCTATATTTGGAATCTCTTTAAACTTTAAACTACCCATTTTACACTTCATGAATTGTAGCCACAGAAATATCTTAGCATGTTTAAGACCACAAGTTTTACGGTCACCTTTGGTATGTCCCAAAAGTCTTCGTTACATTTCATGCCTCGTTAAATAACAACAATAATATACCCAATGTAGTGTCACACAGTGGGATCCGAGGAGGGTAGAGTGTACGCAGACATTACCCCTACATTAGAGATAGAGAGATTGTTTCTGATAGACCCTCGGCTCAAGAAAAAACAGTCCAAAGTAGTGTAGTCTAGAAAAAGAAGTGATGGAACTATAGATAGTAGCAAACGGTACTACAACAAAATTATACGATAGTCAAGATTCAAGAAACAATTGAGAGTAACAGAAATAGAATACTACCATAGTAAATGAAAACGAGGGAGAATATATGTTAATGGGGATTGTTTGTCATGTTAACAGGTCATCTATATGTAAAAAGTGATGTTTACGGATTTGGAGTCGTGCTGCTGGAGATGATGACTGGTTTACGAGCACTTGACACCAAACGACCAAACGGACAGCAGAAATTGGTGGACTGGATGAAACCGATGCTGTCTAACAAAAGGAAGCTGAAGTCCATCATGGATGCCCGGATGGAAGGCCAATATTCTTCAAAAGCAGCAACACTTGCTGCTCAGATTACTCTAAAATGTCTGGAGGGAGACCCCAAGAATAGACCTTCAATGAAAGAAGTAACAGACGTGTTGGAACAGATCGAAGCCATCAAGGAGAAACCAAAAGAATCGAAAAGCAAATCAGAGCATTCTTCATCTCATCGTCACAGACAATCTCCAATAAGTCGTCAATCACCACGTCAGATAAACGACCATGGATTCAGGACGGGATCTGGAAAATGATAAGTAGAACTGGAAGCAAATATGAAGAAATTGGCTTTTAGTTATGTGTGTATAAATTTCATTCTTTTCTTATAGTACAAGATCAAGTTAGTATTGTTCATCATTTTATGGCATTTCATTTTTTTTTTCAACTACAATTTTGTATTATGTCATGGCTTTACTATACTGATTTAGCTACTGGAAAACATGGTAGTTGTTACTATTTTTAGAGATGATGATCGAAAACACATCTCAGCTATCATTTTTCTCGAGAATTTCATACTTGTACCTTCAGTTATCATCTTTTTCTATCTAAACTATCTTTATCTACATATTATAAAAATGCGTTCTGTTTTTCTAGATGGTGTCACCTCACCTTTCTATTGCATCGCTCGTTTTTCAGTTTCTCATACGATATCTACATTGAAGCATGACTAATTTAGATTCACGTTACATAAAATCCACTCAAGGGAATTGCCCTATCAAGGACTTTTTTCTACTCAACTTTTTTCTACTCAAGATTCGAAATTGAAATCTCGAATAGAGGAATTCCACCCACTACCCCACCATCATGACTAATTTGGATTCGTGTCGCATATGATCCATTCCAGCGAAGATCCCTATAAGACTTTTCCGTACTCAGGATTCGACATTGAAATCTCTAATAAAGGAGGAATTCCACCTACTACACCGCATCCTTTGGTGGTGGCAATGTATTGCATGGCTTGACCAAGAAACAAAAGCCTGCACATTAATAATACAGTACCATACAAACAATGAAACACATCATGCAAGCTTTTGAATGATAAATTGAGGGAGTTGAGATAAATATAACAGCTGAAAATTTAACTTGAACGTCCAGAAAATCTCTTGCGGTCCAGTATATTGTAAAAGAGATTCCAGAACAAACGGGAGTTCGAACTAGTTATGGGATCGATTTTAACATTGTATGTACAGAGAAGTCAAGAACTAGATCTTCCATCAAAGACGAGACATGAGTTGATAAACTTAACTTTCGACTATTTATTTCCAACAAGATTTGATGCTGACGCTCCTTGTGTATGAAATCAACCAATTTCATCAGATTCCATCAGTTGTTGTGCTGTCCTATAGAAGAGAATACTGACACTATTGTTGTCCGGGATTTCCAAGAAGTCGCTCTACTGCAGCATGAACATTGCCTGCGGTGGCAGTCAGTGCCCGGATATTTTCTTGAGTGTCAAAGAAACCCATTTCTTGTAACTGTGTTAGCTGAGTAGCGTATAGTTCCTCTGGGGGCACTGCAACAGAACGTCAAGAGGAAGATTGACAAATCGTTAAGCTGGAAGGAAGGAGAGAGAGAGATTAAAGAAGGAAGGCAAGAGATAAAAGTAACCATTAGATCTGTTAGGGACACCCAAGCCCCCGGCTCCGAGTCCACCAAACATGTTCATAAGCATTTCCATTCCCGAGTTGTCAAGTGCTGCAATCATGTAAACAACCACACGCATTTGAGTTAACCAAAGAATAATTCCAAAACAGAAATTGCATCAACTTTGCCCTTCAACCGTGAATTTTATATGCTCATTGGACAAGTCAAAACAGTTTCGGTAGTTCCTATATCCTTTGTCTCACTGACAACCAATAGCCGCCTCTTTAACAACCTGAATGCTGGTCGCACAGTCAAGAGTCCAGTTTGAAACCCAAAGTCCATAAGCCAAACAAACTAATATACATAATATCTCTGCATCGTAAGAACTTAAACAAATTGAGTGTCTATTTACAGAAGAAATAATATTCAGGAGAATTTGGAAGTAAAAGGTGTATAATTCCATGAACCCTATAATGTCAAGATAAGAGCAAACTTTGGAAAAATGTTTCACAAAAATTATATTTCCCAAGACAACATTATTAACACGAGATGCCAGCTATCATGCTGACTAATTCAGAATGACTTCTTGAAATGATAAAGAATATCAAGTTTGAAGAACTGAAGAATAGTAAGTTTACCTGCTCTACCAGCATTTTGGCCTGGTTGTCTGCAAGTAGAAAAATAAACTTTGTCAACACAGAACAGTAACATGTTTGTTTCAACTAGATAGGATTTCTCTATTTTTTGACAAGTAAAAAGAAAATTATTGTCTTCGGCAAGCTTAATTGTGGAAAAGGCGAGCTTGATAATTCAAGCAAATACGCAACCCATATAAGATAAATCGTGAAGCATTTTTGCCAGCCAAGAAAATAAGAACCAATTTACTGGTTAGTTTGCTGACGCCCAAGTTGAGAAGCAAGGCCTCGCTGGAAAGTCATAAGTTGCTAAACAGAAAGAAAAAGATGTACAACTCAAAAGAAAGATGTACAAGTCAAAAGAAGATGGACGATAAAGGAACACTAAAAGAAAATCTCAGTCTCACAGACATTAACAACCTCTTTTTGCACCCCACATGCCTATACAGTTTCTCTTCCCCAAAATTGGCAGTTTAACCCCACCCACTCCTTTTTTATTTTTCTTCTTCTTCGGAGTTCTAAGTGGAGTTATTGGGACCAACTACCCCAGAACTACACAAATACGTGTGAAGCCATTGTGAAAAAATGGTAATGAAAAAGAGTAGATGAGAATCTGTTTTTTTCTTAGTACTACCAATCATTGTGTGTTCTTTTCTTTAAACATTAGGCATCCGCAGTTCAATCGTATTTGGTTTATGGTCTCTTTGCGTCATCTCACACTTCACTTTTCGGTTTGTCTTGCATGTGGATGCACACCCCTCGAGTGTTATTCCACTAAAGTTGTAATATTACCAAGAAACAATGTATGCGACCACCCATGCCATTTAGTTGCTCCACTTCATGCACCAGATGCATGCAAGACCTTCTAAGTGGCAAGAATTCTTTACCTGCACTGTCTCAGGCGATGTCAATTGACGAATAAATTCAGGATTTTGCATCATTTCTCTAAGCTGTGGATTGGAATCGAGCATGCTTCTAACCTGTGGGTTCATCCCTAAAACCTAATCACCAAGGTTAAATGATAAGCTTGACGAGAAACCAGCAGACAAAGAAGAGCCAAAGGAAACAGAAATACAGCAATAAACTAAACGACTGCGTGCAAATTTTAGTCAGCCAAATAAATAAATACCTGGTTCATGTACTGAGGATTTGAAAGGAGCGATTGCATCATCTGTGAGATGGCAGGGTTTTGCATCATTTGATTTAGAGAAGTGGTATCAGGCATGCCACCTAGCATTTGCTCCAACCCTGGGGAACCAAGCCCACCTAGGCCAAGTAGTGCAGTCCTGGTATCCCCATCAGTATTTGACCTAGCAATGGTATTGGCTTGGGCAGCTCCAGCTGGAAAAGTCAATGTATAAGTAAGAACATGATCATATAATTCATACTTATCCAACAACATGGCTTCGTGAGAAATATAGATCACAAATAAGGCACAACATAATGATTAGGCAAGGATCCTGAGAATACACCATAGGTATGTCTTCAACAAGAAGGATTAAAATACTTCAAATCAACATTAAGAAGCTTGCAAAGACTCTGAAATATTTTAGTGGATGAAAATGAAAGGGAAACATCTTCTTTTTTTGTTTTACAGTAAACAAAACAAGCAAACAAATTTTGATAAAAAATTCATAGTGCTTTATGACCATAAAATTCAAATTTTAAACACAAAATAGCACAAGTATGACTTCATGCCCAATCTTAGCAGCAATAATGCATGAATATCTCAATATATACAAGAGAAAAAGATAAGGTAGCCACTAATTGCATCCAAAAAAAGTCAAAATAAGAGATTAAGTAAGCAGTTAACTAAAAGAATAGAATAAAAGAAAACTAAAATAAAGTAAACAGTTAACTCTTTTGAGACATTTTTATGAGAAACACAAATCAGTGCACGTGATTAAGTGTAGATTTGTCATGTTATTCCACTTTTGGTGAAAAAAGAAAAATGCAAATGAAGCAGAAACTTTACAAGAATTCATGCAGTTCCTCTAAAGTTCACTCTTTCGAGATGTTTTTACGAGAAACACAAATCAGTGCTCGTGATTAAGTGTAGATTTGTCATGTTACTTCACTTTTGGTGAAAAAAGAAAAATGCAAATGATGCAGAAACTTTACAAGAATTCATGCAGTCGCCCTAAAGTTCAGAAGAGGACTATGCTATTGGCTTTTTTGGTCATCTGTACAAAAATCCCAGACCTACCTTTGTGCTGCTTTATGGTTATTATTTAGGAAAAAAAAAAAGTTATACTGTTTAACTCTAGCTAGTCAAGATGATTAAAGAACAAGAGATATAAGAACTATTTGCCTGCAGATGCCCAAGGATTAGGAAGTGGATTAGTATTTGGGGCAGGCAGATTATCAGTTGTCTCAGAACCAGTAGTTGGAGGGTTATTTGACTGCTGTCTGCCCTGTCCACCACCTTGTGCTCCCAAAAGAGCTGCAAATGGGTTAGACCCCACATCATTTCTCGTATCTCCAGACAATGTTGATGCATTTAGGAACGGCTCCTGGACATTTTCATACATACGCCTCAGCATGTTAAATCCCTCAGGAGAAGATTCAATATTGCTCATAGCCCTGTCTGTATTGCGCATCATCTCACGCATAAGTTCAGGGTTTCGTGCAGCCTCCATTGTCTGCCGAAGAGTAGCAGGATCGTTGAGTACGTGAGCAAGCTCCGGATTACGATCCATGATCTCTCGCATTTGGGGATTATTCATGATCAAGTTGCGGATGGTTTCAGGGTTATTCATTAAGTTCTGAACAAGAGGCATATTCATCATCTCTCTCATCATGTCAGGGTTTTGACTCAACTGCTGCTGGACCTGCTCAAAATCTGGAAGCCTAGCTCCAAACAAACCACCACCACCACTTCCAAGACCAGGAGATATTGAAGCTCCAAGGCCTGGAAATGGTCCGCCTGCATCAGAAGCAGCATCTCTAGGTGCATTCTGAACAGTATTTGGACCTCCAACATTGGTTGCAGTTGCAGGGTTTGCAGAGGGAGCTGGGGCAGAACCTCGAACTAAATGAACGGTGTGATCCGCCTCCAGGCCTATCAAGCACAAAGTTAAAATAAGCTAGACCACTACGATTATCGCTAACAGCTTAATAATATGTTACATAGAAATGTGAAAGCAGATACAACTGAAGCTTAGCACTGATTGTTAATAGTGTACCACTTTTAAACTCAATCTTGAACATTTTGAAGTGATAATTTACTGATTGTGAATAACTTGACAGGTGTCAAGAGTATCTTCATGTAAAAAATAATGTAGAAGTAGAAGTTAATCACAGGGAAAAGAAGATATTCCATCCATGCAAAACTCTGGATCGCAAGGAAAGTGGAACTATACAATACACCAACAAAGACTTGCACAAGCCCCAGTGAAACGCCTTCTCACTCAAAAAGAAAAAGAAGATATTACATCAATACCAAACTGAGTGTCCAAGGGAATTAATCAAATATTACATTCAACAAAAATCGCAGTCCCACTTTTCAACCAGCTTGCTTTACATTTTACTGTTCTAATATTGATAAACCCAAAAATTCATTGGCATCACATTTTTCCTCTATATACTAATCTAACTTTTCAATTAAAACTAGTACAAAGTTGAACACTATGATAAAGAGAACATTGCAATATGACATAAAAGATCTTACGTCTCTTAGGATTAAATATACTTGGCAATTCATGTTACATCCCATTTGACAAGCTTTTTAGTTCTATATGGTCTACTAATACAGTATAGTGTAACAACAGCTTCCCACAATTCAAAACAATTACTTCAGACTCCTCTAGCTATACCTTCAATTCTGGCAGACACTTGAGGCTAAAGCAGTGTACACATCCTACTAGTCAGTTTCTAAATTGATGGAATCAACAACCAAGTCAAGCCAAAGAAGATACTACTCCATCTTCCGTGTCAGCATAATTGGCATTATAATGTGAAAAATCCCAACGCCAGCCTAAAATTTCCAAACAATCATTATTGGAAACTAGGACTACCCCTCTATAATTTGGCAAACAGCTCATGCAGGCATTCTTGCACATTGAACAAATCACTCCTCCCAAGCAGCACCTGTCTTTCACTGCTTGTTAACATTTTATCAAGTCAACCAAATGCCCATGGTCTTTTTATCAAGAAACACTCATGTCGCTTGGAAGTAAATACTAAAAGCATATTAGCAAACAGTACACTTGCTACACATCGAAGCCAATAGAACTCATTGCCTTCATCTTTTGCCACCTTCAGCGCATAAACCCCCAAAATACAATTTCCATACATTCAACAGAAATAGTAATTCACATTACGAGCATAATAATGAAGATATATTAAAGTAATACATTAACACAAAAATACAATACAGCAATAACAACTACTAGTACACATCTATTCAAAGCTAGTTCGGGATGGCCATCACAGTGTTTCAGAAGGTGTAAGGAGACAAGGTCCCGCCGCACTGAAGTGAGTCAAGGTGCTCGCCGAAAAAATTGAGATGTCACTTAATATAAAAAATATTTAATTGTATATATAAATAACCAAAATCTCAACAGCAATAACATATTACTATTTATAGGCTAAAAAAAATTAATGTATTATTTCGTATACAACTAAACACAATTGGGCAGAAAATTAAAAAAAAATTGGACTAGCAAATGAAAAGAAAAAAACTGAACAGATTAGCAGAAAATATAAAACATAGGGAAGAAGAAGAAGAAGAAGAAGGATTTTCCAGTACCCAGTCGGCAGAAACAGAGGAGAACGAAGAAAACAGAAGAAACGTACATTACGGGCAGCGAAAGTCTGAAGACAGAGACAAAGAACCAAGTCAAACTTATTCGTGTAGTTGACTCAAAAGTGGTAAGTGGAAAAAAAACTCTAAAATTACATTTTAAGTTTTAAAAGCTACAGTGTTTTATGTTCTTTTTTTTAAAAAAAAAAAAGGTGGCGCCTCCATGCTCGCCTCACGTCCCTCACCTTACAATGGAAGGTGACACACCGACACCTCGCCTCTCACCTAAGGCGCTAAGGCGAGTGCCTTTGATAACACTCCATCAACTTAATCCTCAATGTTCATTCCACTCATCCATTTGCCTGTTCTGTTCCAATGCTCAGTAGTTCAATACAAGAGTTCAATAACCAAATGAAAATATGAAGCTAAGAAAACATTTTACTGCAATTCTAGATTTGAAAGGCAACTTGAGATGACCTCGTCTGGGCAGCTCACTCATTTGTGTTACCGTCATTGGCATTGGCAATTTTGTGGGTGTTCAATCTTACTGGCCATTGACAAGTAAACAGCAGCTAATATCAAAGGTACACGTGACTTTGAGGACAAGGCCAATTTCAAGTGGGGAGTATATCATGACCCAGATCAAATTAAATAGGGTCACGTGAGAACCATGGGCAAGGGATTAGACCATGCCCCTCATATAAATACAGGGAAATTATTGCGAAGAGGCGTGAACTATTTTGGAAATTTTGTCTCTTTCTGTCTCTTTTCATTTCCTCTTCTCTTTTCATGCACGTGTTTTTTTTCCCTCTATTTTTAGATAAGCGCGGTACCCAGCCCGGCTTACGGTGCACCTCGATTAATTCCAAAGTATATCTGTCAGCTCCCATGGCCCACCAGCAACAGCTATCTGATACCAGGTAACTCTATTGACTAGGAACTATGGAAAGAAATCACCCAGTATTTTTATCTCTGCTGAGGTTTGAAAATGAGACCTCATGGTTCTCAATGCACTTCATTAACCCCTAGTCTGTTCCTTGGGTGTTTATTTTCAAATTTTCTTCAATATCTTCTTCACGTTTTGTAGCATCTCTCAGCACCTAGCTAATCGTCATAGCTGAGTTATCTTCTTACATGCAAGTACAAGGCATCTTTGTGCGTCAAATTAATGCTGATGTTTGAGTTCTGTTTTTATATTAACTATGCTTCTTATTAGTTCTATTTTCTGCACTTCCACTATAGCTTCTTCTTTCTAGTCAGCTGCAATTCAAGTTTGCTGATCAGAACTAACAGAGTAATAAATCGCTAATTGAGTCATCTCAATATTGCTGTGCAATCAAATTCAAATAAAATTTCCAAATATATTAATCACCCACCAGAAATTCATCATCTCCGCCATAAAAAAAACAAACCAAAGCAAAAAAAAAACTATAAATAACGAACCGTAGCTTTCTAGTGTTTGCTCTTCCTTTAAGATCCGGCCTTTATAGATCAATCTCTGTTGTTCAGCAGGAATGTTGGCTTGTTCTGCAAGAATAGACTTGAACGATCCCACAGTAGAACCAAGGCTGACCTTCACAGAGAATTTCGAGCCACTGGAACATCGGATGTTGATTGTAACACCTCCGCCGGCATCGGAACCGGCACCGCTGTCACTCACCTTGTCTGAATCGCCACCGTCTTTCGCCGGAGCAGTAGCATCGCCGCCGCCGGTACTCATTTTCCTCCCTTAAGCAAAATTGGGAGGTGAAAATTCACTTGAATTGAAGAAAGCAAAATGGAAAAAGCAAAACAAAATTGAAGCCCTTATCTAGGGAAAATTTTTACAAAGAGAAATGCAAATAGCTTTTAATTTATTTAGATTGAAACAAATACTACAAAAATGTAAACAAAAATTATTTTTCCTTTTTTGGTTGAGACTTTTGGAGGAAAATTGACTCATGGATGATATCATATATTTCCTCCGTCTTTTTTAGTTGTTATGATATGATTATTATACTGAAAAATGGTTTTTTGAAAAAAAGAAAAATAATTCGAAAATCAAAAATCGATTTAAACTCAATTAATTTGAGAAAAACCAATTCTCGAGATTCGAAAGGAAA
>JAOTQJ010000072.1:4679351-4692915 GCA_025642045.1 Solanum sejunctum
GTATGCTTAAAATTGTGGATCTTTAATTTTTTAACAACTTCAAACAATTTCATAATGGGTTGCCAGATTTCCATGGGAAAATATTCTTATTTCGGCAATAGTGTTAATCACTTAGCTTTCCCTCCTCCAAAAAGTTGTTGCCCTTACCAAAACCTTGCATTTCCGTAGTTTTGAGTTCTCATGAGATTGAGTTATGTCTATTATTGTTTGCAACACTACTATATTGTGAGACTCTGGGAAAGAGGGATATAGCATAGACTTAAGAAAACGACAAGAATGAAAGAAGCTCAATTTTGAATTATGCCATGTAGATCTAAAGCGGAGGTTATAGTCTTGCTGAGAAGATTGATGAAAATCTACTCAAAAGGAGGAAGAAAAAATTGCGATCAGTGAGGGGGAAGAGGGCAATAATTCTCACTGATTAGACAAGTAGTGCTCCTGTGGCTCAAAAGAGAGGGATCAAAATAGTCAGGCGTCATGCGGAAGCTAACAATTGCAAACCATGGTGGTGATAAATCAGATGAAAAACACACACTATAAAATAAACTTTATGATACGATTTAATATGGATTTGGTCAATTGACCTGCATATGATAATACTAATATATATTAAATAAAATATTAAAACTATAGAGAGGATAAATCTCCCTTAAAGAAAACTCTATAAACAATGACATTGTGGATGCTATTATGTTTTGATATGAGAACAAGAATCTTTAATTTATAGAGGTCCAAACTTTTCTTCCAAGTAAGGCATAAGAGATTTTTTCAACAAGAAAACTTTCCACCAAGAAAGGTAATTCTAGTTTGGTAGAAAATCACATAAGGTGGGAAATTCGGGGTGGACCCTAACACACTAGGTATAAAAATGGGATGACATGAGGTTTGAAGATGTAGGGGCATTCTTCCTTGTTGGCCAAAACAAAAAACAGAGGATTTTCGGCGTTCTGCTGCCAATCAATTTGTCACAAAATAGAGTTAAGAATGCTTTAAGAGTAAGCAAAAGTAGAAATGGAATGGCAATGTTGAATTCAAGGATAGATATGAATTTAAGCCTAGTTGTTAATATGATGGAACTAATCTTGGATTTTTTTTCTCAGCAAGAATCTTGCGTGGCTTGAGATTGGCTGCTCGTCTTAACTTATCATTTACAAAGGAGATAGAAGATGCTATGCATGAACTCTCATCATCCATCATGAGCTTGTCCAAGGTATAATCAATGATTTTGGGTTAAGTCATTTATATAGCTTAATCATTCACTTCATCTTGTTCCCTAATGTTTGGCTTTCTCTTTGCTATTTGTCCCTTCTTCTCATTGTTGAACTTCCCTGAAGCCTTAAACGTTCCCGTTCTATTAATGGAACTCTCTACATCATATGCTCCATGTTCACTAATATTTTTCTGTTCATTGTGCTTGCAGTATAGAATAATGATGGAACTGAACTATATGATGTCATATGGGGCTGCAGAGCCTTCTCTTTCTTTACTTCAGAGATACAATATCCTTGAGATTGTATTGCCATTTCATGTATGTCCATATTGCTGCATGAATGCATCTCATTTTGGCTTGTCGAAAACTGGTACACCTTTTAAGAATTGTGGAAATAGCTTAATGTGCATGTATGCCATTTTCAGGGGGCATACCTTGCTCAACAGGCTAGCAAACAATTGGGTAAAAGTTCTGTGATGCTGATGGTATGCTCTATATTGCTTCGTCTCATTCTTAACTCTGTGAAAAAATTTATGAGTCCTTAATTAGCTTTTCCTGTGTATGTTGCATGCGCTTATGCCATATTTATTTTTCTAAATCATGTTTTGTTGGTTCTTCACTTGTGTTTTAAGCATATAATTTATCAGTCACAACTTTTTTCAGAAATTATTTTCCAGCTTGGATCAATTGGTCACCTGTGTTCAACCTTCGCATGATAGTGTGTGGTGAGTTGATAATTAAATTTTTCCAAATAAAGCACTTGGTCTGATGAAATGTTTTGATTAAGATTTTCTGTCTCATTTTCGGCTTCTTTCTCACTCTGCCAAGTATTTAGTGATGTATAATATTGTGCCCGTGGCATGACATTGCTGTAGCTTTATCATATAAGTCGAGTTTCTTTCGCTTTTATTGTGACGTCTGGTGCAGATATGTTGATTATTGGATTCTTGATCTCCATGAGGCTTTTGCTTCCCATACCTCTGTCTCTTCTTTGCTGACACTTTCTCCCTAATAGAGATAGTCTTATTTTTGGATATTACTGTATCTACTGCTGCTTTTAGAGCTGTAATTTGATATATAAGTTGCTCTGTGGTTCTGGACTTGTCTAATCGGAAGATCCATTATTTCGTATCATCTCTTTTATCATAGTACCTTGCAACTGTATAACAGAGCTATTATGCTTCACTTGTTCTCAAGTGCTGACGTGGATAGGAAGAATTTCTGAGATTGACTAGCTGAAATCTTTCTGTTGTTAAGCTTGGGGTGGACCTTGCAGTCATCTCTTTTCATTATCTTGTATGCTTTGAACTAAACTAGTGTTCCTTACTAATCATTGAGATATTGTTGTCCTGTGGACACCTTCTAATACCCTTCATGAGTTGTTTTTGGTTTAAGATGTCTTGTTTAAGCTTTCGCATGGCTAGCGAATGAATGCATTTTGTTATTTATATGATAATGCAACGTTAAATATAGTTTCTATGGCTTTGGGAGGTTGCATTTCTCCTCTCTTTATGAAGAAATAGGCATATACTTTCAGTGTTCAAGTGTTGTAAGTAAAGACAGAACCTTCATCTACTACTAAATTTTCAGAGTCAGGATGTCATGCAACAGTGAGAACAGTAAACAAAGCATCCTCTTGTGTCTATCATTGTAAATTTTAATTTCTGGACACTGCCATTGGAAGCATCTGTTGCCTTCCTGACTTCAAAAGCCTAAGTTGGCATTATCACTACAAGAATTTCTTAGTGCATCTTAGATAATACTTGTACATAGCTTCCTTCATTTTTTGTTTTTCAAAATTGCAAATTGGGCACAATTCAGACATTTAAAGGTTTGATTTTTTTATGTGGTGCTTTCATTGTATAACACATTTACTCTGGCATATTCCATAGTTCAGTTGTGCTTGTCCACTGCATTCAGCATATGAATCCTCTGTAGTCATGTTACTAACTCTCTACTTCACGGCAGATGTTGCAGCTCATAGTCTACCTGCCTACTTCACAATAATGGATTTTACTGATCCTTTGACCACTTTGCTCTCACATTTTCAACAGTATAGTTTAGATCAATTTACCTGCACTAATATTGAGAGAACTGCTTTGTTATGGCTGGGAATTGGATAGTTGACAAAATTTTCCTTTTCAATGATGTGCATGACAGGGTTGCACTCTTGGCATTTCATATGGCATTGATCACACACCCCCAACACGCATTTGTCATCCTGACATTTGCTTCTGTGTTGTATCATGCAAATTGGAAGGAAGCTGTTAAATTTGCAGAAAAGCATTCTACAGATGCAACTTTTTATGGACCAGAATTCTCTGATTCTCAAGGATCCATTTCAGATGATGAACTTGCTAAAAAAGTTGCACAGCTGGCAGTGCAAGTCCAAAAATCTATAAACATTTTAACAGACAGAGACAGCCTCCTAGAAGCAATGTCCAAGTTCCCAGGAGTCCCATGCTCTGGTTTGGTGGGTAAACATACTTCGACTTTTACATGTAACTGTTGTTTACACCAGGGCAGTTTGTCTGTCTTGTTATTTCACTTTGTTTTAGTACACTGTGGAGTTATTTTTTCATCCATATGGTTCTTCGGAGTAATGATCGACCTTAGTGGAAGATCCATATTTAGTTCATTCTGTTCACCCGAGAGTTAAATAGACTAATTTTCTACTCCTATTTGAAAGTGGAAGCTGCATTGTAATCCTATTTGAAAGTGGAAGTTGCATTAATCAATTTCCAACAATAATATGGGGGAAATGTGCCATCGATAATTCTATCTGGAATTTCTGAGGATAAATGAGTTAATTAACTTTTGATGAGAGTGTTGGTCCATGGACTTTAATCTTCTACCCGTATTTGAAAGGGAAGCTGCATTAATCATTTTCCAATAATAATATGGGAAAATGTATGGTAGATAATTCTATCTAGAATTTTCTGTTGATAAATGAGTTGATCAACTTTTGATCAGAGTGTTTGTCCTACTACCTCTCAAATAGCAACCTTGTCATATAAAATAGAAGAGAGAATAATGATCTAGTTTTCAGGAAATAGCCTCTCTACTTCTATGAGGTAGTGGTAAGGTCTGCATACATTATATCCTCCTAGGCCTCACTTGTGGGATTTTACTGGGTATGTTGTTGTTGTTGTTGTAATAATGATCTAGTTTCTATGAATGCCTGTATTTGTGAAACAATGTTTCCTGTTGGTTTCCCCTCACAAGCATCGAATGAGGGGATGGCTTGAATATGATATGACTTTTTATTTCTTGGTCGAGTCTGTTTCTTCATTTGTGGTAACCCAGTCATTATGTTTCAATAGGACCCACATTGTCGGCAATAGGGTGGAGGCAGATGAGTTTCCTGGAGATAAAGTCCAACATTTTTCTTGGAAACATGTATGTTTGACTTATCTCTAGGGAATTTATCTTCCTCCAGTTCTAGAGAAAAAGGTCAAACATTTAGTGATACTTGCTATAAATTAGTAATTGCTTCATACAACAAGACAAAGATCTTTCTGAACCCTTTTTCAGTCATGCCATGAACGGAAAAGGTTTAAATATGTTCTGAAGTATTATTTTAAGGCATGCATGATGCATCAACAATGTCCTAACCTAGAGTCTCTAGCTCATTATACTCGCAAGGAACTGATTATCCCCCTGTTTTTTTTGTAAATTTTGTGACTTACGAAGTTAGTGATTCAGTTCTCCTGCAACAAATTGGACCAATATCTCTGAACCTAATGTAAAGGTGTTCATTTGTTTCTTAAACCACATGGTATCTTTCATCTACCTTCTGTGTAAACTTGGGACTAAGTGCATCTTTCACCTGCCTTATGTATAATCTGGGGACTTTGTGCACTTGTTATAAATGCAACGGCCTCCCTCTCTGTCTCCATCATAAACAACCCTAATAGATTCATTGAGAAAGAAGGTTAGCTTATCCACAAAGTAAATACTAGTTGTACACATAGTCATCGTTTTTTTCTTGATTTGAAGATAAAATGGACACAGATTAGGGTAGAAGTTTCATTTGGTAGTTGAGAGTTGTCTCGCTTAGTCACTCATACTGGTAGGCATAGTATTGCTCTCTCTTATTCTATTTCTGTTACTTTTTACTTTTGTGAAACTCAAAAGAAGAAGAAGAAGAGATATTTGATGGGTTTAAATAGCTATTACAAATAATGTAAATAAGGAAAGAAACTAATATTACACAATCTCCTAACTTATTAAAGAATGTTCTCATATCGAACTATCTAATTATACCATAATTAACACTCCCCCTCAAGCTGGAGCGTATGTCATATGCTCCTAGTTTGCCACAAATATAGTCAATTCTAGATCCTTGGAGTGATTTTCTGAAAATATCCGCCAATTGATCTTTTGAGTTGACAAAACTTGTGACGATGTATCCAAGACTCAATCTTTTCCTGAATGAAGTGACAATCTATCTCAATGTGCTTTGTTCTTTCGTGAAACACGTCATTAGAAGCGATATGTAGTGCAGCTTGGTGATCACAAATCAATGTCATCGGTTCAACTCCTCCTATCTACAATTCTCGGAGAAGTTGTCTCAATCATATAAATTCACATGTAGCTAGTTCCATAGTTTTGATACTCTGCCTCGACGCTTGATCTAGCTACAACAATTTGCCTTTTTGCTTTTCCAAGATACTAGGTTGCCTCCAATTAGAACACAATATCTTGAAGTTGATTGCCTGCCAAAAGGAGATCCTGCCCAATCTGCATCAGAATATCCAACAACGTTG
This sequence comes from Solanum sejunctum, assembly GCA_025642045.1. Classification (NCBI taxonomy): domain Eukaryota; kingdom Viridiplantae; phylum Streptophyta; class Magnoliopsida; order Solanales; family Solanaceae; genus Solanum; species Solanum sejunctum. The sequence continues at coordinate 4,685,331 of JAOTQJ010000072.1, forward strand.
GTGTGTCTCCTATCTTCATACAATAAGCCTTGTCCTGGAGAGCCTTTGATATACTGCAGGATGCGAATCACTACATTCCAGTGACTATCACAAGGTGATTGCAAAAACTGGCTAACTAGACTAACAACAAATGAGATGTCTGGTCGTGTGATTGTAAGATAGTTGAGTTTGCCAACAAGTCTCCGGTATCTGTTAGGATCTTTTAAAGGCTCCTCTTGTCCAGGAATAAGCTTAGCATTTGGATCCATAGGACTGTCCACATGTTTGCAATCCAGCATACCAGCATCTTCCAAAATGTCTGAGGCATATTTCCTTTGTGTAATCGCAATACCATGGCCAGACTGTGCCACTTCAATGCCTAGAAAGTATTTCAGCTTGCCTAAATCCTTTGTCAGAAAGTGACTTGAGAGGTGTTGTTTGAGTTGAACAATACCTTCATGATCATTTCCTGTGATAACAATATCATCAACATAAACAATTAAAAAGATATGTTTGTCATGAGATGAATGCCTATAGAATACATAGTGATCAGTTTCTGTTCGAATCTTTCCAAACTGTTGGACAACTCCTTAAAAAATGACCAAACCATGCTCTTGGAGACTGTTTCAGACCATAAAGTTTACAAACTACTCTAGACTCCCCCTGAGCAGCAAACCCTGGTGGTTGCTCCATATATACCTCTTCAGCAAGTTCCCCGTGGAGGAATGCATTTTTGATGTCCAACTAAAAAAGGGGCCAATGGTTCATTGCTGCCATAGAGATGAGAAGACGGACAGAAGTCGTCTTGGCAACTGGTGAGAAAGTATCTCCATAATCAATACCATATAGCAACTCGTCTCGCTTTGAGACGATCAATAGCTCCATCCGAACATACCTTAACTGTGAATACCTAATGACAACCAACTGTGGTTTTGCCTTTAGGTAAAGGAACAAGTTCCCAATTACCATTATCATGCAAAGCAGTCATCTCCTTAATCATAGCCTGACGCCAACCTGGATGAGCCAGTGCTTCTGCCACAATTTTGGGAACTTTGACTGTTGATAAACTAGTAATGGAGGCATGATATGAAGGTGACAGACGATGATAACTTAAATTAGCATAAATGGGAGTTTTATTAGCAATTGTTCTAGTACCTTTGCGCAGAGCAATGGGAAGATCATCTGATAAGTGCTCGACCGAAGTAGAGGGTAATGTTGGAGCAGGTAACGAGTCACCAGGATTGCTTTGTGTACCTTTATCAAAGCTAGAAATACTAACTGGATTAGCAACTTTAGAAAGAGGTTGAGGTCGCCGTGAATAGACCTTAAGAGTCAGAGGTGGAGCTGGTGTTGGAATGGTTGGAATCGGAAGGACTAATATGGCCTTTTGATTTTCTGTATTAGGAGAAAAATATGGAGAAGTCTAAAAAAAAAAGTAACATCTGCAGAGACAAAGTACTTTTTGGTAGAGGGATCAAAGCATTTGTAACCTTTTTGTATGTGAGAATACCCGAGAAAGACACATTTAAAAGCCTTGTGTTGAAGTTTATCTTTTCCAGGTGTAAGGTTATGAACAAAATAGGTGCAACCAAATACACGTGTAGGAAGGAAACAAATTTTGGTCTGGATAGAGGACTGAGTGTGGACTCTGGTACTGCAAAATAGATGAGGGCATACGATTGATTAAGTAACAAGCAGTAATTACGACATCACCCCAAAAACGTAATGGGACATGATTGTGAATGAGTAATGGGACATGACTGTGAATCAATTAGACATCTATTTTTTCGCTCAGCAACTCCATTTTGTTGAGGAGTATGTGCACAAGAAGATAAGTGCAATATGCTCTGGGATAATATAAAAGAAGAGAGAGGAGTAGAGAAGTATTCTCGGGCATTATCACGACTTAGCTTTTTAATGGAACAACTAAATTGATTGTGAATTTCAGCACAAAATTTCTGAAAGATAGAGAATAACTCAGATCTAATTTTCATTAAAAATAACCATGTTCACCGAGAATAATCATCAACAAAAATCACAAAATAATGAAAGCCTAAGGAAGAACTGACACGACTTGGACCCCATATATCCGAATGAATAATGTCCATCAATCTCGGATGGAGTCAAAGATTGACTATTTTTTGGCTTTGGAGTATGATGGAATAAAGCAAAATGACTCTTTAAATTGTCCGCGCTTTTTTCATTTATGAAGTAGCAGTTAATCAATGCAACTTTCGACGCTTCTCATGGGTCATCTAGAAACAGCCGCTTTATGTTTTTAAATATAGGGGTTAGGCTGCGTACATCCGACCCCCTCATCCCGCAATGAGCGGGAGCCTTTCGAGGCACTGGGGTATGTTGATGATGATGATGATGATAGCGATTACCCTATTATTGATGCGCTTTGGAAAAGAGGTACGAGTGTGCTTCCCAAGCTGGCACGACTCACATTCTAATAAAATGAACTAGATAAACTGGGGACCATCTTCTGCAATTTCAAGAGACTTGGATTACCCAATTGACTATGAAGCAATTCAGAAGAAACAGTGGAAGTGAAAGCAACATGTGGTGTTGGGATAGAGGGCAGGTACAGTCTTTGTGACTCATGCCCTTTTCCAATCATCTGCCCTGTACTTCGGTCCTGCGCAAGAACAGAATCATCAAGGAAGGTTACAGAACATTTCAGATTTTTTGTTAATTTGCTAATGGAAATAAGATTATATGGACATTCAGGTTTAAAAAGGACTGATTTTAAAGGTATGGAAGGCAAAGGGTGAGCTGTGCCTATTCCTTTTACAACAGTCTTTGCCTATTCCTTTTACAATAGTCTTTGATCCATCAGCCAAAGTAACAGTAGAGAGGGTAGAAGGGATAGAAAGAGTAGAGAGAGTATTTTTGTTACTAGAAATATGGTCAGAAGCACCAGAATCAAGAATCCATTGTTCCTGAGGTGAAGATTGTGTGATACAAGCAAAAGAGTTACCAGGTTGTACTGAGCAAGCAACTGATGAGGTTGATGCTTGTTGCCTTGATATTTGGTACTGAAGGTAATCATTAGAGTCTACTCCAGTTAAAGTGATAGATTGAGATGAGCTATCCCTGACATCCGGTGTAGGCAAAATACCATCTCCATTATGCGCCACATGTGCTATGTGTCTAGGACGATCATCATTGCATAGGGGCTTAGCATGAAGCAACCGACATTCCTCTTTTACATGCCCTCCTTTATTACAATGAGTGCAATGAAAGAGGAGATGCCGGCATTCCTCTGTTACATGTCCTCCCTTATTACAGTGAGTGCAATGTTTATTATTCCTCCATTTTCCTTTTTTGTATTCACTTTGAAAATTGTTAGTTTGGACAACCATGATAGATGCATCATAGGAATGTACCTCTTGTGGTGCAGAAGTGATGCGTAGTAATCTTGCTAATACTTCTTCCAAGGTAGGAACAGATGGGCTAGAAAGGATTTCGACACGAACTGAAGTTAGGTCTACTCGCAACCCAATCAAAGTCGAGACCATAATGAACCTGTCTCTTGATCATCCAATTTGTCAGTAGATGGCATAAGAGAATCAAATTTATCCTTAAAGATTCTACTTGACCCAAATAACTTGTCATGTCTTGTTGATTCTGTTGTAAATGAACAGTATCTGACGCAACTTTGTAGGTGAGTTGTATATCATTTGTATACAAAGTTTTGGCTTTATTCCACACTTTGTAACAAGTCTTTATAAGACTGAAATAAATTTAACAACTTAGGATCAAGTGAATTCCCCAAAAGACTACACAATTATGCATCTACTTTAACCCAAGTAGGTCTATCAGTTGGTCCAATATTACTACTGTTTTTGAGTAAGGTCTGCGTACATTCTACCTCCCTAGGCCCCACTTATGGGATTTTACTGGGTATGTTATTGTTATTGTTGTTTGAGCAAGTGATCTTCAAATCCTTGACCTATAAACCACAATTCTACAGAGTTTGCCCAAGAGGTGTAATTACCACTACCATCTAACTTTACTGTTGTAATTGCAAGTGATGGTGTAGAGGAAACAATTGACTTAATAATTTGACTTGTAGTAGTCAGATTAAAAAGAAAGATTCAGATAGAGGGCAAAAACACTCAATGGCTCTGATACCATGTGAAATTCAAAGAAGAAGAAGAAGAGATATTGGGAATTTTGGTTTATTCTCTTATTCCCTCAAGTTGATGGGTTTAAATAGTTGTTACAAATAATGTAAATAAGGAAAGAAACTAATAAAATATTACACAATCTCCTAACTTATTAGAGAATATTCTCATATATACACTATCTAATTATACCATTATTAACATTACTATTTGCTGCACTTTGATTATAGTTTTTTTTTTGGTAGGGACCGTTCCATTTTTAGTATGCTTTATCATGCTTTCATCAGCATTTTGTCTTGGCTTCTTCACTCCCATTGTTCTCTTTTTTCGAACTACTTTGTAATGCTTTTACTTGGGTCAAGAGTCTATTAGAGACAACCTCTCTACCTTGTAGGGGTAAGGTTTGGATACACGCTACCCTCCTTAGATCCCGTGGGATTACACTAGGAATGTCGTTGTAAGATAAAATGGAGAAGAATAAGGAGAAGATGATCTTGTAGACTTTAATTCTCTTGTCCTACTTGAGATCAGAACGCTAGTTACTCTATTATTATTTTAACGAGCTATTTTAACTGTTATAGAGATGTCTGATTTGCAGGTCTTTGTACCAGATAGAATAGGCAGGTCAGTCGAGTTTATATTTGACATTCTGGTGAAAGATGTTACATCTCTCCAAATTAGGAAGAACATTTACAAGATAGACTACTCTTCTCTTAAGAAAGGATACATGCGTGAGACAAGGTTTCTTCTTGGCAAAGTTATCCTTGATACCATAGTTCCTGAAGTCACCCAGTCTGTTAAAGTGATCAAAAAGGAGAAACAAATGCTTTTTGAAGTTGATGGTCAACAGAAGGAAGATGCTTTCCTCGACGATTTGGAGCTAATGAAGCCGGAGTTTGTGTCTGATGATGCTAACTTGCTTAATGAAAATTATCAACTCCAACACAATATTTCGGAGAAGAAAAAGTTAAATCATGAGGGATGTAGTGAATTGTTGGAGGTACTAACCAAGAAGCAGAAGACTGTTGCTGCAGCTGAGCTCACTGAGGAGGTAGCTGTCAAGAAGCAAGATTTGATTGTAACTATGAAGAAAACTATCAAGAAGCAGGATTTGATTGTAACTAAGAAGCAGAAGACTGTTGCTGCATCTGAGCTCTCTGAGGAGGTAGCTGTTAAGAAGCAAGATTTGATTGGAACTAAGAAGAAAACTATCAAGAAGCAAGATTTGATCGTAACTAAGAAGCAGAAGACTGTTGCTGCAGCTGAGCTCTCTGAGGAGGTAGCTGTCAAGAAGCAAGATTTGATTGTAACTAAGCAGAAAACTATCAAGAAGCAAGATTTGATTGTAACTAAGAAGAAAACTAAGGGCGATCTTCCTCAGTTGCCTAGGGATGCAATAAGGATGCTGCTGGAAGAGGTGAAACATGAACAACACTGTCGCGATGCAACAGGAAAGGAGAAAAAGAACAAAGAAAAGTTTACAAATCTTTTGATGAATAATGTGGCTACCAAGGATCACAAATTCACAGAAAACCATGATTCCTTGCTACAAGAACATAGCATTGACAAAGTACACAAGAAGTTAGATGGTAAAAATCATGATTCAGCTGAGAAGGTGAAACAAACGGTTAGCAATCGAACACTTTCAGCTCTTTTTAGGTGAATCAAATTTTGTTAGTTGTGAATTAGATGTTCTTACAAGTAACAAGACTAAATCTAACAATCTGTATTTAACATTGGTGTTGGTCCATTTTACACAAAGTAGAAACTAAATCGAGGTACATGGCAATATAGACACAGTTAATTGGTTCTGTTTGCCATTTTTTTTGACATTATCATATGGTTAGTAGCTTCAATTCTAATCATTGAGAGTATTTCCTCTTCATGTTTGGAGTGTGGATCAGTATTTGTGTATGAAATATCCCACATTTGGTTATTTCTTCACTCTTGATGTCAAAGATGTTTTGGAAATATAGTCGATTTTAACTTATTTGGGACTGAGGCGTAGTTGTTATTGTTTTTGGGCTTTTGGCTCGACTCACGTTTCATTCCGAAACAACTTCTCTATCTCTTTGAGGTAGTGGTAAGGTCTGCTTACACTTTATCTTGTCCAGACGTCACTTGTGGAATTTCATTGGATATGATGTTGTTGTTGACTTGACTCATGTTGGTGCATAGGTTCGAAAATCTTGAGTATAGGTTCATCCCTCCAATCTTTTCTCAAGTCGCAACTTAAATACTATCTCTCTCACAATTTATATGACTCGTCTTTTTTTGTTCAGTCCTAAAATAAATGACATATTTTTATCTTTAGTAAAAATTTAACTTGAAAAATCTCATTTTGCACTCGATGAAATGATTCATAGCAATATAAATATCTATAATTTATTTTAAATCACAATTTTTTTTTAGAAAATGTTCTTTCTTAAATTTCGTATCCAGTTTGAACCTTATCACATTGACTTTTTTATGGGACTTTATTATATCTTCCTTTTCTTTCATAAATTTTGAATTTTTCCAAAAGAAGTAAACATGTCTGTGTAATTCAAACTGTGATCCAAATTCTCTCTAGAATAATCTTTTTCATAAAATAAAAAAAGAAAAACTTTAGTGTCTGACAAATGCCAGCTTAGAAGACTATTACTAAAAAATAAATAAAAAAAGGTCCAAAACATGGCTCATAGTCTGCCACAAATCATTAATTATATATTTATTTATATTTATAAATAGATGTAGGAATGTATATAATAGGGACTAATTTAAATTTAAAATCAAAAGATAATCGAGCGTTGTCTAATTTTTCTTATTAATAATATTATTATTATTATTATTTTTCTTCCAAATTATCAGATTTAGACTTTACATGATAAATATAACTTGAATCATTATTATTATAATTTTTTTTCTAAATTATCAGATTCAGACTTGAGTTATGAAAGTGACTCGAAAATGTCAATTTTTTTGAAAGTATTAGTGTAAATTAACTATTTTATTTTTATAATTTTTTTTCTTCAAATTATCAGATTCAGGCTTGACGTGATGAGTATAACTTGAAAAGGTCAATTTTGTAAAAAATATTCGTGTAAAATTAACCATTATTATTATAACCAAATTATCAAATTCAGACTTGACGTGATGAATATAACTTGAAAATGTCTATTTTTTCAAAAAGTATTAGTGTAAATTAACTATTATTATTATTATAATTTTCCCTGTAAATTATCATATTCAGACTTGATGTGATAAATATAGCTCAAAAATATTAATTCTTTTAAAGTACAACAACAACAATATAATCATAATGCCTCAAAGGCTCTCGCCCATTGCGAGGTAAGGGGGAGTCGAATGTACGCAGCCTGACCCCTATGTTTAAAAACATAGCGCGACTATTTCCATATGACCCATGATAAGCGTCGAAAGTTGCATTGACTAACTGCTACTTCACAATTGAAAGAAGCGCAAACAGTTTAAAG
>JAOTQJ010000072.1:4693015-4706801 GCA_025642045.1 Solanum sejunctum
TTGACTAACTGCTACTTCACAATTGAAAGAAGCGCAAACAGTTTAAAGAGTCATTTTGCTTTATTCCATCATATCTCCCGCCCATTAATTTTTTTAAAGTATTCATGTAAATTAACTTATATGTAAATATAATAAAATAACATAAATATTACAAATACTCTAACGCAATAATATTAATCACGTAAATTTTACAGTATCAATATATAAAATTATCACAAAAAAAAGTTAAAAAAAGTATGAAAAGCTCATAATTCAATGAAAGTGCAAAGTCCAATTATCTATCTATTCATTGAATGAATTAATTAAAAAAATAGAAAAATAAATCTAACTCTCTTTCCTAATTTGAAAACTAATATATATGTGAAGAAAAAAAGGATTTATTAATAGTAGTTGAAGCTTAAATAATAACAATAACAATATTATCCCAATGTCTTAAAGGCTTTCGCCCATTGCGAGGTAAGGGAAGATTGGATGTACGTAATCTGACCCTTATGTTTAAAAATATAGCGCGACTGTTTTCGGAAAACTTAAATAATACAACTTGTATTATACACCTAACAAATTCAACTCGTTATTCATTTGAACCCTTTCCTTAAAAAGAAGATGATTTCAAAAAAATTGAAATTATTTGGTAAAAATTTTATGTGTATGAATATTTATATCAAATCAATAACTAACTAACATGCATTCACATGTATATTTTCTATCATTTAATTATAATTATTTAATGCATATCTTTCATTTTATTAAATCACTCAACCAACTATAAAAGAGTAGGCCCCCTCTTCAATCAATTCGCTTGTGCCTATTGTTATCTATCGCGCGATCTTTATTTTAAATATGAAGAAAAAGAAACTATGAAACAACAATGATATATCTAGTATAATCGTGCAAAGTGTAAATTCAAGAGGTTCAGTGGCGGATCCAGAATTTGATACTTATGAGTGTTCAAAATTTAACTGTAGAACCAAAGTATCCACGAGACATTTTATTTAATAGGTGCTCACAAGTAACTTATATCAATTTTTCAGTAATTTCTATATCATATCTAAAGTTTTCTTCGGGGTCAATAGTGCTCGAGCATTCGAAATATTAAACGTGAGTCTGTCCCTGGAGAGGACAGAATATTAGCAGATCTTATCCCCACCCTCAAGGCAGATAGACTATTTTTAATAGACCATCGAATCAAGAAAAGAAAAAAACAGTCCACTGAAAGAAGCAACAATGGCACCAGAAACAAAAACTAATAACAAAATAGACACTACAACAAAATAAATAGTGAACTTAATAAAAATCAAAAATAAAATAACGAATCCCAAAAGTATTCGATTCTATTTATGGTTTCACATTTCAACGGCACAAGAAAATAACAGACAGTAACAAAAAAATAAGACAAAAAAGAAAAAACAAGAATAATACCACGACTACTAAAAGCACGACTACTAAAAGAAAACACAACTACCTACTATTTGACATACACCCTCCGCAACATTCTATCTACCCTGAAGCTACGTCACATTCTAAAATTAATTAATTTCTATATAAACACCTGATACAGATAAAGTCGCAACTCCTATCATTCATCTATTCATTCAACTAAAGTTAAATTAAAAAGGAAAAAAAAGAAGTTGACTCTCTCTCTTTCCTAATTTTGAAAGCAACATCTCCTCCACATGCCCACATCAAAGTAACCGTTATGTCTCTTTTTTTTAGACGCTCTAATTCAACTAGCCGTTTCATTTGAAATATAAACCCTCTATAAACTATACAGAAATTGACAAATACCCTCACTGGTGTTTTCCCTCAGACCCCATCTCTACAGTGTTCTTGGGTTTTTCTTAGAAATCCCAAGATTGTTTTGGTTTTTGATTTTTGGTGGGGTGATTGATTCTTGAAGAGAAAGGGGAAAAATGGGTGTTTCTAATGAGAACAATCATGTTATGACTAAACCAACAAATGGTCAAGGTAAATATAGCTTAAAGATTCAATCTTTTTTTGATTATTGACTATTTTTTGGGATTTAAGAGCTAAAACCAGCTGTTTTTTAGTTTTGGGGAGATGGGGTTTTTGAAAAGTTTGTTTCTTTATCAGAAATGGGAAGCAGAAAATTTGGAGTGGAGACGAGGAGTAATCGAAGAGCATTGAGTGTGATTAATCAGAATTTTGTTGGAGTTAATCAGTACCCTTGTGTTGTTAACAAGAGAGGATTATCTGAGTAAATTCTCAGCTCCAATCTTTTAGATTTTTCAAAAAAAAAATCATTTTTGTTGTTCTTGAGCTGATTTAAGTGATTTTCTTGATCTTTCAGAGCTAATGGGATCTGCAACAAGAATCCTCCTATTCCAGCTCATAGACCAATCACAAGGTTAGATATATGTATATAGTCAGATTCAATATTTTCATTCCATTTATTTGAGGACCATTTTGTTGGAATCTGACATGTAAAATGTAAATTTTTCAAAATGAAGGAAATTTGCTGCACAGATTGCTAGCTCTCAGCAGCATTATCCTGAGGTACTGCTATTCACAAGTCTTTTCATATTCATGAACAACAATAACATGTAGTGTCTCACAAGTGGGATCTGGTGAAGAGGGTAGAGTGTATGTAAACCTTTTTTTTTTTATATTTATGGACTTATGAAAATTCCGGAAACAGGATAAGGTCTACATACATTTTAACTTTCCTAGGCCCCGGGATTCCACTAGCTATGTTGTTGTATGGACTTATGAAAATGGATTCTTGAATTACTGAGGTTTCATTGTAGTTTCTATAGTGTTATAACTTGTGTAGGCGTAGCCAAGATTTCAATTTCATGGGGGGTTTTGGATTTTAGAAAGACAACTTCAAATGCTACTAATTGAATTAAGACTTGAGTTATTGAGGTTTTAATGAAGTTTATTTAGTGTTGACTCGCGTAGGCATAGCCTTGATTTCAATTTAACAGGTTTTCGGATTTTAGAAAGATGACTTCAAATGCTGCTAATTGGCTTTTAAGTTTAAATGTGTACATGTTTGATGAAATTGGATTCTTGAATTATTGAGGTGCTTCATTGTTGTTTATAGAGTTGTTAACTCGTAGGCAGACCCAGATTTGATGCTACTAATCGCGAGGAAGTTTAATATGTGTACATACAATGATGTCTAGCAGGAAAACAAGAAACCAAAATTAGAAGCTGAAAACTTTAGTTTGTGGGAGGATGTACCTTTAATAGATGTGGATGGAAATGAAGCAGCAAAAGACCAACCAGTTCCTATGTCTTTGGAACAAACTGAGACTGTGTCCCATGACAACAAGACTCAAATGGTAAGAGAATCTTTGAGTTGAGTTAAAATTTGGGACTTTTGCCAATTATCTTGGGATTTTAGATAGCTTATGTTTATAAATTTTCTCAGGAGGTTGAGATGGAGGATGTATTTGAGGAGACGGCGATAGATATTGACATCAAGGATGCAAAGAACCCGCTTGCAGCTGTTGACTATGTGGAAGATCTGTATGTTTACTACTCTAAAATGGAAGTAAGTCCAGCTGACTACCTTTTAGGACCTGAAAGAGAGACTCTTACAGCATTACCAATGTGCATTTGATATGTCAAAAGGGGTTCAAAATGAATATTCCCTTCGTTGAGAAGTTATATTGTGCAAATAGGATAACAACAATCCTTTTGTGTACAAATATAATTGTTGAATTCCATCGACGTCAAGGGAAGCCACTAATGTAGCATTAAAGGTGAATTCGGTATGTATAGTCAGGGGTGGATCTACACAAGTGAATTCCCTTCGTGAGAAAATTAAACTGTGCAAATAGGGTAAAAGATAGTCTTTTCGTTTAATTGAATTGTTGAATTTCATTGTTGTAAGTGAAGTTTAAGCATTGACAGTGACTCAAAAATTGCTTTAGGTCCAGGTTTTAAGACCAGTAACGCTACCCCCACCGCCCACGGCCTTCTTAAAGTGATGTTTGAATTAGCTGGAATTGATTAGGACTATGTGTCTCATGGTAGTTGTTGAATGTCAAAGTTAATACAATTATTTAAAGACTTATATGAGTATAAAGAACGCGGCTTCTGGTGAATGAACATTTGACTAAATAATGATAACTATATTCAGGTTTGCAGCATAATCTCGCCAGATTATATGGCACAACAGTTTGACGTAAACGAGAGGATGAGATCCATACTGATAGACTGGCTTGTTGAGGTACTTGTAACTTTTAGTCGATAGGAAAGTGCACATTAACAGTCATATATAATAGCTTATCCTAAATGAACAGGTACATCACAAGTTCGATCTCAGGGAAGAGACGTTATTCCTAACTGTTAACTTGATAGACAGATTTTTGGAGAAGCAATCTGTTGTGAGAAAGAAACTGCAGCTTGTTGGTCTGGTTGCCATGCTACTCGCGTGTAAATATGAGGAGGTTACTCTCCCTGTGGTGGATGATTTGGTGTTTATTTCAGATAAAGCATACGCAAGGAAAGAGGTTCTTGAAATGGTAAATGACAACGATATTTCTATCGATATCAGCTATTATTACCACATTATCTCAACTATTCCTGAAGATGTTGCATCCTCGTGTTCCTGCAGGAAAAATTGATGCTCAACACACTCCAGTTTAATATGTCCGTTCCAACGCCATATGTTTTTATGAGGAGATTTCTGAAGGCTGCTCAATCAGATCGAAAGGTTTAGTAGTGACAGAGTCTAGAAATGTTTGATGTTCTTGATTTTTCACATCCCTAACTTTGTGTTGTATTCCTTTTACAACAGCTTGAGCTACTTTCATTCTTCTTGATCGAGCTTTGCCTCGTGGAATATGAAATGCTTAAATTCCCACCATCCTTTATGGCTGCTGCTGCAATCTATACAGCTCAGTGCACACTTTACAGTGTGAAACAATGGAGCACGACGTGTGAGTTGCATACAAAATACTCAGAAGATCAACTTCTGTGAGTAAATACAACTTCATGTGCTGATTGTATCTAATTTCTTTCTCGAGCTTGCTCTAATCGTATTTTTTTGGTCCGTGCTTTAGGGAGTGCTCGAGATTGATCGTGGGATACCACCAAAATGCAGCAACAGGGAAACTAACAGGCGTACATAGAAAGTACAACACATCTAAATTTGGCTATGCAGCAAAATGTGAGCCGGCTCATTTTCTTCTTGAGCAGACGCAATAAGAGGACGGACATGTATAGTTTTTACTAACTTTACGTGACATCTGTGATCGAGTTGGTCTGGTTGACGATATGGTGGGGCGTTTAACGGAGTTATGCTACTTAAAATAACTTAGCAAACTGCTGGAAATTTGACAATTTTTCATAGATTAGCTTAGCTTAGCTCATTGTAAACAACTTGTAAGTTGTTTCACTGTTGTTGAGTTTGGAACATATGAATTATGTTTTTCTAATTTTACAACAGTAATAAAATCTTTAAACATTATTCGTAAAATATGTTTCCATTACTGCTTACCTCGTGAAGATAGAAAGGCTCGTCTCAAGTGCAACAAATCCATGCTTGTATCTCGACCAATACATAATAATTCGTGGCTCAAAGACGAATCTAGAATTTTGAATTTCTTACGAGATATCTCCAGAAGCTTGTCTAACTTTTCTTCTAGAGTAAGTCCTTAAGATATCTCCACCATGAATAATCTTTAGATATTGTTCGTAAAGTATGTTTTCATTTACCACCACCTCGTGAAGGTAGAGAAACTCGTCTCAAGTGCAACAACTCCACGCTTGTATCTCCATGCTTAAAAACAGCCTCTCTACTTCTCTGAAGTAGCGGTAAGGTCTGCGCACAATGTTTCCTCCCCAAACCCCACTTGTGGGATATTACTGGGTATGTTGTTGTTACTATGATCAACAACCAATACATAAAGCTGATAATAAGAGGTGGGTTGAGAATCCACTATTCGTGGCTCAAAGACGAATATCATATGACTATTTCTTTCTTAGTAACTTACAAACGTGTTGATGACATTGATTATGTTGAATTAGTGCTTCAAAATGGCTTTTTAAATTGTCTGCGCTTCTTTCAATTGCGAAGTAGCAGTTAGTTAATGCAACTTTTGACGTTTATCATGAGTCATTCGGAAACAGTCGCGCTATATTTTTAAACATAGGGGTCAAGCTGCGTACATCCGATCCCCCTCACCCCGCAATGAGTGAGAACCTTTGAGGTATTGGGGTAACATTGTTGTAGTGCTTCAAAATTGATGTTTTACAAAATGCTTTCTTAGATTAATAATTTTTAATATACTTATTCTGTGAAAGAGAAAAAATCAACACATTTTTAATCAAACTTTCTTTTTTAGGAATAATACATGACCATTCAATCATTTTAATTATAAAAAAAAAGTTCATTTTTTTACTGCATATTATAAATCAAAAAAAAAAAATCCTTAGTATTATATAAACAATGTTTAAATATGTATCGATAAAATGTACAAATAGTTATGTAGTATATATGTAATATATAAATAATTATATAGTGTACATATAATAATTAGATATTATATAAATATGTATAATCATGAAATGATATTATATAAATAATTATGTTATATTCCACCTTGGTAAATAAAAAATAAAACGTCATAAATATTTATTGTTTTCATTAAAGAAGTGAAACAATTATAAAAGATTTTTTATTTAAATAATGATTTTTTTCCCTTTAAATAGCACACCCAAAAACAATTATAATAAAAAGTTGTTGCCACTAAAATGGCAACAATTTAATTCGTAAAAATAATGGCTGATTGGTCATTTTAAGTTTGTATTTTTTTTTTCTTATAGTTTTCCTTATTTTTATTCTCCTAAATACAACCCAATTAAAAGAGGACCAACCAATCTTACTTGATTTTTGAAAAATGTCGTTAGGAAATAGACTCTTCACTTTTATGAGATAGCGGTAAAAATTGCATATGATCTATCTTTTCCAGATCGTACTTATGAAATTTCACTGGGTATATTGTTGTTATCGTTAATATATATTGAAAAGAGTTAAAAAAATTACATAATAAAAATTAATTTATGAAATAATAATTACTACCACTAGTTAGTAGTGTAACAAAAGTTTATTACTCCTTTTGTCTCATATTAATTGAATTTGTGAAGTAATATATACATATTAAAAAATATTTAAAAATAAAATTTATAGTATACTTTTCACTATTATCCTTTGTGAAATCATAAATATGTAATGTAATTTATCTCCTAAAATATATAAAACTTTAATAAATAAAAAGTCAAATATGAAAAAAGTTTCAAATTTTCTTTTTTAACTTTGTATAATTTATTTTTTTAAATATTAAAAAAATTCTCAAATATTCGATTAATTTAAGAAAAGGAAGTAGTATATAATAATAATCTTATGATTTTTTGGAGAAAAAGAATAAAAGAAAATATATGGATAAGAACAAAAGATATGTCTATTTAAAAAAAAAAATCCTACACGTCTCCTTTTTAATGTAACATATGTTTGGGGCGCAACTCGCAAGTAATAATTCCTTTCTTAATATATATTTATAACGAATATTTAGGAAGAATAAGTTGTTCCAACTTGATATCGTCAAGAATTTTGACTGTTGTATTAAAATAGGTTTATTTTTGAAGTATTTTTTCTTTTTGATATATTTTTCTATTGAAATTTCTCTCATTCCTTTTATCGAACATAATGCTATGAATTGGAATGTTTTTGCCTAATTGACACATATGAAGAAATCGATGTTGAACTTATTAGATTCTTAGTAATTCATGCAAAGATTGGTATGCTTGTCTCGATTCATATTATACAATCTAATTATTAGTTTGATCTACATTGGGTGGCAAATAGTAACTCTTTTCTTCTTATATATTTTAAACTATTCTTATCTCGATTTATATTATATGATATATTTAAATTCAACATTTATTATTTTTAGTATTTTTTTCTATAAATATCAAATAGAAATCAAATACTAAATCTTTTTAAATGCATACATTTCATAGTTGATCATATCATAATTAGGATAATTATTGACTAAACATCAGATACTATTTACTGCAATCTTTAATTTATTTTGGTTGGATTTGGTCATACTTGATGGTTTATTATTTATGTTTGTCCAAACAAACAAACAACAACAACATTATCCTAATACCTCAAAGGCTTTCGCCCATTGTGGGATAAAAGAGGGTCGGATGTACGCAGTTTGATCCCTATGTTTAAAAACATAGCGTGACTATTTCTGAATAACCCATATGAGCTTCGAAAGTTGCGTTGACTAACTGTTACTTCACAATTGAAAAAAGCACAGTGGGGTAAAGGGGGGGCGGATGTACGCAGTTTGACCCCTATGTTTAAAAACATAGCGTGATTATTTCTGAATGACCCATGATGAGCTTCGAAAGTTGCGTTGACTAACTACTACTTCACAATCGAAAGAAGCGCAGACAGTTTAAAGAGCCATTTTGCTAATCGAAAGTTGCATTGACTAACTACTACTTCACAATTGAAAGAAGCACAGACAGTTTAAAGAAAAAAATGCAGACAATTTAAAGAGCCATTTTGCTATATTCCATCATACCCCAAAATAAAAAAAATAGTGAATCTTTGGCTCTATGTGAGATTGATGGAAATTATTTATGTTTGTCCAAAATTGAAAAAAAATATAAAATTTCAAGATTTACCACATTATAGGAGTATGTAATTATAGTAATATTTTGTGTGCTCCAATTTGGAAAAAATTAGTCATGCTTACGTTGATCCTTACCTAGTACTTATCCAAAAGATTTCAAATTATTAATATTATTATTATTATTATTTAATAATAATAATAATAATAATAATAATTTTGATCCGAGTATTATATTTATCTTAAAGATATATTTAATATGTATGAATTTTTAGTTTCAACTCAATTTTTTTAGTATTGTAAAAAAATCAGTTATGCTCTGCTCGATGTTTAGACCTAGTCAAACACATTAAAAAAAAAAAGAGTTTTCTGTTTCATCAAAGTTTTACAAATAAAATTTGATAAATACATAACTAAGACTAAAAACATAAGAAACAATAAAACAATTCAACATATATATTGTTACTATTTTATAAGAGGAAGTACACCTGTTCAAGCATGTAGTAGATTGACATATCTGCTTGAGTAACTTAAAGATACATTCATATGTATTGATATATCTATTCGAGTAACTTGAGGGTATATTCATAATTTTTTTTTTATGATTTTTCCATTTTAATTTACTTGTCTTATTTTTATTGTTAAAAAGTATCACTAATCATGATAATTAAAATTACTTAAGATAATGACTTAAAATATTTCTAAAAAACATGTTACGTTACAATATTAATAATTTAAAAATTATATTAAAATTTTAAATCTCTCTAAAATCTATCTATAACATTTAAATTAAAATTAAAAAATAACAGATATTAAACTTATGCTAGCACGAGCACCGATGTCTAGTACTTAAAATAAAAACTACTTTAAACCTACACTCAAATATAACAGAATCATTTTTGTCATGTTCTATTTTTTCTTATTATATTTTTTTTAAAAAAAATTATCAGTACATTTAAATAAAGTTATCAAGATATAATTCATGAATTAAGATATTTAATTCTCTAACTAAATAAAATATTTTCTCCCTAATTTATTATAATTTTTATCCATTGTACCAAACAATATCTTCCGCTTATAAAAATCCAAAATTTATCCCCATGAAACCAAAAACAAACAAACTTTATTCTCCCAAAAAACTTCAAATCTTTCTCCTCCATTTTCACCATGAATCACTTCTTGAAAAACTCAAGATTTGTTGTTGGGGTTTTGAATCTCAGTAAAAAAATGGACCCCATAAGTTCAAAATCGACTCGACGATATAGCAATCTCTCAGAATCATGGAAATCAATGGAGGGTTTTGTTAAATGTTGTGCAAATTTTGAACCATTGACGCCTTTAAGTTTCTTGGAAAGGGCAGCTAATGTATTTAGGGATAGAATATCTGTTGTTTATGGTGAAAAATTGAAGTATAATTGGGAACAAACTCATAATAGATGTGTAAAACTTGCTTCTGCTATGTTGCAGTTGGGGATTTCTCATGGTGATGTGGTAAGTTTTTCTTTTTTTTTTTTGTTTTGCCAAGTTTGAATTTAATCTCGTATTTAATTTGATTCGGCACGAAATTTTATAATAGAGTGACTTTTCGAGGTATTTGATTTGATTTGGTATGAAAAATTAAAAAAAAATGAACTTTTTGGAGTATTTGATTTGATTCGATATGAAGTTTTAAGAAAAAGATTGATCTTTCGACATATTTGATTTGATTCAGCATAATTTTTTTTTGTTATATCTAATTTGATTAAGTACGAAATTTTAGAATTTTTTTTTGATTTTTTGATGTATTTGATTTGATTTAGGATGGAATTTTAAAAAAAAATAGCTTTTTAATGTATTTGATTTGATATAGCACAAAATTTAAAGAAAAAAAATTGATTTTTTAATATATTTAATTTAATTTAACACAAAATTTAAATTTTTTTAAAACTGTTTGTTATATTTGATTTGATTCATATGAAATTTTAGAAAAAGATTGATTTTTTGATGTATTTGATTTAATTTGATGTGGAATTTTAGAAAAGAATTAATTTTTTAATGTAATTTGATTTGATTCGATACGAAATTTTTTAAAAAAAATAATTTTTGATGCATTTAATTTAATTTGTTATGAAATTAAAAAAAAACTTTAACTTTCTATTATATTTGGTTTGATTCAACTTGAGAGTTTTTTAAAAAATTAATTTTTTGAGATATCAGACTCTCATACGTGTACGTTACTTAATATTATTGCTGCCCTAAAGTCAAGAAAGTCAATGATCAAACAACTATAAATTGCTTTATAAAATGGGGCCCCAAATTTGAGGGCCTAAAGCTTTGACTTTTAGTGGCTCCACTTAGTTAAATAATAATATTGCTAGTGAAATTTATAAGTGAAATTTAAGAAGGGTAGAATGTACGTAAATTTTATCACTATCTTATAAAAGCAGAGATGTTATTTCTTGGAAACTCTCGTCTCAAAAACCCATAAGCAGAATAAACTAAATATGAAAAAAAGTAAAAGAAATGGAACAACAAAAATTGACTAATAACTAAAAGCATATGATAATACGTAAATATGATACAATTAAAACATAGACAAACAAATAATGATAACACATATTATAAAACACTACTACTCCTCTACCTACTATACCCCATGATGCATGTGTAAAATTATATTGAAAATATTATTGTTATTGTAACAACTTTTTGAAATTCGTGATCTTATAATAAACTTGTTATTCTATAAAAGTATGGAGCTAGGGGTGCAAGAGAGTTCATCTGAGTCTCCGCTGTTAGAAATTACATTTTGTGTTGTTTGAGAAGTTTATTTGACTTGTACGCAATTTAAGAAAGAAAATATTCTTTTTTCACTTCAATTTTAAGTGTTCTAATTTGATGGGATACGGAGTTTAAGAATGTGAAGAAAACATTTTTTGATGTGTAAAACTAGCTCTTGGACCTCCGCCTCTGAGCGTAAGCTTGTGAATTCTGAATTCTGAATTCTTATCCTTTTAAGTTATTGAATCTTACATTAATAATTTGTACATATTAAATAGATGAAGCAAAGTTACTAGGTTTGATCGAACCCGTAGCTGGTACTCTACCTCCGCCCCCAGCTCGTGATTTCTCGGGGTGCGGTAAGATCCACGTCAACTCCTCTATGATCAATAGCTTAGAATCTTTTGATAATAATGAATTGGTTTTGAAATGTTTTTTGTAGGTTGCAACTCTGGCTCCTAATGTACCAGCAATGCAAGAGCTACATTTTGCAGTACCGATGGCTGGAGCCGTTCTTTGTACACTAAATACGCGACATGATTCATCTATGTTATCGATACTTCTGATTCATTCGGAAGCAAAGGTCATATTTGTGGATCAACAATTGCTCGAAGTTGCTCGAGGAGCATTAGCTCTCATTGCAGACAAGAAACAGAATCCGCCTCTTCTTGTTGTCATTCGTCAATCTGATGAATCCTCCCCTGCTATTGAAAACTTAGACACTCGCGATCTTGAATATGAAAGTCTACTTAAAACTGGGGATAGCGATTTTGCTATAAGATGGCCGAGAACAGAATTTGATCCTATCAGTATTAACTATACTTCAGGTACAACGTCGAGACCCAAAGGAGTTGTTTACAGTCATAGAGGTGCGTATCTCAATACCATCGCCAGTTTTTTGCTTCACGAGATGAGTTTGTTCCCTGTTTACCTCTGGACCGTTCCAATGTTTCACTGCAATGGTTGGTGCTTGGTTTGGGGGCTTGCAGCATTGGGTGGCACAAACGTTTGTCTTAGAAATGTCTCTCCAAAGGACATATTTGAAAACATTTTGTTGCACAATGTCACACATATGGGCGGGGCACCAACTGTCCTGAACAAGATTGTGAATTCACCCCGGTGTGATCTAAAGCCACTTCCTCGCGAAGTTAAGATAATGACAGGTGGTTCACCGCCTCCTCCACAAGTTATTTCCAAGATGGAGGAGCTAGGATTCGGAGTAAATCACTTATATGGACTCACAGAGACATACGGTCCAGGTACCTCTTGTTTATGGAAGCCCGAATGGGATTCTTTGCCTCCTGATGAAAAATTTATACTGAAAGCAAGACAAGGAGTACAACATCTTTGTTTAAAAGAAGTCGATGTACGAGATTCAACAACGATGGAAAAAGTTCCAGCTGATGGTAAATCCATTGGAGAAATCATGTTTAAAGGGAACACTGTGATGAGTGGATACTTCAACGATATGAAAGCAACAGAGGAAGCTTTTAAAGGCGGATGGTTTCACAGCGGTGATCTTGCTGTGAAGCATCCCGATGGTTATATAGAAGTTAAGGACCGGTTGAAAGACATTATTATCTCCGGTGGTGAAAACATAAGCACGGTAGAGGTGGAACGAGTTTTGTATAGTCATCCAGCAGTTGTTGAAGCAGCAGTAGTCGCGAGACCAGATAACCATTGGGGGCAAACACCTTGCGCGTTTGTGAAGTTGAAGGAAGGATTTAGTGTTGGCGATCAAGAAATCATCAACTTTTGTCGAGATAATTTGCCTCATTACATGGCCCCTCGAACTGTCATCTTCGAAGACATCCCTAAAACATCGACAGGCAAGATACAAAAATTTATCCTGAGGGAGAAGGCGAACGCGTTGGGCAGTCTTTTCTAGGATGAAAATGAAGCAGCAGCAGGACAATCTGGTGTTAATAACAGCCCCTTTGTGTCTAAATGTATGAATTCATTGTCCTGCAAAATATTTGGACAAATGGAACTGCAAAATCTGATTCAATCTATCGTAATCGATTAGTTAACTGTATAAATTACAGTCATTTTTCAATTATTATTCCTCGTCTTTGGGACGGTTACACACTTGTTACAATAACTCGACTAGTAGTATGTCTATACGTCAAGTCTCAAACAAGTTGAGATCGGCTAATTCTTATTGTTCATGTCTCTTCATATAATCACAATTGCACTTGCTATCTTAAAAATTGCGAACAAAATGGTACACTAGGTTGGGAATGAAAAATGATAAATTTTTTGAACTACTTCATTGAAGATATAATTAAGTAAATAGCTTTATGAGTGAAACATATCGATTGGGAGGATATCGGATGTCCCATCCACACATGCAACATTCGCAACTCTCCCCCCCCCCCCCCCCCCCCCCACCCCCCCCCCCCACCCCC
>JAOTQJ010000072.1:4739609-4753579 GCA_025642045.1 Solanum sejunctum
CTTTAAAGTTGTATTCACAAGAAAATTGCTTATAATTTTTTTTTAAAAAAAAAATATATATATATATATAATATCTTTTATAGAAAATGATTCTTCCACGTCTCAAAACCATTTCTTTTGTAATAATATTTTATATATATATATATATATTTCCAATGTGACACATCATATATGTTTTATTTTTAAAAATTGTTTGAAAATAGATTTTATATTTTTAAGTGATGTTCAGAAATAGTCGCGTTATATTTTTAAACATAGGGGTCAGACTGCATACATTCGACCCCCTCTTACCCCGCAATGGACGAGAACCTTTGAGATATTGGGGTAATATTGTTGTTGTAAGTGATGTCACGTGAATATTATTATGCAACGACTTGTTGAAATAACAACTTTTGTGCTTTCTGGGCTGGATTTTGACTTTTTATTTTTATGATATATAGCATAGTTAAACTTTTTTTCGTAATATAAGTTAGTTTTTATGATTTTTCATATCATTAACTAAAAAAAAATGTGTCTTCTCATTTATTATTCAAAATTAAAAGTGAGTACAACAAAAATAAAAAAATGGTGAGATAATCTTTATTTTATTAATTACATCTACACATTATAAATTAAAAAAATCAAAATAGAAATTTATTTAAAGTATTTTCTACGAAAACTCGATGAACTAACCAATTAAAATCAAAATCTAAATGATTATTAGTCAAATAAATACACATACTCCCTTTTCTTTTCTATATTTTTCTTTAAAAACAAATTGAAAATGAATTTGACCCCCAAAAAATTGAATGGTTCAAAATAAATTCAAGAAAATTAATGGTGCCCCTTTTTCTAATTTATTTCCATTTCCCAAACAAACAACAACAATATTATCTCAATGTCTCAAAGGCTCTCGCTCATTGCTAGGTAAAGAGGGTCGGATGTACGCAGTCTGACCCCTACGTTTAAAAACATAGCGCAATTATTTTCGTATGACCCATGATGAGCGTCGAAAGTTGCATTGACTAACTGCTACTTCACAATTAAAAGAATCACAAACAGTTTAAAGAGTTATTTTGCTTTATTCCATCATGCCCAAAGACAAAAAATAGTGAATCTTTGACTTCATTCGAGATTGATGAAAAATAAAAACAAAAAAAAATAAAAAAATAAAAAAAGGTTGCTTCTAGATAATTAAACTACTTGCTTGACATTTGAAAAGATTATTAACTATTGAATAAAAAAAAGTTGCTTGACATTTTTCAAAAAAAAAAAAAAAAGTTAGGTAATTATTAAATAAACAAGGTTTCTTGACATTTAAAAAAATGTTACTAATTATTAAATAAAAAAGTTGCTTGACATTGACAACATAACCACATTATTCTCTATATTAATAATTGTTTTTTTTTTTGGAAAAAATATTTGGTACACAAATAATTATTAAAAAACAAAATCCACACATACATGTACACGTAGATAGAGAAATAAACATATATATATTTGCACATTTAGTCCCTCAAATAATAATGCATTTTAACTTTGATCTTTATGGTAGTAAGTATATTCATCTTTTCATTTGTCCTTCCAAATTAGTTTAAACACAACATATTTTCTACATAATAAACAAAAACCAAAAACACGTATTTTAATTTAATTTAGGTTAAATACGCCTTGATTTTTTTCAATCTTCAGCGGCATTTCACTAGGTATGTTGATGTTTTTGTTAGTCACAATTTACATCGGATTGTATTAAGTATCATAGGACATTATTAATGAACGCAGATTTGTTCAATTTTGCATACTTTAAAGATATATTTAACCCTTTTTCACTTATCAATCTTTCGATTAGATTAATTAATTATTCGATATCATTTTAATTTCAGATGGAGCCAGAAATTCACTATTTTTTGGCTTTGGGGTATGATGGAATAAAGCAAAATGACTCTTTAAACTGTCTACGCTTCTTTCAATTGTGAAATAGCAGTTAGTCAATACAACTTTCGACGCTCATCATGGGTCATCCGGAAATAGTCGCGCTATGTTTTTAAAACATAGGGGTCAGACTGCGTACATCCGACCTCCCCTTACTCCACAATGGGCGAGAGCCTTTGAAGCATTGGGGTAATATTGTTGTTGTATTTTAATCAGCACAAATCTGAATAAGTATTAGACGATAAGGGCATATTTGTACTGAAATATGAATGAAGGACATATCTAGTCAATTTTATATAATTTTAAGGACATATTTAATATTTCCACACTACCACATAAATTATAATTAAATTCATCAATAATTAAGAAATCAAATTGATATTGTCCTATATATATATATATATATATATAAAGAGAGCCTTAAATAGTTCTTGAAGGGTGGCTCAAAAGTAGGGTCAAGTACCCTTGTCCTTCTTCTCAACTCTCTTTCAAGAAACAAAAAAACACACAAAAAGAAAATTTGACAAAAATTATTCAAAAAAAAAATTTTTTTTTTTTTGGTTGCCTATTTCTAGGACATTTATAGAAATCATGGGTCAATGTGTTTCTTCAACTTTTACATGTGAAGAACATAGAAGGGCAATTTCATGGAGACACAAAGATCAAAGACAAAAATTGGATAACAAGAAACATAGGCTTTCTTCTTGTTATGTTATGATCAAAGAGCAACGTTCAAGATTCTATATTATTAGAAGATGCATCATCATGCTTATCTTTTGGCATAGATATAGCAAGATTTGATACTTTAATCACTTGTTCTTGTTGGTGTCAATTCAAGATTTGGTTGAAATCACGAGGAAATTCAAGATTTAAAGTCAGTGAATTCAGAATGTACAGTTTGAGCTGAAGGCAATTGGATTTGGTTGAATTCACCATCTTATGTGTTTTATTTAGTTAGAGTTGATGAATTCAGAATAAACAGCTCGAGTTGGAGGAAATTGAATTTGGTTGACATATTTGAAAATAACAGTTCGAGTTGATGACAATTGAATTCAATTAAACCGACCGCCTTATGTCCCATATTTCAACATTTGATATTCTTCCCATCCTCCTTGATTTCTCCATCTTTACTTCTTCTTTCTCCTTGGTATTAATTCAAGACTAATCCAACAAAGAATTCAAGATTTAGAATCAGTCAATTCGGAATATATTGTTGTTTTGAAGGTAATAATTCAGTTGAAGGCGTCTCAAGTGAAGGACACAAACAAAAAGTTGGAGCGGATTGAATATAAATGGGCTAAATTAAAATCGGCTTATATTTCACCACCAATAAAAAGTAAGCTATTCTTTTTTAATTGAATTTCTCACCGTTTGTATATAGTCTTTTTGTAATTGTAAATATGAAGAAAAAAAATGTTTGAAAAGGTAAATGTAAATAGTTAATTTGAATACAACAAACATCTTGGATTATTTTATGTGATTACTGTTTTTTTGTGTTCTTTTTTTTAATTACTGTTTGAGGATTAATAATATTAGTAGTTTAGGATTGACCATATTTGCAAACAATAATTAAATTAAAAAAAGGAAAAAGTTTCAATTGGGAGCTTAATTATACCTAAAAATGAGTCTTCTAAATCGTAAGGAATGAAGTTGAATTATTATTTAAGTTCCAACGTAGATATCGAGTTTGAAAGCAAATTTAAAAGAAACAAATAAGAGAATAAGGGTAAAATAACAATAACAATATTATCCCAATGCCTCAAAGGCTTTCGCCCATTGCGGGGTAAGAGGAATCAGATATACGCAGCCTGACCCCTATGTTTAAAAACATAGCGCGACTATTTTCGGATGACCCATGATGAACGTCGAAAGTTGCATTGACAAATTACTACTTCACAATTGAAAAAAGCGCAGACAATTTAAAAAATCATTTTGCTTTATTCCATCATACAAGGGTAAAATAAGTCAATCATTATTAATTAAGATACAAGTAAACTTCCACTCTATTTCTTTGCAATTGAAATTGATTTTCCTATGTAAAATTTTAATATATTTTTTTAATATTTTGAATTGTCAACTAATTTTTTATTTGAAATTGATATTTACTATGTAGAATATATATAATAAGATTTGATATATTCTCTCTTCCTCAATTTCTCCATCTTCATTTCCTCTTCTTTTTCAATATCAATTTAAGATTGGTTGAAAGTATTAAATATTCACCATTTAAAATAAATGAATTTGTAATATATTATTTCGTTTTCATCAATCTCGGATGGAGCTAAAGATTCACTATTTTTTTGCTTTAGGGTATGATGGAATAAAACAAAATAGTTCTTTAAACTGTCTGCACTCCTTTCAATTGTGGAGTAGCAGTCAATACAACTTTCGACGCTTATCATAGGTCATCTGAAAACAGTCGCGCTATGTTTTTAAACATAGGGGTTAGGCTGCGTACATCCGACCCCCCCTTACCTCGCAATGGGCGGGAGCCTTTGAGGCAGTGGGATAATGTTGTTATTGTTGTTGTAATATATTATTTCGAGTAGGAGATAATTGGATTCAGTGATAGATACTCAAATATTCTAAAAAAAAAGTAACAATAACAACAATATACTCAGTGAAATTTCATAAGTGGAGTTTGGGGAGGATAAAAGGTATGCAGACTTTATCACTATCTTTTAGAGATAGAGAGTTTATTTTCAAAAGATTTTCGTCCCAAACATATTAAGCCCACAGATCAATATAAAATATTATATCGCATAACCTAATATATATAGATCGACAAACAGACATATAGAAAGGGAGAAAGAGAAATGTTGGGGGCAAAAAGTCTATTTGAAGTTGCTTTCTATAGGTTTATCATAAGTCAATATCATTAATTTATACACAAGTAAATTAAATAAATTTTAATTTAATTTTTTTTATAATTGAAATTGACATTTTCTATGTGATATATGCATAATACAATCAGCATAGACAGTGAAACCATTTCTTGTTATTGGTTGATGTTTTTTTTAATAGTATAAGATTTTTTGATATTCAAGTTTTAACTACATATACCAATTGAATATTATTTTTTATATTATTATATATGAATAAAGATAATGGATTCACCCCCAAAAACAAAAGGTATATTCTTGCCATTGTTTGTGTTATAATTAGGTTAATTGGTAGAATTGATTCTGATTTCCATCAATTTCGGATGGAGTCAAAGATATATTATTTTTTAGCTTTGGAATATGATAGAATAAAGCAAATGGCTCTTTAAACTGTCTGCGCTTCTTTTAACTGTGAAGTAGCATTTAGTCAATGCAACTTTCGACGCTCATCATGAGTCATTCGGAAACAGTCGCGCTATGTTTTTAAATATAAGGGTCAAGCTGCGTACATCCGACCCCCCTTAGCCCGCAATGGGTGGGAGCCTCTGAGGCATTGGGGTAATGTTGTTGTTAGTGGTGGTAGAATTGATTCTGAAATGTACATGTAACTTTATTTATAGTGATATTATTTACACATATATATATTGATAGTAGGCATCATCGACAAAGTGAGTAAAATATAGTAAATATTGTAGGAATAACTAGATTATGCATTGCAAATACTGTCTGCCGAATCAAAAGTCAAGTGATAACTGTTTGTAGATTCAAGTAATCCAACTATCAAACCAGGTGATATATATCTGTACCACGGACACAAGCAAGACGAGGTCAAGGTATAGAATGTACGTAGGTGAATTCTGTCGAACTCACGAACTTATTGTTAGATCGGCGCGCTTATGATTCTTGCTTTAGTTATGTAAAAACAAATATTTTTCCATCCCAATTTACGTAATAAACTCTAATCATATATAACTTCAATCAAGAATCATTGAAATAACAAACATTTCCAGCTATAATATGACACCATAGAATATCTGTGAATCCTTAACTAAATCCAAAAACTTAGATTATCCCTATATTTTCTACCTTGATTTTCTCTCAAACTTTTTTGTTATAAATATCTAACCCCCACATTAACCTTAACACAAAATTTACCAAATATAACAACCAAGTTTTCTTTGGACTATTACATTATATGACATATTTTACTATTGCAGCCAACGATGTCATTCTAGAGAGGTTTGAAAAAATACCACAAGCTTCAATACATTAAGATCGATCTCTTTGTAACAGTCATCTTCTATAGTAATATTTCACAGTAACGATTAAATTTTTCTTGGACCCAGTTTTTCACAATATGTTACGTTATATATTTTTTATAACAACACTTCACTACATCAGTCAAAAACTATTCAGACAAATGACATTATGTTGATTTCCTACCTTGACTTCCTCTCAAACTTTTGTGTTATAAATCTCTCCACCCCACCCCACCCTACCTCATCAACCCTGCACCCCCCACCTATAACGATTGTTATTTCAACCCCACCTCATCAACCCCGCAGCCCCCACCTCTAACGATTGTTATTTCATATCGAAGCTTCTGCTAAAGGAAGTGGTGATCCCTCGCTTGAGACTCAAACTCCGAACCCCCAAATGGACCCAAAATATTCATACCTCCCACAAGGTCTCCAACCAAATGAATCATCACCACAATGGTTAAGCAAAGGTGATAATGCTTGGGAATTAACATCAGCCACTATGGTGGGCCTCCAAAGTGTACCTGGGCTTGTAATTCTATATGGATCCATGGTAAAAAAGAAATGGGCTGTTAATTCAGCTTTTATGGGCCTTTATGCATTTGCAGCTGTTTTAATTTGTTGGGTTTTATGGGCCCATAGAATGGCCTTTGGTACACATCTAATGCCCATAATTGGCAAGCCAGAACAAGCCATGGCCCAAAATTATTTATTGAAAGAATATTCAAATCATAATATTCCAAATGCAGATCATGTATTTTATCAATTTGCATTTGCTGCAATTACTGTGATATTATTAGGTGGTTCATTACTTGGTAGGATGAATTTTTATGCATGGATGATATTTGTACCACTTTGGGTTACATTTTCTTATACTTTTGGGGCTTATAGTATTTGGGGCAGTGGATTTCTTGAGCCCATTATTGATTTCTCTGGTGGTTATGTCATCCATTTATCATCTGGAGTGGCTGGATTTACTGCTGCTTATTGGGTAATTTTTTCTTATCCTATGTACTTTTTTGTCTTTTCAACTGCTTTTGAGGATTTTTCGAAAATAACTTTTGTATTTTTAGGAGGTAGAAGTAATGTCTGCGTACATTTTTTTCATTCTCAGACCCCATCTTTTTAGTAGACATTCTTGTGCTGAAGGTCTATTGAAACCAGTCTTTCTATTCTCACAAAAATAGTGATAAGATTTATGTATATCTTACCCTTTTCAGGTCCCACTTTTTTTAAAGTATATCTTTTGGAGGTAGAAGTAATGTATGTGTACATTCTACCATTATCAGAACCTCACGTTTTTACTAGACATTCTTGAATCGAGGGTCTATTGAAATCAATCTTTCTATTCTCACAAAAATAGTGATAAGATCTGCGTATATCTTACCTTTTTTTCAGACCCCGCTTATAAGACTTTTTTTTTTGTTTTGCACCGTGTGTCCAAGTCTCTTAGAGCCCCGACTAATCCCGAGGGTATACAGGCCCTCGACAAAGAGTTTCCCGCAAGTGCACCACGATTAATTCAGATTTTACTCAGTCCGATGGCCCTCAGAAATTATTTACACCTAGTGAGTTTCGATCTTAAGACCTTAAAAGGAAGCAAATCCCAAGGCTCAGGTCTATTACCACCAGCTCAACCCCTGAGGATTACTTAAGACTTAACTGGATATGTTGTTGTCGTTATCATTGCTATGATTTTTTGAAATATGATTTATCCCTCCTAGATAAAAAGTCTAAAGTTCAATCCTCAAGATTTTTTTTCCTTAAAAAAAAAAGATAGGGAGTACTTCCACTTTAGTTAGTCTTATGTGGTAAGAATAGGTACAAAATAAAAGAGACATGATGATTTTATTATGTGACCAATCATATATGTAGTTATACAAAATAAAATGACTCCCTATATATGAGATGATAGTCAGGAGAGCCAATTCCAATAGACTTTGGGCTTCATGTAAGAATTGAACCTACGAATTCGGCAATTATGAGTTGGACATTAACCATTCAGTCATGGATACTTAGCAGCGATATCATACACAATGAAAAAAGAACATCGTAATTAGATCATAATTGAATTATTTTTTCACAAGTATTCAGACTAGAACAATTCCAATGAGCACTCACTCACTCACTTACTCATTGGTTGTTAGGTTGGACCAAGACATTCTCATGATAGACAACATTTCCCACCAAACAACATAATTCACATGCTTGGAGGTGCTGGTTTTCTTTGGATGGGATGGACTGGATTTAATGGTGGATCTCCATTAGCCTCTAATTTAATCACATCATTAGCCATTCTAAACACACATGTTTGTACAGCCACAAGCTTGTTGGTGTGGCTTTCTATGGACATGATTTTCTACAACAAAAGTTCTGTTATTGGAGCTGTACAAGGAATGATCACTGGCCTTGTTTGCATCACCCCTGGGGCAGGTTAGTAGTTTGTGAAACACGGATTTAAAGTTTATGAAATGTCCTCTTTTCTTTTTAGTTCTCCAAAAGAATGACACATTTTGAAAACTCTTCACCTTTAAACTTTTCATTTCATCCTTATATAGTTAGCGAAACATCATGGCATATTTAAGATCAAAAGTTCTACTTAGGATACATTTCATGAGTCCACATTCTTTCTTTCTTTTAAACTCCCCTTTCAATCAAATACATCATAAACAATAAAACTAAAGACAGCCCTCTACATCTTTTTCTATATATAGTCTAGAGACTACTTTTCTCGTAACTACTTCTAATCATCTAATCCATAACAACAGCAGCAACATGCCCAGTGAATCCCACGAATGGGGTTTGAAGAGGGTAAAATATACGCATATCGTACCACTACCTCGTAGAGATAAGAGTAATCATGTAATCCACGATAATTAAAAAAAAAAGATTGAATGAGGTCATTAATATTGAATCATCATAACGAAATCAAGTATTTGTGTTTGACTCACTGACGCTTCTACCTTTCCACTCTCCACGAGTCAAAAACTGTAACGATAGCTAAAAGAACTAGAAAGCTAGAGCGATGTACTTTGTAGTGAGTAAAGAACGATTTCACTTTCAAACTTGAGCAAAATGTACTAACACCATGCTCATTGGCAGGTATAGTAGAGCCATGGGCAGCAATACTCATGGGAATCTCATCAGGCTCAATACCATGGTTCACAATGATGGTTCTTCACAAGAAATCATCATTTTTCCAAAAAGTTGATGACACATTAGGTGTTTTCCACACACATGCTGTAGCAGGCATACTTGGAGGAATCCTCTCTGGTATCTTTGCTAAACCAAACCTTTTAAGGTTGTTTTATGGTTCAGACAAGTATGGTCCTGGCTTTGTATACAGCATAATTGATGGAGACATCGAAAGAGGGCTTAGACAAATGGTTTATCAGCTTCTGGGTGCTGCATTTATTACAATATGGAATGTTGTAGCTACTAGTTTGATATGTATTTTTATAAGTAGAATTGTTAAGTTGAGACTACATGAAGATGATCTTGAGATTGGTGATGATGCTGTTCATGGAGAAGAAGCTTACGCTTTGTGGGGTGATGGAGAGAGGGATCCACCTAGGTTTAGTAGGACACCAAAAATCCCTTCTTTTTGTCTCCCCCATGGGACCAATCATTAAATAGAGGCGAATCCAAAATCTAAAGTAAAAGAATCAATTTCGATGAGGATTTGGTTCATTCTATGTTCTGTAGATTTGTATGCAGTTATTGAGAGTGAAGATATTCTATATTGGTGAAATTCACGAAGAACTATTCACTTTGATGTGTACTACTATCTACTATTGTTGCATTTATTTTGTATCGCGCTACATCATTGTCTTATTTTTCTTACAATATTACCTCAAAGCCAATGGTCTCCTGAAAACAATCTCTCTACACACAAAAGTAGGAGTAAAGTGTGCATCCTAGTGTAAGATTCAGCAGGTAGAAATTTAAAAATCTGACACCAAAAGGCAACAAGAAACATATTTCTCCCCTGTTAACAACTCAACGCGACAGAAATGCAAGCAATGCACATTACCTTCATAAACCAACTTTAGCTCTAGGCCTTTCATGCAGCAAGGAAGTATATCCCAAAATCACGAGTAAGAACGACGACACTTGGCCTCTGGCATACAACCTAGAATATGACACACATAGTATTTGACATAAGCAGTATAATGACAAAGGTCAGCCAAGGCACGAGCACACACACAGTCATTAATTGGTACGTTATACCTAAATCTAGTCCAACCAAATTCATAAATATCCTTACAAGTAGTTTTTCACCCCCGTTAAGTAGGGTACCAGATTCCATCCTATCTACCACCACGAGCATAGTTCCTTTCATACGGAGAGTATGACCTGGATCGTTCCCTTCTTGACCTTCCCCCATAAGGTGACCGCCTAGGAGAATAATCTCGACCACCTCGATAAGGCGAATGCCTTGGAGATCTTCGGTGCCCATAGTCCTCCCGACGCCCATAGTCTTCGCGGCCACGATACCTACCACGGTCGCCACGAAAACCTTTGACCAAAGAAAAATGATTGTTCAAGACTTCAAAAATTTTGCTCAAATTTACAAAAACTAAGAGAAATGAGAGTACTCACCATCACCCCTTGCATTCTTAAGCCCTAGATAGTGTCCAGGTGTTGGAGTCCTCGCGCGTTTCCTCCTTGACTGAAAAGTAGACGTATGATTTCCTTAACGTGAAGTCTGAACAGGTGCACATTTACATCAAGGAAGACAATGGAATATCAAGAATAGACTATATACTGCTTTCTTGAAGTAAGCATGGGCATACCACTTCTCTAATCTGGCAAAGAAAACAGAGTTGCTTACCTTCCCCTTACATGCTTGGTTAGGAAGTTGGCAAAACAGATAACTACATTCTTTATAAGTAAGTATAAGATCATGTTAGTCGTACAGTAAAGCAGCTTAGATATTTGACATATTCCATCCAAGCAAAAGTTGTGGGAGATAGAGACCCAATCTGGATTAGATTGTTGATAATGACCGTAGATTAGTTGAGAGTATTTGCTGAGGTTGTATAGATGTTGGACAATCTAGTTGCTATGTCTAGTTGATCAGATGCATGTGAAAAGCTGTTTTAGCAAGCCATTGGTCAAGCTGAGTGAATATAATGTTGCAGGGAAGAACAGATCATCTTTTATCGCTTCTGACAAAGCTGACGCAATGTCTTCTGAATATAACCACAAAATCTCCAAGTCACAAGAAGATAGAAACGCAATCAACACGGACATGGTTCATTAACTTAATACAAAGCAGCTCACCTTCTCCACTGTTATGTAACGACCTTCAAGGACAGATTGATTTAGGTGCTTAATGCAGCGATCGGCATCCTCAAGACTATCCATTGTTATAAAAGCAAAACCACGAGAGATACGAGAACGCGGCTCCACAACCAAGAAGGCTGATTTTACCTGGTTGACAGAAAGTAAAAGGAAAAAAATCAGAGCACATCCATAAATCTCATAGATGGACGAAGGAAAGCTATCCAGAAATGCCACCACACCAGAAGTCACTGATGTACATGACGAGAAGATACTACTCGTATCATCAACTTAGAAAGAAATACAAAGATGAAAATAAAAACAGTTATTCCAAGTGAATCAAAGAAATTTTTTGCTAAGAATAGTAAGGTTACATAGTTATGCAAAATCAACCTTGCTTGAGCAAAGAGGAGAATGCAAATAGAACAAGAAGGATGAATGAGTACTAACTCACATATAAAATGAAGTACATTACAAACCTTTCCCTCCTTTGAGAAATGCTCCTCAAGGTCCCTCTGTGTCACTCTTGTGGATAAACCAGTTACGTAAAGTGTGTTGCCAGGATTAGAAGGTTCCTCCCTGAATAAACCATGGAGGAATAGATGTTAGCAACTTAAAACAAGCTGTTAACACCAATAAAGCATAACAGAGGATATTAAACAGCACTTCAAGAAGAAACACACTGACAAAGAAAAACTTAAGTTCCCAACAAACCTCCCGTGACTTCTTGACCTTGATCTGGACCTGGATCTTCCTCTTGGCCTTGACCATGACCTAGACTGGGATCTAGACCTTGACCTAGATCTAGATCTTACCTTTTCTTCTTCCCAAGGAGAAGGAGAGCGTGAATACCTGGAAAGTGCAGGGAGTAACACCAAACCCATTGAATAACAATAATACAAACAACATCTTATGTAGAAATGTAAGTCAGGAGAATTTAATTTTTGTAGCTGATGCTACACAAGAAAAGCTCAGTACTAAATTAAAATTAGAGAATTCACTTGATAAGAGAAAATACAATTGATGCAACAGTGTGATGGAGTAAATGCCTTTTCAAAAACGCCACACTACCAAAATAAGTCCAAGAAACAACTATACCTCACTCTCAAACAAGTTAAAGTTAATGTCAGCTATACAATTAAGTTTAGAATGACAGACCAAAAACTGAAAAGCTAGAGCTTGAATTATATCTTAGTGAACACCTTCCACCAATCAATCATACCAGTTCCTTTTCACAAGTAAACAATGCAACCCGCTATCTCCCACCATCAGTTGTTCACAGATCGTAAGAAATCACCTAATGTTTTTAGTCTACTTGAGATTGGAACCTGAAAGGCTGCAACCGTACTATTCTCAACCCACACCACTGGACCACCGACACAATTACCAACTAATCCTATCCCCCAAGGCTTGAACATATAGAACTAAACCACCTAATGCAACAATTAATAGAACCATTTTCACTCTTTGCTTACTAAAAAGTGGTGTCTAAGCTGGCTTGCACGCACCTCACCTAATTTCACGGATACCTACTATCTCCCACCAACACAATTCCCAGTTTGAACAGATAGGAAAAAATCACCTAACGTTTTTCATCTACGTTGAGATTTAAAACTTCAACCTTATGATTCTCAACCCACACCACTTAGCCACATTTTCTAAATAGAACCATCTTTTTCACTTTTCACATGAAAAAATTAACCAAAATCAAACATTCAACTGTGACAAACAGATCACAACTCCTACTTACAAATCACAAGTGCAGGTACATAGATTTCAACAATGAGCAAGATAAAAATCCAAAAAATGAAGTGAGGAAAACGAATTCGCACCTTTTTACAGGTGAATCAGCCTGCAAAAAATCACAAACATAGCAAAATTTAGACTTAATCATCAATGTAACACCCATAAGTCGAGAGAGAAGGAGAGAAAACTTGCCATTTTTCCTGCAGAGACTAGCAAAAACCCTAAACCACCGAAAATGGAGAGATTGTGAAAACCCGTTTCTGAAAGGGGGGAAAGGGTTTACGAACAAATTTTAGATTAACAGAACTTAATTTGGAGTAAATTTTTTTATAATAATTAGTATTTTTAACCCAAATTAGCATTTGGTTGATTATGTATTATTTCTCATCATCATATTATATTATGTTAATAAAAATAATATATTTAAATAAATTATATATATTTTTTATTATTATATAATATTACATATTAATAATTTAAATGATAAATCTATAAAAAATTATAAAGTATAAGGTAAAATTATTTAAAAAATGAAGTAAATGATAAGATTAGAATTATTAAATAATAAGTAAAATAAAATGAGAAAAAAAATAATAAAGTAATGATACGATCACATCAAATATCATTACATAAAATAATTTTTTTTATCATCACACCAATGTGAACATCGAACCCCAATGTGAGACTTTTTGATGTGAATTCAAATTTAGTCGAACTTCAATGTGAATATCAAATATCAAGTGAAAAATAAAAAAAAGACGGGTAAACCCCTAAATTGGACCCTTAACTTGGCACTATTTTGTAAGTTAAAACTTAAACTTTCATAGTGCACAAATAGGACCCTCAACTTGGCAATTCCTGAACAAGTAGGCACAGACCAGTCGCT
>JAOTQJ010000072.1:4769829-4780089 GCA_025642045.1 Solanum sejunctum
GAGTATTTTATTATCATTAGAAAATCTTTACAATGAATAGCTATAGACTACAAAGGTATTTTTACTTTATTTCAAATAGTTCAAAATATTTTTGACCTTTTCCCTTTTATAAATACAATAATGCAATAATTTATAACAACAAAAGCATACCCAATGATATCCTACAAATGAAGTCTGAGAAGGATAGATTATACGCAGATCTTACCACTACCTCATAAAAGCAGAAAGACTGTTTTCTAAAATCCTTAGCTCAAAACCCTTACCATTGAGGTTCAATTTCTCACATATAGCAAATTATTTGCAATATAACTATATTTGAAAGTTCATCATATACCAAGAATAAAATTGGAGGTCAAAATATGAATTAGTAAACATATCATGACTTT
Source organism: Solanum sejunctum (assembly GCA_025642045.1). Lineage (NCBI taxonomy): Eukaryota > Viridiplantae > Streptophyta > Magnoliopsida > Solanales > Solanaceae > Solanum > Solanum sejunctum. The sequence goes on from JAOTQJ010000072.1 coordinate 4,770,216, forward strand.
AACATGTTCAAAGAACTCATAATCTTAAACCGTCATAGATAAAGACATTTCATTTAGTACGAGATTGCTTCACACCTCGAGGTGCTTACACTTTCCACCTATCTCGATCCGCGTCTACCTGTGATCCATCATAATTACAGCCCATTACAGTATGGGACACTGTCAGTTCTGAAAAAATGCACAGGTGCAGACTCCGCGTCATGCTTGATCCTCCAAAAATATACTGAATCCGCAACCCAATGACATTTTTGAAGAATTCGAGCTACATATCTAGTAATAGCATAACTAGACAAAAGGGGAATTTCACCACAAAATCAACATTCAAGAATCAATCCCCCAAAACAAGCAAAATGCTTTGATAGCAACAAGTATATAACATTCACCATTGCTACTGTCTGTCTAACTCAAAGGTATCGATGATGGCTCCAAATACAACTAGAATATGAGACGAGGAAATGGAAAGAAAACGACGAAAAAAGACAGTGGAATAATCCTTCATTTGTCGTTCTACACCATTTACAAGACGAAACTAAAGAATCAAAGGGTGTGTGTAAGCGAGGAATATGAACTAAAGCAGACACGTTCATACTCGAGAAAGAATCTCTACAGTAAATTCTTTCGTTCTTTTGCTGTTCGAAAACTAAACAAAGGCACCTGTTCCATGTTAAATATAACATTGTACATCAAAAGAATAAATTAGTGCACCTTCTATCGCTTTTTTTGAATCTCTCGCGAGGAAGTTTTTGAGGACACAGCAGAGTATACAATAGAGAAAAGTTTTTAAGTGGTACCGAGTTCTAAGGGAGCAGCACAGGGAGCCAAGCTTTTTGCTGGAAAGTTCATACCACCTCCTTTCAGAGATAAAGAAGGGCCCCTCAACGAGCTCGCCCTACTTACAAGGTTTGAATCTAGAAACACAACTATGACTGAGATATCGTCGTGAAAATGCCTCCTAACACCACGATCGATCTTCTTTAGATCAGAATACCTCATCTCCCTTTTCTTTGCTGCTTCTTGTAATGCAGTTTTTACAAGCCTCCGAGCGCTTCCCTGAAGGTTGGGAAAGGAACATGTCATTGCTATCAATAAGCAAAAGAGTAAACACAAACATTTATTCCTTAATCACAATATTGTTCCATTAAGAGTTGCCTCAATTACCTTCCAAGCCAGAAAGCCACACAATTAAGACTATAATTGCGGACGAGAACTTGGCAGGGATGTTAAGTAACTACCAGTGTATTCGCACAAACTGGGGTCTTTCGATAGACCCTTGGCTCAAGAAAAAACAGTCCGAAGTAGTCCCAAACATAAGTAACAGAAGTACAAGAATGATAGATAATAACAAAAGCAGCAAATAGTAACATAAACTACAACAAAACAATATGATAATTGAAGTACAAGGCTATAGTAACGGAGAAGGACAAGAAACTACAAGAGCAATACTATGACTACTAATATGAACGGACAACAAGACAACACACGGCTACCTACCGACCTTCTATCCTTAACCTGTGTCCTCCATACACTCCTATCCATTCCAACATTGGACAATGTTATTGGCAGAATGCCTACAATCTAATCTCGAAGCAAGAATAAATCATCATGCTTAACACACACTTATGGCCCTCCTCTCTTTTAAGTAGAATCAGTCTGAGAGATCTGCTATGAAGATACAATAAGAAGGAAGATACAAATATAAAAGAGGTCGTCTTGCATCCCAAGTGGAACACAGAATTCATGCTCACTACGAATTATTTAGTTCACAATTCTTATTTTCATATTACTACACAATTTTGTTTTACATCTGTTAATTTTGTATATTCTTTTGTGGATTTACACTCCCTATAACCCTTTCTTCCTCCTGCAACCATTTCCTTATTTCCTGATAAAATTTAAGGAAAATATCGATATCTTGACACCTACGCTACCCAGCCTTGGAGTCTGTTACACTAGTGCTGCGTCTTTCAAGAATATCTGCATACCATGTACATATTACAGAATATTACATCATCCAATAGCAATGGCCTAGTAACAAGCTATGTTTTTACCCAAAAGAAAAATGGAAAGACAAAAAGATAAAAACTAAAATACTCAAAAAACATATATTTTTGCGTTTCATAAATTACAAATGAGGGATCTAGAAGCATTGATTTGTATGATATTTAAAACTTTCGATGTTCACCACCTAAAGCCAGCGATATAATTCTACTAGAGTTGGTTTGCTTCAGATGTGCAAAAGAAAGACAAATAAAAAAGAAAAGGAAAAAAAAAAAGCATACTACAGTCAAAGATCTTACGCTTCGGGGGCTGTTTTGTACTATATCAACTGCTTCTTGATTGCTAAGATGTTCCCAGAGACCATCAGAGGCCAATATGAGAAATTGATCAGGTGGTTCTAGTTCTTGAACAGTAATTGATGGATCAGAGCTCAATATGGGCCTTTTAAAAGGTTCACGCAACCGAAACTTTGCATACAATGGCTCCCTGTTGTATTCAGGCTTTTTAAGGTATATATCACCAATAGATCTCGAAATCTGCAAGACGAATTTAAAATTAAAACTCATATAAATAACTTGGTGCCAAAAAACAAGTAAATTCATTTCAATATTGTGCGGAATTCTTGCAAGTATATAAAGCAGGATCTAACAAAAACAGGGAAAAGATAATAAATTGAATTAATAGCTCTTAATAAGAATATTAAATATCTAACTCCTATAGCACAAAATAACCAAATAGTTATCAAGGGTGACATCTACATCTATCACATATAATAAACAAAATGACAAAATATTTCCATAAATGGATTGAAACAAAGGATTTCATGCACATAGTACAACTAAAAGTTAATCCGAACACCACGGAAGAAACAAAGAATGGCCTTTTCCTTTGACCTTTCTGGTCTTCGGCACATTATTATAATAAATGATTCATTCTAACACTTAACACGTGGCTGCTTGAAGTTGAACATGCACCGATACTGAAGTGAGTCAAGTGACTAATTAAGTAGTGACGTTCCTGTTGTTATTATCTCACAGTAAAATCTTTTTTTGGGTCTTTCCGTGCATCTTCTACAGCTATTTGGTTTGTATTGGTCTGCCTTTTTTATTTTTGGTAAGTCGTCTCGTCTTGAATTTCTTTTTTTTTGAAATGTCGTAATAGCATATCAGGACGATAGATGACACATTAATTACTGCATACAGTGACCAATGAGTAACAATATCCATAGACTATAAAATGTTTTGGACTCTAAAGATGATACTAACCATATGTCTCCTTATGAAATAATAGCAAGAATTGAAAACCATATAAGCTACTCTATCCACAAATCACGAAATATGAGATATACCTGAATCAGACCCTTTACACGCCATACGTTATGCTTCAAAACCACTATCTGCGGGTCATCTGGATGCATTGAATGCAACTCCTGTCTGACAGATTCGAAACATGCGTTATGCTCAGCTGAAAGCTGGATGGCAAGAACCTCCCCTGTAGCCCTCACAAGCCTTCCCAAAACAGCTCGGGAATCACCAAGGTTAGCAACATACAGGATACGATTGCAGATCACTGCTACCAGACAGCAAGACCCCACAGCAGCCATCTGTGGTTTCATTGGCCATTGCTTTGCAACCAGAGAAAAGAATCCCTCTTCTGTGGCTTGAAATGCTTTCCGTATTACATCTACAGACATAGAATTTTGTTCGGCTGCAAACCCTACAAGAAAGTTGCAGGCTAATTAATTCAAACTACAAATTTCAATGGCAAATAATCTAATATATTAGGCATTGTAAATTCTAAAAAGAATACACCCTTGCATTTTCATTACCAAAGAATTTAATGAATAGCATTCAACTAGCTTATCAACACCATTTGGAACTACAAACAGATTGATGCAATCCGATACTTGGCAAATGAGTACTTTGGTATATAAAACAGGTCTAGTAAACTTACTCTTGAGGTGCTGAAAGAGGTGATCATTGATATACCGTGATGTCTCCGGTCCACCATGACCATCGTATATCCCAGCAAACGTTCCATAGGGGCCCGAATCAAGCAAGCTCAAAGAACCCGACTCGACCTGGCTTTGATCCTCCAGCAAATTATTTGCCTGTACGACTGCCATTGAGAACTCACCCAACAAGTGTTGACCACTATCCTTATACCAAAAAAGTCCATCTTGCCGTCCAGCTGCATCCGAACCAGCATGTACAGAATGATCTGACGATGGCCGCCAACAGGCCTTCAGGAAATTTATCAGCCTTGATAACATCCCTCATTTCATTTCACTTCTGCCTACCTCCAGTTGCTGAACACCAAAAGAAATGCAGCAACAGCTTAAAACCCTGATTATGTTATTACACTCTCTTATCCTGCAAACAAAAAACAAGCATATCACAAGAACTTCAGCTATACAAATTACTTCAAGAATCATAGAGCTGCAGAAAGATCAAAGCTTTAACCAAAGAAACAAACAGCAACATACCCACTATAGTCCTCACAAGTGAGGGTCTATAGAGCGTAGAGTGTACGCAAACCTTACCCCTACTTCGGCAGGTAGAGAAGCTGTCTCCGATATACCCTCGACTCAAAGAAAGCAATAAAGATCCTAGCTTTAATCAATGAGAAACAAATCTGTTCACCCAAAAATAGAAAATTTCAAAACCCAATTTCAACAACAAAGAATAAAACCCTAGCCAATTCTAAGATCAACAATGACAAGAAGCAACCAAACAACTACAGTGCCAAGCCAAAACTAAGCAAAAACCTACACCCCAAAATGAACAAACCAGCATTAAAAACAACACCCAAATCCTTAAAGAACACAAATCACATAAACTTCACAGCCAAAATTAAGTACAACCCACATCCCAAAATGAACCAAACAACATTAAAACAATACCCAAATCATGAAAAGACACAAATCACCTAAACATCACAGCAAAAACTCAGTAAAACCCACATCCCAAAATGAACAAAACAACATTAAAACAACACCCCAAATCACATAAAGTTCACAACTTTAACAACTACCTGCTGAAAATATAAAACAAGAAGACTCTGGTGGTGTGATTAGGCCTTATTATGCTATCTTTTTTTCAGTTACTGAACCCCTCAACTGATAATGACTGAAATCTAAATAAAACATAACAATCCATGTGGGTCTGAAAGTGTTAGATCTATAGATCCATCAAAGCAGCCCCTTTTGTATAACCCACAAAACAAACAAACTATACACAGTAAAGATTGAGTCTTTTTTCCAGTTCTTGTTTCCTTTCCCCTCTCTCTCTCTCTCTTCTCTTGTTTTTTGCTATAAAGAAAAAAGAAAAGGGAAAAAAGAAAATTACAAAATTGAGGAAACAAAGAGAAAAGAAGAAAAAGATAAAGTATAACAATGAAGAAAAAGGGGAGTGTGATTAAACCAACTAAAAGATCCCCCCCTCTCTCTCTCACACACGCACACTCTCTCTCTTTATTGTGTTTAGCAATGGAAAAAACAAAACCCCAAAAAAACCCAACAACATTATTTGGGATGGTTAAAAAGAAAAAACAAAATAACTCTTTAAATTATTTGTATTTTTTTCAATTGTAAAGTAGCAGTTAGTTAATGCAATTTTCAACGCTTATCATGGGTCATCCGAAAACAGTTGTGCTATATTTTTAAACATAGGGATCAGGTTGTGTACATCCAATATTTTTCTTATCCCGCACTGGGTGGGAGCCTTTAAGGCATTGGGATAATGTTATTGTTGTTGTTGTTAAAGGAGAAAATAATAGAAGTGATTATGTGATGAGATGGTCTAAAAAATTTTATTTGAAATTAGAGATTTTGAATTTAAGATTTCAAGATGAAAAAGTTATGTTATAAGTATTGCCTTCAAGAATAGATTTAATCAACGGATAAAGGAGAAAATAACAGAAGTGATCATGTGATGAGATGGTCCAAAATTTTCTATTTTGAATTAGAGATTTCGAATTCAAGTTTTTAAGATAGAAAAGTTTTGTGTAAGTATTGTCTTTAAAGTAGATTTAATCTTAAATTTCAATATTAATATGTATTTTGGGTGAAAAATCAATTAAAAAAAAAGATTCTTTTATGTTTTGGTTGGAGTTGGATAAGTTCGAATTAATTACTTAAATATATGTTAAAATAATTTTCATTTTGAAGAAGAAATGAATTAGAATTTTAATGTTTATGAGATTGAGATTTCAATTCGTTTAAATATTAAATTTTAAATAAATGATTCACTCCTCCTTATTTTCAAAGTATTTAATAATTTGTGTCTGTTAATATTTCGAATGTATATTTGAAGTTTGATGTAATTCTTTTATTGTGCAATTTCAAATATAATTTTATAGCATTTATCTTTAGTGTTTAGCATACTTTTATGTGTTAGTCCTTTGAATTTTCAAAATTTTATCAAAGATGTCTCTTGACCATCAAAAGTTGGCAACGTCCATCCTCATAGTACTTGTTGCATTTTTTTAGTGTTTTTTAGCATTTTATATCTGATAATCGTTATTCATTGTAGTGTCACAAAAATTAAAATTTTAAGCATATTTTTGTTATTTCATTGATTTTTCAAAAATTAATCGATCGACTCCAGTGGTAACAAACTTAGCCCCAATAAACAACAATAACATTACCTCAATACCTCAAAGGCTCCCGCCTATTGCGGGATAAGGGTATGTCGGATGTACGCAGCCTGACTTCTATGCTTAAAAACATAGCGCGACTATTTTCGAATGACCCATGATGAGTGTCGAAAGTTGCATTGACTAATTGCTACTTCACAATTGAAAGTTATAGACAGTTTAAAGAGTCATTTTGATTTATTTCATCATAGCCCCAATGATCCTCACAAATTTGGTGGCCAAATATAGGAATTTCAGATATTAAATATTTGTCGCATGTGTTAGTTCACAAGCATGGTACCAGTACACATTGCATTTTCATTAATGATATCTCTTTCTTCGCATTTTGATATCACAAAATTGAAAATATAATTAAATGTGTAGCTATAATTTATATTTATTTGATTTTAAAGTTGTACATATTTTCTATCAGAAATGACTTTATTTTTGAGATTCAAATTTGGGCTAATTTGATCAAGTATATATAATTAAAATTGACTCATAAAAGACCTTGTAAAAGTATTTTAATTATTTTTTATTTGATATGGTATAATCATAATTAACTTTTTGTCATTAAGTAATCAAATATATTACTAAAAATTAAACAAATGATTTAAAATTTGATGAGAGTTATGTTGGTTGGACTATAATCCATAATTTAGCTCATGATCTTAATTTAGCTCATTTAAGATAAAGTGACCTTTAAAATAGATTAAAAATAATATGTTCAGTGTAATTTTACAGATGGAGTCTAGAGAAGATTGAATATAGGCAGATCATGTCTTCGAGGGAATTTACATGTTATAAATGAAACATGTGAATCTGTGATCTTTTCGTAAAATAGGTACTTTATGTATATATTTTCTAATATTGATATAATATTATCTGTTGCCTGTTGGCACTAATTTTACAAGGCAAAATAATGATGTAGTTGGTTGGATGTTGAGTTATTTACCTTGAAGACTAGAGATTAATTATTTTTCTCTTTTTTTAAGTGATGCATCCATGTTTTAGAAATCCTAGGTTCGTCTCTCACCATACCCTTACGTACCATTATGAGGTAAAAATGGTTGTTTCTTAAAGGCGCTTGACGCGAAAAGAGAGTCCATTTTGACAACAAAATACAAGTGAAATTTGAAAAGAGTAAAATATAGATTTACTCCTACCTCATGAAAGATAAAGAGGTTGTTTCCAAAAGGCTTGAGAAGAGTGTGCATGTGTACATCAACAATAACATACATAGTATAATCTCACACGTAAAATCTAAAATGTGTAGACTATAGATAAACCTTAATTATCCCTAAATCATGAAAGATAAAAAGTTATTTCTAAAAGACATGAGAATAGTGTGTATACACAACAACAAACTCAGTGTAATCTCATACTGAAGTCTGAAAAGGATAAAGCGTAGACAAACCTCATCCCCACCTACCTTGTGAAAGATAAAAATGTTATTTTTGAAAGATCCTTGACTTTAAAAGAGTGTGTTTATGTACGAAGTACATGGGATATCCAAATTAAATATATCCCCTTACCCCATTGTCCCACATCTTTTACAAAACACAAACATCACCACTTTATAATTCCTTAACACAAACATAAAGCCTGTCGAGCTTGGTAACTCAAGCTTCTAACTGAAGTGAGGGCATTAGGATAATGAGGACAAATCAAAATACAATAATGAGAAATAAAAAGCTTATTTCGGACCTAACATAGATACCATCACCTAAGGTGATGGAGGTCCTCATGGCTGACTTCATGAATGAGCCTTGCAAAGCAAGACCTTATGGTTTGGACTTCACAGAGCAGCACTCAACAATGTTGCTAGCCAAGATCAGTTTGCGAAGTCCAAACCAGAAAGTATGGCTTCTCATATGGTAAAAGTTTGGACAATTACTTTTTTTTTAAGAAATATTAATTCAAAATTTAGTGAAAATAGTTGTTATTATATTTCTTTTGGTATTTGATATTCACTTTGAATCTCGAATGAAGATTCAAAATTAGAATGATTTAAGTTAAATATGTAGCCAAAATTGATTCATGACAAACCTTATCCTTATATCTATCTCGTGAAAGATAGAGACATTGTTTCCGTATGTATGTTCCTTGTACAACATGAAAAATCTAAATAGTCCCTTACACATTGTTTGGATGGTTGTTATTATAATTTCATAATATATTGTATTGTATCTCATTATACTATTTTGTTTTAATGAATACAATATCTGGATAGATTGTATTGTTTTCCGTCGTTACACAATATCATATACCCATAATTGAATAGTAAATCTATAAGAAATCGCAGGGTATAGGGTAAGACTACTATGAAAAGGTAGGATAAATAATAAAATAGAACTATCAAATAATAAGTCAACACAAAAAGAGAAGAAATTATTAACAGAATGATGCGATCATACCAAATAGGATAACAATCAAAACAGACACCGTACTTAGACTAACAATACAACAATGGATAACAACCATCCAGATAAGACATTTACTTTACTTCATAGTATATTGTATTGTATCTTATTGTACTATTTTGTTGTAATGAATACAATATCTGAATAAATTGTATCGTTCTCCGTCATTACACAATGTCACATACCCATAATTGAACAATAAACCTACAACAAATCGCAGGATACAGGATAAGACTACTATGAAAAGGTAGGATAAATAATAAAATAGAATTATCAAATAATAAGTCAACACAAAACGAGAAGAAATTATTAACACAATGATGCAATCATACCAAATAGGATAACAATCAAAACAAACATTGTACTTAGACTAATAATACAACAACGGATAACAGCCATCCAGATAAGACATTTACTTTACTTCATAATTGTCCCACATCGTTTATAAAAGCACAAACATCACCACTTTATAAGCTTCTAACCAAAATTTAAGCATGCCGAGCTTGGTAATGTAAGCTTGTAACTCAAGTGAGGGCATTAAGGTGATGAGAACAAATTGTCAAAATGGAAGCTTTGTGTATTTATTTTGTTGGCATGTGTGTATGTGGCATGTGTGTCAATCTGTATTTGTGGGGTAGTACTGTTGGCATGTGTTTGTGTGGGCATGTGTGTGTCATCTCCCTGGTGGATGACTGAGCAGGAGAATGAAGAGTTTGGTTTGGGTGCTTTGGTAGCATTAACCCTCTTGCTGACTTCACAGAGCAGCAGCTCTTCCTTCCTTGCTTGAGCAACAATAAAATGTTGCTGACTAAAGACCA
>JAOTQJ010000072.1:4781855-4799800 GCA_025642045.1 Solanum sejunctum
CTCAACAATTTAGGGATTTTATATATTTTGTTCTCGGGTATGAAATGCTGGGTTAGCGGGTCAAAAACAAATCAGCCAATCTATCTTTATTTTTCTTATTTTTCACTAGGTGTTTGATATTTATGTTATATTTGAACTACATTCGGACTCACATAGTGCAAGGCTCAGCATAGATTTTGTGGTAGGAATTGTAACTTTTCATAAATTTCTCATTTGTCATTCAACGACAGGCCTGGGCGACGCTTACCAAAACCGCAGGTCTCTGCAAAGTCGTAAGACAATGTATGGGGACTGACGCCTGCCCAGTGCCGGAAGGTCAAGGAAGTTGGTGACCTGATGACAGAAGAGTCCGTGACGGAAGCCCCGGTGCACGGTAGTCGTAACTATAACGATCCTAAAGTAGCGAAATTTCTTGTCGGGTAAGTTTCGACCCGCACGAAAGGCGTAACGATCTGGGCACTATCTCGGAGAGAGGCTCGATGAAATAGACATATCTGTGAAGATGTGGACTACCTGCACCTGGACAGAAAGACCTTATGAAGCTTCACCAAAACTACATTCGAACTCACATAGTGGAAGGCTCATTTTTGTCCAAACTTACATTTGGACTCGCATAGTGTAGGGCTCATTTCTAAGGGCATGCTTACAAATATACAAATTTGCTTGGTTAGATGAAGTTTCTTTTGCTTTTTATTATCTTTGTGATGTTTAACATTGCATTAGGATTCAACTAAATTCGTCTGTAAAACCATTTTCAAATAAGAAGGGGGAATGAAGGTATACTATTTACTAAAGAAACATTTATTCTTTAGGGTTCAAATTCAAAATACCAAGTTAAAAATGAAGAAATTCTAAATCATTCACCACAACTCATGTCGATAGTCAGATGAAATTTCATTTATGAAAGATTTTGGTTATATAAGAAATTTAAATGCTTATAAGTGTTTTAAGAGATAAATATATTTTATCATAAACATTAAAAATTTCTAGTCATCTTATTAAATATTTGTGTTTATTTCTTATTTAAATTTTTTTTTAAATACTTAATTATCCTTTTCAATCAAATATGCAAATAAAAATTTCAACAAAAATGTCATTCTCACTAAATTTCAACAAAATTTATTTATAACTTTAATTTTCTTCTCTAAATAAACAATGACATACCAAGTATATTCTCGAAAGGAGGAGTGTACGCAAACGTTTACTCTAACCTTTACATGATAGGACTTTCTCAGATAAATCTTTACTTGAGAATCTTCTTCTCTTTCGAGGAGAAAAAGTGTACACAGGTGTTACCCCTAGCTCAAAAATATAGTTACCTTTCCTTTTTTTTCACACTTGCTGCCCCTTTTAGGGGTTTCTAAGCAAAGAAACATTGCTGCCAATCTATTTTCCTTCAACAAATAATAATGATTTCCAAAGAGTTGTGAAACAAGAACGACCAGTTTACACAAAAACAACAATCTACTGAACTTGAAAAACAAATCTGTACAAAAGCTATCCGATAGAACAGCGGATGGCATCATACCCCAAGTATAAAATCTGACCATTCAATGTGCAAGAACTATAGAGGGTTTACTGTCGAGGGGTGTATGAAACGAAGACAACTCAGTATTCCAGAAAATGAATGGTTTCTACAAATCAAGAAAGTACATAACGACTCTACACAGCACGTGTGCTGGTCACCGAGGGGCATTTCCCCCTGGATGGTGACATGAAAGACATTGGTTGAGCGAGCATATACATGGGGGTAGGGAGGGATGGGAATGGAAATCGAGACCACCTCTCAGCCTTTCATACCACTGTTAAGTATTCTATGCAGATGGAAACCTTCACCCTGATCCCCATTCAGTGACCTCTTCGCCAAGAAGCAAGCACTTAACTGCCTGAGTAGTCGGTCAAGCTGTGAATGTAAGCACTCTCTTGATTCTTTTACACTAGGATTCGTTGATAATACCATTGCATTGACAGCATCAGCCACAATTTCTCGCTGTGAATCCCCTAGAAGATACCCAACAGAGGATTTTTGCGGTTGTTCATATGCCAGCAGAGCAGCACAATCCTATGAGAATACAGGCAGAGAAACAGTATGAACAAATATTTGCTCAAGATAACATTAGATGCAAAAACGTAAAACGTCTAGCTTAATCATTCCTGCATTGCAAAATTAATGCATGTTATGGAAAGAGTAACTATTGAGCTTCTGGTCATGAAAAGAAGATGTGCTGGACAGTACAAAGCAAGGCAAAGAAGACTTTGTTGGAATACTAGGTAGGACACATACTATTAGTTGTATAATCCCCAATAAACATAGGAAACATGATAGCTTCTTTGCCTCTCAAAGGAGACTTGGAGAAGGAGATACTTTGTCAGCTTTTTGTTTCCTTATTGTTATAGAAAACACTTTATACCCTTTTTCGCAATGTCCAACACATCATAGTGAGGATGCTCCTATTAATAAAATGCTCATGAGTAAACACAGCCACAAAGGTAAACAAAATTTTCTGCCGTACCTTGACCAAATCATCATAGTCTCCCAGCTTATAGAATTTTTCAAATTCAGTCCTGCCATATAACACAGCTTCTTCAAGCTTCCCCACCTACAAGATCGCACGTAAGACTTCAGATTGTATCCCATTTATATGACTACACAGCACCATAAAACACTAAGGAACAGAAGATTAGCCAACTGGCATTCTTATACAATCCCAGAAAGCGTGTAGGAATAAGATAATTCGAGGATGCATCTAAAAGATGTCAAAGTAAGCACCAGAATGTTCGTTTCTTTGTGGCCCCATTGACTTCTTTCCCACATACCTATGAGCTTTGTTTCTTTTTCATGCACCACCGTTTTACTGTCTACTCAGAACATCTGTGTCCTGACTAATCTCTAGCATGGAACTATATTCTTCTCAATATGATTTCAAACTAAAAAAGGATTTGAATTTTCACCAAGAAGTCAGAAAAATTAAACCATTTGCTTAGGGGTTGCTGCAGTCATTTGTCCTGTGGTTATAAGTTTTATACAGAGAGAGAGAGAGAGAGAGAGAGAGAGAGAGAGAGAGAGAGAAACATGAAGCAGCAGAACCATGTGTAAAAACAACTTACCCGTACTAGCTCAATAAAATTTTGACAGTGAAGCAGAAAGCATATAGTTGATGTGCCATCCTAACAAGCATAGAACAAATTATCAGGAAAAGAAAAGTGAGTCAAAATAGAACAAATTCGTTGTCACATAATGGACAGAAGAATGGTATACTAGTTCATCGTGACTCAAGCTAACTAGCGAGCAAACTGGATTAATTGAAAGCTAAATGTCAACCATCAAATTAGAGTGCCATATATATCTTCAAAAGACTTCCCTTCAACTTCAAACTACTTTCATTGAAGGCTATGGAAGAAAGAAGAGGAAAAACATCAGGAAACAATACGGAATAAGCTTTAATGACAACAACTTCCAAAGTTCTTTAATTTGAGTTATTCTTTGGTATTAACATGAAGCTGTGTGTTTGAGAAAAGTTGATATCATGAGGCAATCTATTAGAGGTGTATCAAAGTACAAAACTTTTAGCACTTGGTTGAATTGCTAATAACTTGCAACAATAACAACATACCAGTGTAATCCCACAAGTGAGGTCAGGGAAGGGGAGGGTGGTGTGTATGAAGGTAGAGAGGTTCTTTCCGATAGAAAAATACAAAGAAGAAAATGACAAAATGATAAAAGCAAGTAACATCTTATAAAAAATTTTAAAACATCCTCTCTTATAAGGAATTATTGTTCATAAGAAAATATAGATATACCACATAATTTATTGATACATTCCAGTTTGAGGTGTTAAAGTGATATGTTTTTAACTTAAAATTCACATAGTTTTAACTTATACAAGTACCATGTGATCCACATTCAAGTAGCTTGACTGATAATTTATGCAATTCTCTAAGAAACTTTATTTTGAAAGTAGTTTAATTAAGACAAGCTTCGGTAATGAACCGCGAAATGAAACAGGCCAACCATTGTAGTAGTTTTTTCCTTTCCTTTTTCCATATCTAGTTTATTCTGCTTATGGGTTTTTGAGACGAGGGTTCCCAGCAAACAGCCTCTCTACCTCTAAGGTAGTGGTAAGGTCTGCGTACATTCTACCCTCCCCAGACCCCACTTGTGGGATTCCACTGGGTATGTCGTTGTTGTTTCTTAAGCATAGAGAAATTGCTGTGAATGAACTCTACGTAGTTCAGCACATCAGAGATATAGGTACTATACATTTACATTTCTGGAGAATCCTTAATTAATATATTTCGTAAGCGTTCTAAGTTTTCTTGTGACATTCAATAAACAATCCGGAGTAATGAACAAAACAAACAAAAAAAGGGGAAATTCCATATCCCACATGTACATCTAATGTATATACACACAAAAAAACTATCAGGTAAAGTAATATAAAAAGTTCCAAGAAGGTACAGAAAGGAGTAAAAATACTATATACACAACATTAGATAAGAATAAGTTGACTGCCAAACATAAATATCTATTAAACTAATGTCAAGAAACAAAATAAAGAAAGATTTGATAAAATTAAAAATAAAACCAGATTAGAAAGTAGAAAACAAAGAGCATGAATTGTGTATAGATACTTAAGGACGCAAAGTTTTACGCCCATACACATCAAATATGGAAGTTCAACAGCATCTTGTGCAAAAAGGTAAAGGGAGGTGAATGAAGTTGCAATAGGAGTGATATGACGTTTAATAATATCAGTCAATAGAAAATTACCTGGACTATCTGAGGATACCACTCTCTTAGTTTATCAAAGGCATCACCAATTTGACCGCTCCGAATTAGCTGTTTAAACAACAAAGACATTCCTATAAGTATCATTTATATGTCAGCAAAATGATAACTACATAGAACAGGTAGAAGGGGTAAAAATGTCGACAGATGGAAGCGCTATATTGATTATTTTTTGGACTGAGCTCAGGGAGGAGAACTGATTAAATTGTTTTGTGCAGATCTGAAACTAACCAAAACTATTATTTAGCAAGAAGAGAATAATAATGGATGGTAAAAGTTACTGGTTGTTCGTCAACTAACCCATCCAGGAGAATGGAAGTTTTGGATACTCTTATCTAACCACGTGTTAACTTTGCTTTGTCAAAGTGAAAACACTCCAATCTTTTAATATGTAAACCCCTGCTTTACTCCCCGGGTGATTCAAACATTTAATCTTATGGTCGGATGAGTAGGGTTTCTTCCACCAAGATATTCCTTCACTTGGTAAAAGTCTTAAAACTGGACAAATACTACACATGATCTCAGCCAAAAGGCTGAGTAAGCTATTCTTTCACTTGTCAATAGTCTTAAAACTCTAATGCATACGAAAGCTTTACTAACAAGCTTATGTCTTCTTTTTATATGTTTTCTTCAACCTTATAGATTTTCTTTTCTTACAAGGGATTGAAGGAAGAGACCATCTGAAATATCCTCCAAAAGTTAAAACTAATGTTTCGTCAAGATATTCGAAGTGGACAAAAGGGCATAGATTGAAAGATTTTACAATTCAAATCCCCTAGGAAGAGCGAAAGGAAGCTATTCACATGGAGGGAATCATCCTCAATTGCACTATTAAGTGACGAGTAACCGAAAATTCCTTGAATATCCAAATTCCAGACTGAACTCGCGACTGAAAATTAGGCACTGATATGACCTAATATTGTCTCCATCTTTTTTTCTTTTTTCGATAAAGTCAACATTTTATAGACAACAATACACCAATGGTGTATTTCAATAGTAATTACATCAGGAGTACAAAGTTAGCAAAACCAAAAGATCTATCCTCTATACCCCTCCTAAACTGTCTAAAAAGTGAGTAACGGCCTCCACCTCTTTGGGGAGGACATGGTTACAACCAAAAATAAAAGGTTATAAGGCAGTTCAACTTCAAACTCTAGAAAGGGATGCTTTCCAACTTTTCTAATAATAGTTCACCACATTGCTCAAAGCTTATATAATTCTTCTCTTATCCACTTCCACTCAGAACCAGCACCTGCATATTCTTTCACCAGATGACTTTCTTTGTCTTGACAAACTGTTCAGTTAGTTATTTCCACTCCCATCAAATACTGAAATTAGTTAAGAGTAACAAAAACGGCAGAAAAGAGGGAAACTTTGCATCCTTTCCAGAATAATTTTTCTAAGGAACTATGTGACAAAAGGTAAAGCGAGAGGAGAGTTGAACAACATCCAGTCCTTCATGTTTGATAAAAGAGCACAAGAGAAGGGAGAAGATATACACAACATAGAACATCTATTCACCAGCCAACAGAACTTCTCTCACACTAATCTATTCACCAGCCAACAGAGGTTCTCCCACACTATACAAAGAGCACTCTTATAACTGTTTAACTTTCCACCCACCCCAAATAATAACTAATCCCACCCAATTTGTCTTTCATTATAGGTCTTTCATGGTTTCTTTTACAAGGAGTAAGAAACAATAGAAAAGGAAATAAAAGAAGTGAAAGATCTATCAAATTGGAAGAAGGGAAAAGAAAGTGCTTCTGCAGGCACCAATAGCAACAAAAACCAAGTAACTAATGTGTATATCATGGTAAAATCCATTAACAATATCATGGTAGAAAAAAAGATGGCTCCAGGAGAGAAGCAGATCCCTCCAAATGATCAAAAGAGATTGTGTTCTGTTATTATGTTTTTGGTGTAACATATCCCAACAAATGAATAATGATCAAAACAGATAATATTCTGTTATTATGCTTTTGGTGTACAAAGAGTTCCCCTATAGATGCAGAAGCAAGCCTAGAAGTACTAGAATCATGCTAGGCTTGCTGTTTTTGTTCTTACATTTTCACACTTTTTTGTAAAGGGGTTTCCAGTACTACCTAAGTGCTGGTTTATAACACAAATTGTGACCTCAAAAAAAAAAAAATGCTTCCACATTTCATACCTGACGGAGAACCTTTCTCTGATTTAATGAATACACATTCATGTCCTCTGCAAAGCCATTTTCTTGAACAATAGAGATGGGTGGAAGAGTACTTCTACTTTCAACATCAAACGTTTTCAGTGTATCTTCATATCCATAATGTTGTAAATATGCCCGAACAATTCTGGAAGTTGAAAATCCGTTAAGAAATAGAAATGCATTTCCAACAGTAGAGACAAGCAACGTGTAGAAAGAAACTAACACTTGTAACAAAAGTGTTTTAGTTACTCTGTTAATTCAACATAGTCTAGATACTTAACCACTCCATTTCTTTCAAGTCAGAATAAAGATCTCCACCAGAAAATAGGGTAAAAATAACTCAAATCTACCATCGCGAATATCAAAAGGCACACTCATCCGATATCTGGAAGACTAATGTAGCTCACCAAAGATGTACTAACTGCTATTAGTCTAGCACTATTTCTTTCATTCTCTTTGATTTAAACTATCAAAAAAAATTATGAATTTGGCGTTTCAATTATAAAACATCATTTGTGATGTCCTTTCCTATTTGCCTAGGTAATGATGAGTTGACGCGGTCTATTCGGAATGAGGTTCCATGATGTATGTTATTTGCGAACAACATAGTACTGATTGATGAGGCACGAAGCGGAGTTAATGTTAGGTTGGAAGTTTGGAGACAAACTCTAGAGTCTAAAGGTTTCAAGTTGAGCAGGACCAAAAAAAATATTTGGAGTGTAAATTTAGTGCTGCATTTGATTTAGCGAACATGGAAGTAAGGCTTGCCACAAAGACAATCCCCAAGAAAGAAAGTTTCAGTATCTTGGGTCCATAATCCAGATAATGAGGACATCACTGATGATGTCACACATATTGGGGCGGCATGGATGAAATGAAGGCTTGCCTCTGGAGTCTTGTGTGATAAGAAGATGCTACTAAACTTAAAGGTAAGTTCCATAGATTGGTGGTTAAACCATCCTTGTTGTATGGGATAGAGTGTTGACCAGTTAAGAACTCACATGTTTAGAAAATACATATGAGGATATTCAGATAGATGTGTGGGCATACTAGAAGTGACAAGATTAGAAATAAGGTTATCCCAAAGAAGGTGGGAGTGGCCTCTACGAAGGACAAAATGAGGGAAGTGAGACTCGAATGATTTGGACATGTGACGAGAAGGTGCACTGATGCCCCAATGAGGATGTGTGAGAGGTTGGTCGTCGGGAGTACACGGAGAGGAAAAGGTAAGCTAAAAAAGTATTGGGGGAGAGGTGATTATACAAGAGATGATGCAGCTTCATATTACCAAAGACATGACTCTAGATAGGAAAGTGTGGAGGTCGCGTATAAAAGTAGAAGGTTAGTAAGAGTAGATTGTTACTTGTTCGTGTTTGCCATAGTACTAGTCGTGTTTGTGTAGCTCTTGTGATATGTTGTTTATTGTGTTTCGATATTTTGTTATTATTGTTTCTTTGTTGTCGACCTTACTATGCTTCTCGTATTAATTGTTATGCCTTATTCATTTCTTCTGTTCTTCTTCTACTTGAGTTGATGAACTTGAGACAAAGGTCTTATGGAAACAGTCTCTCTACCTTCACAAGATAGTGATAAGATTTGCATACACTCTATCCTCCACAGACCCCACTTAGTGGGATTTCACTGGGTATGTTGTTGTTGTAACAGTGTTTGTGATCCTCGACTAAGCATATGTAAATATATAGTCCTACCATTAAAAAGCTCCCAAAACGTATAGGTCAAGTCATGTGGCTAGCATAAAAGATCCATTGAACCATGGAGGCTTAACTTTTTTCTCAAAATGCCAATCCCAACCCAATACAATTTTGAATGTGAAACTGATACATTCCTTCTCTAAATCTCTGCAAGTGTATGAGATAATTGCCTCACAACATAATTAATACCTGCTCCAGATAAGTGCTCTAACAATAACGCAGTGTCTTTTGAGCATATTTTTCTTTCTTTTTTTAAAGGAATAATTGTTTCTTTGGAGCATTATTATTAACTTTCATATAGTTTAGAGAATATTACAGTAACTTAAAAAAAAGGTAATCTCCTTTGGATTGTTGGGTATATTTACTTGAAGTCGAACCTACAGGT
Source organism: Solanum sejunctum (assembly GCA_025642045.1). NCBI lineage: Eukaryota > Viridiplantae > Streptophyta > Magnoliopsida > Solanales > Solanaceae > Solanum > Solanum sejunctum. The sequence continues at coordinate 4,790,930 of JAOTQJ010000072.1, forward strand.
GGCACAGCTTAAACTCATTCAGCCCCATATCATACCAAAAACCTATAAGGACAATAACTGGATATATGATACAGTAAAGACAGTTGCAAAGGACAGATGTTCCATATGCATTTATAGACTCAGCATAATATGGTTATAGAGCATATGATCAGTATCCTCCTTGTTCTTCAATGTGTATTAAGACTGTTATCTACCCTTATCTTCAAATCGAAATTGAGACAATACAAAAATCATGCACCCCTTTTATCTGGAAGAAAATAGATATAGTAACTTCAGTGAGCCTCATTCATTGTCCTACCTTTTTTCCACACTGGTGTCCGGTCCAACTTGAGCACAATTCGACTATTCCACCTGGTACCTGCTACATCCCATCAAATGCAAGTACCAGGTATCTTTGACCAGTGACCACCAAGGCTTAGGCAGCTGGAAAATCTCATTTCATTGTTTATTATCCCATCAAGATATGATTCTAAGATCTCATTGCGCTCCCCCACTTCATTGACCATTAACTACAGCGGCCACTTTGTTAATCCAAGCCAATATGTTGTCCACTTCCTTGGATCAAAACTTCTTTCTTTTCACTGTTTATTACTTGCTGTTATTATACTAATACTAGATGGAAAGTATTCAAACACTACTTTTATTCTTCTTAAGTTCTAAAAATCAGTAAAATGCTATGTCTACTGATAGGACCGCTTATCTTTATTTAAGAATTATAACTGTAGCAATCGGATGGAGGCACTACTTACCCATAACTGGCATTCTGAGGTATAGACAATTTTTCAATAGTTGAATACTGCTTTGCCCTTTCCTGCGCTTCGTATGCCTAAACAAAGAAAGCAAAAGCCACAGTGGATTATAATTAAATTATGTTTACATGCTTTTATACCCTGATTTTTGCAAAATTGAATTTCAAATTTGCTTCCTGTAACATAGACCAGCAACGGTTTTTCAACTAACAACTGATACACATATCTTATGAATCAGAAGCAATGAGTGGACAATCAAGAGAAATCACAGACCCAAGGCAGAAAGATGAGTGTACAAACATGCATTTGTCATATTTAAGGGACTCATACATAGTAGTAACAATCAGCATCTACTCTCTGTTTGAAATTGACTTCAAAGTGGAAACACACAGCATCACAAGCATAATTAATAGGAGAGGAGACCAATGACAGAACCACCAAGAGAAGGTAAAAGGTTGAGTTACATCGCATAGCAAAGGAGAACTATTAAACTTTAAAAAAAAGGAAGGATCTTTACCTTAAGATCAAAAACAAATGGACGCTTCCCAAAGTTGACGGTAATCCTGTGATAGTAAAATCAACAAATAACTGCAAGAAGTCAGAAATGCTAAATTTGATGATCCATACTACTAAATCGTAGTTCGGGTACACTAGCCATGGATCAACATAGCTATTGCTAAGAACTCGTGGACATTCTTTCTTGATGCTTTATGTCAAGCATGATTTGGCTGTTGTGAAGATTCTATGGTATGAATTTGTGAATAGTATGGACTGAAAGGGGAAAAAAAGATTGCATACATGTTTCTTTTTTGTAATGAGACGAAATACCTACTGATATCAATGGCTGAAGTAACTTGTTAGATACTGTGGATAGAGCCAATCATTATTTGTTCTAGATGTGTTGACTCCGGCTTAGTTCTATATTATTGTAATTTCTTATCACAAACTCATCTATCATTTTTGAGTCATTATCAACCAAGAAAACTCCTATCCTAAACTTAAATAGAAGCCAACAAAAAAAGAAGTTACCAGGAAAAGTTACTGTTGACTCTTCTAAAAGATGAAAGACAACTCCAAATTTGGGGGAAAAAAAAGCTCTTTTATCTACTAGATCATGGAAAATTAGAGATTGCATGCCTTAATTTTGAGATTAGCAAAGTAGAGCGGATGATATCTTAAAATGGATGTGTACGTAAACCAAGCCCTCATAGAATTACTAGTGAAGCTTATGTTTTCTTTTTTCAGGTGATTTTCTTTTAAATGTAAAAAGAATATGTTTCTTTAACTCCATGAATAAGCTCCAACAATGTTTAAGCACATTTCACAAAATATATGAAACTTAACCAATATCATACAAAGAAGTAACTGGGGGAAATTCAGAAGGCTCACAGTTATGCATGTGGAGTTCAGCATTCTCTACATTCAAGGACATGCATATGCCAATAATGCTATATACTCGTTACTCTACCTATCATTGGAAGAGCACACAGATGGGGAAACTAAAAGAAAATCACTTAGGAAGCTAATTCTTTGAAGTACAGCAAGTCCAGCCCCAATTTGGCTTAATTTAACAAGAAAAGACAGCATCAAAGGAATAAAAACTCAAGGATCGTCTTCGATATAGTTCACGGACTTGATATATTTCATGAAGAAACAAAGAGGATTGGACTGATTAAAAAAAGAGGATAGGAATGGGGATAAAGGAATACACTGATAATAAGAAAGATAATGTCAGGTTATGGAGACCAAAATTGCAGCACAAACTATATTCAGATACATAAAATGAATGGCATTCCCAGCCATCTTATCAATCTTTCAGATGAAGGCAAACCGGAGGCATAAGCCCCCCAAAAATGTCAGTATAGCAAGTGCTTTGAGAACACGATGCTTGTAAAGATGAATTTTGCCACCCACAATTTATATTAGATGGATAGTAAAGAAAATAAGAAGTATAAGGCATAGACGATAAAGATGCATATACATACACTTCATTTTGGCTGTGAACTGCAAAGGTGGGAAATAATGGCCCCTTTACATCCTTGAAAACTGTTCCGACAACAGTTCCATTTTTCCTGGCATTAAAAGAAAAAAAGCAGAAGTTCTTGAGTCCAGATATTATACTGCAAACAGTTAAGACTATTTTTTATAAAATCAACAAGAATCATCTAGCAATGTCACAAGCATCTTTATAAAAGAGGTTAAAAAATATAAAAATTCTTACGTGAAAAAGAGTTCTTGAGAAGCATAATTGATGCCACCACCAACAGTATCACCTGTTGAGTAAACTGGGCCAAATGCCTCTCCCTTTCCTTGTCCACGGTAAAGTAGTCCATCATCACCATGATATCCATAACTGTTTGATTCCCAGCTGACAAACAAAGAAAGATAAAAAATAAATTCCGAATGAAAAATGATTGAACAAAATGTCACTCCACCAATGCAATCCATTCAGTCTGTCACATAAACAAACATCTAATGAACCATAGAAAAGACAAATAGTGCCACGTTAGACTATTAGTATGTGTTAAGGTTCATTATACATGTCTAGTTAACCGAGTGAAAATAGTTTTAATCTTTCCCGCTCCATCTAATTTGGCGAAGAACTCACATAAAATAGTGGAGTGTCTTCTATTGTTGTACAATAACTAAGAAACTTCCCTATTTTGTACAGTTTGAACTTTAAACACCAATACGGGGGATTGAGAATGGCTAACAGTATATTCATCAACGATACTTACATAAGCTGTGTGGGTTCCCAGATCAAAAGGGATTACAATAGAAGAAAAAGGACTTCCATATGTAATCTAGGACATCAAAGATAGATTCAACATTTTCTTGACATTCTTGTTTACACCAAAAAAGTAAAGCACCAAACACTTCATCATTAAATTCTGCATAGAGTTCCTTTGTCTTCAAAGCATCTTTAGTTCCTTTCTTTCCATAGGGTCCACCAAATACATGCTGGGACAATTATCCATCTCTCTTTCTGACTGGATAGCCGTCCGATATATTTCATACAGTGTGAAAGCGAAAGAATAAAAGTCCTGAGAGTCAGGTCATCCTGGAAGTAGTTTCCCTTGTGCAGAATTATTTTGTGCTCGCTGCATCATAATTGTGCCCTTCCTTGTGGTCAAATCAATCAACTTACGAAACTTAAAAATTGTCCAACAAGAGAACATGGTTGTAGAAACCAAAGCCAGAACACAGTTACACAAATGCCCACATGCACAGCTGAAGTATGTTTCCATTTTAGCACATTAAACTCACGATGCAAAAGTTGATCGAGGTTACATCATAAAAAACGGCAGTGTTCACAATAGTGCACTGCCAAATTAGTAGTACCACATCAATAATCTTGTCAATAAACCCGACATGTCATCATCCCCCATCTGGAGAGTAGACCACTGCACCCTACCACATCCAAGTGTACAACTAGTTGGGGTAGTTTTTCATCTTTTGAATTGAACAGAGTAAGCCAAATAGGCTTCACAGGAACTTTTGTTCTAAAGGAAAGAGAAGAGCCAACCTTTCCAAATGTTGGATTGTTGGGTCATGAATCTGTTGAGCATCTATACAAACTACATGTCACTTTTGCAGGCATCGACTAGAGTGACTGAAAAATTGGAGAGAGTAGAGAGGAATTTTCCATGGGATGCAGGAGACAGGATGAGGTAACACCACTGAGTCACCGAGAGATTGCCACTTCGCCTAAAAGTAAGGAGGACCTTGTCTGAAAAATCCTAGAGCATTGAACAAGGCATTGTTGAGGAAATAGATGTAGATTTTCTGAACCGAGGAGCATGTTCTATTGAGACCAAGAAAGTATGAAATTGTGGACAGGGAAGTAAGTACTAACCACACCACATTCAACTGTGGCTGATAGAAGAATATCATGGAGTAGGAAGACTTTTTCATTACATGCAGAGTCTGGGACAACAAAATTAGCTTCTGAATATGGCAAGCAAAAGAAAACAGTACAGCAGATCCAGGGATCACAGACAAGCTCTCTGGTACCTGAAGTTTAGGAGAAGTTTGCACTACTAGGAGGTACCCATATCCTGGAGTGTGTTGAAAATGCTTTATAAACAAAAATTATCACTTTGTGGAGGTGGGGTCGAGGAAAGGTAGATCATTTTCTTTTAAGTCATACTATAATTAGTTGTTAGTGAGGAGGAGACATCTCGTTACATTGTAAAGTGGCAACTCAGTTGTGGTACGATGTGTTGAATTGGTTTGAAGTACAGTAGACAGTCTGGCATAAGCATCTTAACATCTTACACTTCATGTATAGCAATATACCAAATGGGACTACAGGGTAAATTTCTTATTTGTAGGCATATTAAAGTAGCAAGTATGACTTTCTATCTCTTAGCAGTTATTTATATACTTTTTAAAAAGAATGCAATAACTTTTCACAATCAATGTCTCCAGAAGACTTTAAATGATTGAAGAAGCTACTTTATTTCTTTAGACCAAGTATCAACTTTTATTTTTAGTTTTAGTTTTTGTACATTGTTTTTTTACTCCTTTTTTTGCTTTAAGTTTTTTGGAGAAAAGAAGTATGTCTTGTCAGCCAACAGAAAATGTACAGAACTTTTGGTGCTACAGAAACTTTTTTCCTTTGGTGGACAGAGATGATCCTCGATGGAGTGGCATGGGCTCTGAGGGTGAGACTCCACGTCATTGACCCCAACTTATTTGAGACTCTGGCATACATGTTGTTGTTTATATGGTAAAATTCGACCTGCCAAACTGTGTACCAACAAATACAGCACAGGTTGTTCCCACTTTTGCTTCACTGGTGACTCGACCACCAAATCTTGTTTTGCAGGTGGACAGTCCTTACAACTAGGCTATCCCTCTCTGTTCAATGGACAATGGTAATTCTTAAACCCAGCAATTCACTAGTTACTCAAAAGCTGCTCTATATATTAGATGTTTCACCAATCACCCAGAGTTGTTCTCCAACTTCCCTAAACGCATCAAGAACCAAAAGGAGCTGAAGTTTGGTCTACCTTCACTTACAGAAAGGTGCCTCTCTTCTCTCGCACAACCTTTATTAGAGATTTTTTACCCCCTTGATGTCCATTAAAAACTTAAGCCAATTCAAAAAAGGAAAAAAAAAAAAGAGGAAGAATCTCAAAGAAAGCTGGAAATCAGTGTTAAATTTGGTTAAGAATAGAGAGATTGCCACTTGACTGATCCTGTAGATTTTCATCCCTCTCTATTTATCCCATCACAAAAGAATCAAGCTATTGCGATTAGAACTGAAATTAAAAGGTAAGAAAGACTAAGAAGTTAAAATGGGAAAATGATAATATTCTTTCATTTTCAGAAAGGAGCTACTCAGTCGATATTACCCCTTCTAGATATCCCATCACACTTAAAGATAAGAATCAATCTTTGTGATTAGCATTGAAATAAGGTAAGAAAGACTAGTAAGTTAAAATAAGATGGTAAAACCCTTTCATTTTTCATAAAAAGGAGCTATAACTACAATCAAAATTGAAGTCCGAGAAAGTAGAATACCCAGGTTGTTGACACAAATTGAAACCAGGGATAGTAAGCCATGGCAATTTGACCTTTAGTAAACAACAACAGCAGCAACATACCCAGCGGAATCCCACAAGTGGGGTCTGGGTCTGGGAAGGTAGAATGTACGCACACTTTACCACTGCCTCATAGACGAGGTAGAAAGGTTGTTTTCTGGGAAAACACGTCTCAAAAACCCATAAGCAGAATAAACAAGATATGAAAGACAGAAGGAAAAGAAAAGGGAACAGAAAGAGCGCCTAATATCGAAAAACACATGGTCAATTTGACCTTTAGTACAAGCCCAAAATCAATGTTAACTTTGGTTTAAATTAGAGACACTGCCACTTGACTGATCCTGTAGATTTTCACCACCCACCCACCCCAAATCTATCCCATCACACTTCATGACAAGAATCAAGTTTTTTTTTTTTAGAATTGAAATAGAAAATGATAAAATTCTTCCATTTTCATAAAGGAGCTACATTCAGAGTCTAAATTAGGATAAAATTAGAGTACAAGAACAGAAAACAACATCCCTCTATCCATCCCATCACACTAGAGTTCAAGAATCATGCATTGCTATTAGAATTGAAATTAAAAGCTAACAAGGAGCTAGAATTACAATCAAAATTGAAGTTCAAGAAAGTAGAATACCCAGGTTGTCGACGCAACTTGAATCCATGAGTAGTAAATCCAATAGCAACTTGCCCTTTAGTACCAGCATTTTCCACAAACATCTCAAAGTAATAAACAAGGCGCTTACAAGGTGCAGGTCGATTAGCTTGAACAACTCCAACATCATGTCCATGAAGATTCACACTTGGATAACGCACAGAAAGTTTATCTGATCCAACAATCGAAAACCCACCTGAACTATTCAAAGTATCCAACTCCGTTGGTAACTCTTCTTTCTCTTCTTCACACTCTTCTGAATCAATTTCCATCAAGAATTGATTTTCTGAAACACCCATTACTGATTCGGATTTTCTAGCAGCTGTTTTGGATTTCAGTCTCCATTGCTCTAAGAAGAAGGTACCAATTAGGTCATTAGTATCGGAATTTGTGGGAGAAAGAGAGAGAGTTAAAGAGGAATCCATCAAATTAGTAAAAAACCCAACTCTGAAAATGGATGAATTGAAGAAACGAAAGAGGAATTTGCAGAAATTGCGATCGATTGAAGGGATTTTTCTGGTTCTTGAATGAAAACGAAGAAGGGAAAGAGTAAGTTTAGTGAGAGAGAAGGAAGTGTACAATTAGGAAAAGAAAAAGGGTTGATTATGCAATTTAGGGGTTGTTTGGGGGGGAGATAAACAAATTTATCGTCATTATAAATTATAAATTATAAATGATGAAATAAATACTCCTAATAAAATATGTAATTATTAATTTTTTATTCTTTATATCAAACGATCTCTAATATTCTATACAGTAATTCAATTTCAAACATATATTTGATACTATTATTATAAAGGTATAGTACAATGTAATTCGATTTCAAATATAAAATTTTTATTGGTGGAGATCTTAATGATCATATTTGTACAACCATTTTGATAATGTTTATGGAGGTTTTGATTCTGGGGGGAGGAATGAAAGTGGATCGTCACTTTTAGATTTTACTAAAGCTTGAGTTGGTAATTGCTAATACATGCTCTTTGAAGAGAGAAAATCACTCGTTACCTTTTCATAGCATGGGAACTAAGATTTAGATACATTACTTACTTCTTCAAAAGGGTAATAGAGGTTTTTGTAAGAATTGCAAAATTATTTCAAGTGAGAATATTACTATTCAATACAGGTTTTTGGTGATAGACTTGAAGGTTATAAGGGATGGAAAGAAGAAGACCCTTTAGATATGAGGGTCTAACTTCTGCCCTTTCTCGAAAGATGGGGAGAAGTTGATTGGTTTGGAGGTTTGAAGTAATTGCAGGGATATGAACAATATGTGTGACATGATCATCGATTGTATTAGAAAAGCAATTAACGATAAATTGAATGAGATATAATTGATGAAATAACAATATGTGAGACATAATCGATGTAATATTATTAATGAAACACTTCAAGTAATTATGTAGGTAGCAAGATGTTGATTATTTGTAAAAGATGAAGATAATGGAAATGTGAACATTCCAATGGTGTTATTTTACCATAAATCATTTTTAATGCTGAAATAATTTCGATCCTAAACACATTTGACCAAGTAATTTATAAAATATATGAATTTTAAATCTCACAAGTAAGGTCTGAGGAGGGAGTAATGTACGCAGACCTTACCGCTACCTCATAGAAATAGAGGTTATTTCCTGTGAACGATTTTGTATACTTTTACTAAATCTACATAAAATATTTAGTCAAATATAGATTTATAATATATAGATTCATTCCTAAGTAAATAATTAACAATGGAACCAATCAAAAATATAGATCATCTTTGTACATATAAAATCTGGATTACTAAGAATTACTTTACAAAATGATTCTAAATCCAGAGAAAAACAGAATCTATATTCCATCTATCAATTGTGCTGCAAATTAAGCTCTAATATGTTCAGCCAATTTCAGTTTCCTATGTTTCCATAAATTG
>JAOTQJ010000072.1:4804173-4816594 GCA_025642045.1 Solanum sejunctum
TCTAACCACAATAATTATTTATACAATTATCTCAATTTTAATGTGATCAAATTAAATTATTGCACGGATTAAATTTCTCTAAAAAAATCTGTTAAATAAGATTTTAGACCCAACTCACATTCCAAAAGTTAGCTCAAATGGAGGAGGATTGCCTAAACCTTATAAGGAGACCACCCATCGCATTAACCATCAATGTGGGCCTTTTTGTTTCAACCCCCCCCCCTCACACCCAGTGCTTAGTATCTGGTGCGTGGACAATTTTTTGGAGGCTCAACATTGGGTGAGAAGGAGCAGGACAAATTTTTAGGGGGTGGGTGAGACGGACCCTACTCTGATACCATGATAAAAGAAAAATATTTTTCTTAACCATAAACAATATGCAAATTTCGAATATATATAAAGCTAAGCCTTTAAAATCTCAACAAAATCAAATATTTACTATCCCCAAGGCAATTAATTAAACATTTGAAAATTTATTCATTCATGTACCCCCAAATAATGTAGCAAGGATAACAAGTGTGATGGGAGCGTTAGGAACTATCATTTTTTGTGTGAATGAAATAAATTTCTTGAAAATCATTTTTCATGATTCCATGAATATTATGTATAAAAAAAATATCATAATGTTTTTTGAAAAAAAACGTCTTAAACATATCGTGCATTCTAAACTTTTTTCATATAATAGACTTAAAAATGAGGTTATAAAATTATTTATCGCAAATTAAAATTATTTATTACAAATCAGAATTAGTCGAATCTTAAAGTTAATGTTGAATAAAACATGAATCAAATATAGTATCAGAATTAGCCTAAATCTTTAATCATTTTAATATCCCTTTATCACATAGGATTCCTTCTTAATTAGTAGGATCCAATTAAATGCATCTTATAATTATTTTAAGCTAACCAAACTTTTTTTTATTTTTTTCATTTTAAAAAACTTATTCACATATATTTTATTCAATGTCGATTGTGGTTAGCGAACGAGAAAATATTTTCTTATTGATATATTTCGTTCAAAACTATCTATTAAACTAATGAAATTTGATACATGAGCATAATAATTTCATAATAAGATATTAGATTATTTTATTTCACGTTAAGTTATAAATAACGTAACTAATTTTAAAATTATTTTATCTCACTATTTATACTAAAATAGTGAACTCCTTATTCCATAAAAAAGATAAGAAAGCTAATTTTGATGGAAAAATTAAGTCCTATTAAAAACATTTCCTCTATTAACATGTTTGACTCAACACAAATTAGACTAATCAGACCTTAATATAAATATCAAATAAAATTTTTAAAAATTAAAGTACAATATTTTTGTCTGAAAATACAAGAACAACAACAATGCTACCTAAGTGCCTCAAAGGTTTTCGTCCATTGCGGGGTAAAGGGAGATCTGATGTACGCAGCCTAATTCCTATGTTTAAAAATATAGCGCGACTGTTTCTGGATGACCCATGATAAGCGTTGAAAGCTACATTGACTAACTGCTACTTAATTAAAGAAGCACAGACAGTTTAAAGAGTCATTTTGTGTTATTCCATCATACCTCAAAGGCAAAAAATAATAAATCTTTGGCTTCATCCTAGATTGATAAAAATATTTTTTTGTCTGAAAATAATTTTTAAAAATACAAATAATTGTCAAATCAATTTTTCCCTCCCAAATATCATTCAAAAAAAAGACATATATCAAAAATATTTTATTTATATTTTTTAAAAGTCAGAAAAAAAATATATAAATCAAATTTGCCGCCATCTACGCCGTAGAAATACTCCACGTCAGAATCCCAACCTCGGATTCCTCTTTGAGCCCTTAAAATACACTGTCAGCTCAGCCAATCAAAATTTGACACATCAGATTTAGTCTATTTAAATACCCCACTGGGCCAGGCTCATTTTCAAAGTCTATAATGTGGGGCCCAGGTTTTATCAATTTTTTAAAATTTATTTTGTAAATAATCTTACTTTGGTCCTTTAATTGTTGATTAATTATGATTATTATCCTTAAAGAATGTGAATTAACATGTTTAACTTTCAATTAATTAAAATATGAGTTTTTCTTCCTTTGTATAAGAAGTATATGTGATATTTAGTATGTGTTTAATCATACATTTCAAGAGATGGAAGTTTCATGTTTGTTGGGTCCATAATCGAAATGATTGAGATTGATAATGATGTCACATGTATAATTGGAGTAGAGATACGTGAAACAGAAGTTATACTATCTAATGAGACTATATCGCCAAGACAAAACTTAAATTAAAGTTTTACATAGTAGTGGTAGACTATTATTGTTGAATGAGATAACATGTTGTCCAGTTAAAACTACGTAGATTCAAGAGATGAATGCAACGGAGATGATGATGATCATGTGAATGTATAAGAATACTATGATATATATGATTAGAAACAAAGTTGTCTGGGCAAGGTCCAAAGGGACCTTCTTTGCCGACAAGATGAGAAAAATAATACAAGATGATTCAACTGTATAAAAATACTGTGTGTATGCTTACAATATGAAGTTATGAAAAATCAATTATCGTAAGAGTTATGAAGAACACTTGATGGGAGGTGAGAAGGATGAGATATAACACAACTTTAGCTTATTGAAGATATGATATTGAGGGTACAAAAGCTTGAAAATTATGGTAAAAGTTAGCTGATAAACATGTCATGTCGCACACCATGTCAAAAAAGGGAGGATTAACCTTAGTCGAACGTCACATCAGAAAAATAGGAGATCAACGATAGTCGAACTATTATTTAGTAACAACACATTTTCTTATTCTTCACCATATATTACTCCCTCTATTCTATTTTATATGGTGCCCTTTGACTTGATACAATATTTAAGAAAAAAATAAGACTTTTGAAATTTGTGGTTTAACATCATTCTGAGATAAATCGTGTGATCGAGAATAATTTCATTAAGAGTAAAGGGAATTTTAATGTTAAATTTTTTTCAATCAGAGTAAGGTACATTTTTTTCCGAACGGATCAAAAAGAAAAGCCTGATAAAGAAAATACTATTTATTATCATATTTATTGTTATTTGACTCTAATACTTTTTCTCGTGACTCTACTTTAAAACTTTTTTTTCATCCAAGGATCTATCAAAAATAAATTGTGCATAACGAAGCGAAGCGAGAATTGTGAAATTTCTAGTTATAAATGAGGTTTACGTATGTTTCAAGGAGTAGTTTTTGCTTTATTTGGAATTTATTAATATTCTAAGGACTAAAAGTACTAATATATCAATATTGTAACAGTTGTTGAAAAATTTGGCGGGCATTTACAACAAATTCAAATATTTTAATTTCTTTAACCTAAACCCTAGATATTAGAAATTCCCTCTTCTCATTTTCCTCCTCTTTCCTCCTTCCCTTTTTGCTAGGGTTCTCGCTTCTCCCTGCTTATCGTCTCAACTCTTTTCGCTTCATTTCAGGTTCGTAAGTTTTCTTTCTGTATCCTTTTTGTTTTGGATTTATGTTCTTATTTTTTTCTGATTTTTGTGTTTTTTTCTTATTTTTTTTGGTCATGGAGGTTATGATTTGCTTTTTTTGCATTTATGTATCGTTTATATTAGTTGAGTTGAGAATCTATCGAAAATAGTTATCTGCCTTTGAGGTAAAGGTAAAGTTTGTGTATCCAAAATAGCAGTTTTTGTTGTTTATGTATACAGCTGTTTTATCTAGTTTGAGTTCATTTTCTTTGTCATAGATGTTTTGGTTTTGGTTTTGATTTTTGTCCGTTTGTTGAACTGTAGAAGATTTGTATAGTTGATCTTAATTAATTTAGGGTTGAGTTGTAATTTTTGGTCATGGAGGTGTTGATTTGCTTTTTTGGCATTCATATATCGTGTAAAACAGTTAATTGAGCCGAGAATCTATTTATCTGCCTTTTGAGGCATAAGTAAAGTTTGTGTATACTCTGCCCAGATGCACTTTGTGTGATTATACTGTTTATTTTGTTGTAGTATGGTGTAACAGTAGGACATTTATATAGTTGATTTTAACTAGTTTAGTATTGAGGAACAGTTTTTGTTGTTTCTGTTTACAGCTGTCTTATCTAGTTTGAGTTCATTTTTTTTTTGTTTTTTCATAGATGTTTTGTTTTTGGTTATGATTTTTGCCAGTTTGTTGAACTGTAGAAGATTTGTATAGTTGATCTTAACTAATTTAGGGTTGAGTTGTAATTTTTGTTCTGTTTTGTTTGTGGCTATTATTCTCTATGTTGCTTGGATTATTCAAAATGACACTGGTTGTGTGTTGTATCTTTCAAAAATAGTGCAATTTTGGAGGATTTGATATGGGTGCGGCTTCATTTTTGGAGAGTCCTAGCAGCACAAAATTAATTCTTACTTGTTTTAGATTTGAAGTATTATTGGTGATTTTTGGGGGTTCTGTGTGTGTTTGCGGCATGTGTGATTTGCTGTACGCTTACGTAATTGAATGTTCTATAGAGTTTAGCAGTGATTTTTTGGTTATATTTTTTCTATTTTTGGATTGGATGTTCTATTTCATCTGTATCCTGTTGTTGTAACTCTGTAGCAATTAGTTATTTCATCTCATCCATTTGTTGTGCTTTCTGATTTTGATGTTTTGTGTTGTTAGTTTGTCTCATAAAGTTGGAAGTTTACTGTTATAATGGGTATCTCTTTGAACTTTTTTTAACTTTTCAGGTCAATGTTGAAGGGTAATCTTAGTAATTGGCCTTGATTTGATAAATAAGCAAAGGGAAGTGATTAAAGTTGAGACTTTGAGAACTAGTGGATGAACTGACTAGACTGATTGGAAACGGGAAAATATAGTAGAATAATATGGGTAAAGTTTCACCCAAAGATGGTCAATCCAAGACTCCAAAGCAGAAAAGGAGGTCTAGGAGTTCAAAGGGGAAGTATTTGAGACCAGGTGCTTTGGCACAGTTACGTTACAACAAGGTATCATCTGCTAAATCTTGTACGGATCTTGGGATGAAAAGGGTGGCCACAATAACTTCAGATGAAACAAATGATCAATCTGGACTTCAAAATAATGTTGTTCACGAAAGTCCCATATTTTTATCACCCGTGAAGTTTTGTTATGGTTCTGTGAATACACCCATTGATGTATCCAAGCAGAATAAATTGCAAATGACACCAAAGACTCCTGTTGCATTTGAGCGCATATCAGAGTCGAGGCTCGAGGCTCTTCCAATGGATTTACTGGTATGGAGAGTTCTATTCCTTTTCTTTTCATTTCATTGTTTATCATATGCTATACTCGGGCATCAAATGTTCTGATTAACATCATTTTCCCACTTGCATGTTTTGAACTGTGGATGTTAAGAAAATATGAGAAACATGGTGGTTAACAATCTCACATTGTTCTTATGCCATTTTTATTTGAAGTTCTGAATTGTTTGATTTTTGGAAAATATAATATTTAACATTTATCCTATTGATTTCATTCTTGGAAAACCTTTATGAATTGAAGCTACATAAATGCGTCTCATCCGCAACATCATATCAGCTAGGTGTGTTTTTAATTTTCTTTCTGAGTTGATGAATGTCATTTTCCCATAACAGTATCTCATGCTCGTGTTTTAGTATCTGCCCACCTTTTTTTTCGCCGTGTTTGTCCCTCCTATTGTCTCCCTGGTTTAGCATCATGTAGAAGACATTCTTAATTTAAGGTTGGGTCTGTAAGCTACCCAAGTTTAAGAAAACTTAAAAAGTAAAAAGTGTTAATAAAATTGAATCCAAGATCTGCAGGGAATGGGTCTTAATTTTTGCGCTGAGAGTTATTCTTGGTGGTGTGATTTAGGGAACTAATTTTTTTAAGTGTTCTGTTTTGCTCCTTTCAATTATCTTAGCTGTATAGCTGACAGATTTTTTACTTTCTGATTGAGGTCAAAATAATGTGTCATTTACACCACGACCAACTTAAAGCTGTTTTCCATGTCTCTCAAAAGATCAGGAAGGCAGTGAGTATCCATCTCTCTTTCTCTGTGTTCATCTCTTTTTCAAAATGGGTATTGTGTTGGAATCTAATCAATGGTTCAAATTCAATAGGTAATTCAGGCCAGAATTTTCTATTTTAATTATACTACTCCTGATAGAATGCGGCAGGAATTGTTGAGAACCATGACTCCCGTCCCCACTGATCACTGGCCATTTGTAAGGTAATATTTCATCTCAGCCCCATATCCCATCTTGATGGCTAGTAGACATATATCTGTTGAATTTCTCATATGCCTGTCACTTGCAGCAAAAACGGAAAAGGCGCATGGATCAACACTCCTCACACTCCTAAGGCTCCAAAACATGGTCCACGTCCCTCACCCCGTCTGAAGTTCCCAGAGATGAGTCAAATTGCAGCTGTTCTTTTCCAAGAGTCAACATTTCCTAAACGATGTCGGGTTCCATCTGTTATACCAAAGCCCCTATTCAAGTCCTTGGGTTCTAATAGAGTTCTATTCTATGAGGATGAATTATGCCAGGCTGTTGCTCAGAATAAACTCCTTTGATTTTAGGGTGTTCTCGTCTTTTGATATATGTATATTAGAAAACTATCTCGTTTTCGTCAGTAGCAGAATGGACAGGGTGCAAATTTTGTAATATTACCCCAGGGCACTCTTTGAAGTTGGTTGAAGATTACTAGGTTTAGATAGATACGTTGGTTTTTGCAAATAATATATGGAGCCTGGGCTTGTGTATAGTTCTCTCTAAGTTCTACTTATTGGGGTTTGGGAATTGCTTGTTGCTTGTCTCAGTGTTTGTTACTGCACTTGCTAAAGTAGCTTTTTAAAAGGAGTGGAAATCTGAGCCTTTATATATGAGGCTGGAAAAGATATGGTTCCACATTTATGGGGCAAATTAAATGTTGCAGTAGAGTGACTTTTGGATTTGTCTTAAAAGATGCATTCTTTTATTTGTCTACTCTAATTTTGCAACGTTGTTATGGTAGTTTGAACATGTAGTCTTATGTATGGATCAAAATTTTATTGGAAAAAGATATAAATTTTTCTTTGAAGTTGTTTCGAAAAGTCATTCATACACTTTAACTATTTAAGTGACCTATTACATTTCTATGCTATGTCAAAGTGAATTTACTTGACCTTCTTATACCAGAGAGTAAGATGCACTTGTCCTGTTAAGTTAATATTCAATCTGTTTCGTTTTCATCCATTCATTTCATCCGTATTCATTATTCATTCTATTTCACCCAAATTCGTTCAACTTCTTCCAAGAACAAATAAACTTAATCTTCAATTTTAACCATAAATCGAAGAAATTCTAAACATTTCTTCAATTTTTTTTAAAACAACAAAATAACATATTATTACTTGAACAAAATTTTTATCTCTGCATTTGAAAGACTTATCAATGTGGAAAAAAGAAGAAAGTGTAGACTTGCTTCTACAGCATCGAGAAGAAACCCCAAAAAAAATCAATAGTAAAATTATAGTAGAAAATAGTATTTTAGCATGTCTAACATGAGAGAATATGTTTTATTCTCTACATATCAGGGATTGCAACAACTTCTACAAGTAATCACCATTGTCAGACCTTGCCTTCCTTTGGATATGTTTCCATCGTGCCTACCACATCCAAAATAGATTTATTTTTTTCAAAGAATTTTCAACCATGAGAATAAGAAAGCATGCCAAAATTTTCTCGCTCCACTACTATGCTTTTTCCCCATTTATCCAACAATATAGTGTCGTTTTACAAACTCACCATTGCCAGCTCAATCAATCCCCATGATATTTCATCACATTCCCCATTGAAGATATAGAAATGATATCACAATTTGAATTTTTTTTTGACTTTTTTCATGGAAAAAAGAAGATTATGAAAAAGAGAGAAAGGATTAAAAATTTATCTTTGATTCTCCTTCATTAGTGCTTGGATCTCCAAATTTTGGTTGAAGAACTAAGGTTCTTAAGATTTTTGGTTGAAAAATTTGGGTCTTTTTTTGTTGAAAAATTTGAGTCTGGTAGTGAATTTATTTATTAAACTTATAAAAGAATAATTTTAATTAAAAAAAAAATTAAAAAATCAATTATATTAGAGGCATGATGCGCTCAAAGGAGGTTAATTGAAAGGGGTTTGGGGTAGGAAAGGTTAAAAAATTCACTTTAGCATAGTATAAGTGTGTAATAGATCACTTAAAATAATTTAAGTGTGTAAATGACTTTTCGATATAACTTCAAAGAGAAATTTATGTCTTTTTCCAAATTTTATTACATGTCATTTATAATCATCATCAATACTAGTTGCAATCACCACTCACTGCTAAGTAGAATCACTACCATCAATCGACCACCAACCCAATTAATTGCCATAACCATCACCATGAGCTATTTTAAAAAAAATTTATTTTAAAAATATATATTTTAAAATTTTTTATATTTATCACTCCATAATATTTTTTCAAATAAAGTCAAGTTTTATACATTCAAATACTAAAAAAACCAAATGTTTTTAATTTTCAATCCCCCAAATTAATATTTAATTTAAACATCTTATAATCTTAATAAGAATTAATGGACAAATTCGGGGTTCCAAATGACCCGACCCGACCCGACCCGACCTACTGTTCTGACGTGCAGTTGCAAGGAAGTAATGTCACAAAACTGAAGTCAAAATACCAAAAAACAAAGCCACAGAACCCAAAAAGCTCGCCAACTTGCAAATTCACCGGAGTCGAAATCGATCGGAAAAGCAGTATGATCCCTAACGGAGTCGAAGATGAAGAGAAATTTCTAGCTGCTGGAATCGCCGGCCTTCAACAGAACGCCTTTCACATGCATCGGGCTCTTGTATTTTCACAAAAACCCCAGTTTTTTTTTTCAATATTTGTATGTATAATTGTTGGTTTACGGCACCTAAATATTTGTATGAATTGTGTAGGATTCCAATAATCTGAAAGATGCACTGAAATATTCAGCTCAGATGCTGTCGGAGCTCCGAACTTCAAGGCTATCACCTCACAAATACTACGAGCTATGTGTGTACTTTTTCACTGATCTGATCTTAATTCCTGCTCCTGAAACTCAGTATTAGAACTGCAATGTTGTTTGCTTTTTTCTTTTTTTAATTAACTTTAAATGTACAATGCTGATATGTTGAAAATTTTGAATTTCAGCATTTGATTTGAAGCTCTTAACCTCATTAAGAGTGTGTTATAGTTGTTATTTTATTGGATTATTTGTAAAGTTTGAAATTCGTTTTTAAACATTTAAATGATCATTGCTTTGTTAGATATGCGGGCATTTGATGAATTGAGAAAACTAGAAATGTTCTTCAAAGAGGAGACGAAGAGGGGTTTCTCAATTGTTGAGTTGTATGAACTCGTGCAGCATGCTGGCAACATCTTGCCTAGACTGTAAGTTGTTGATTTGATCCAACTGCATCTTGCTTTTTAGCTCCATTTTTGAAAGCTTTACCGTGAAGTTCTTCAGCAAGTAATTTCATGTTTGTGGATTGTCTTAAAGATTTGCAGTCAATCTATTTCGGATGTTGAGGAGTACTTTGGGCTTGACTTATCAGGAACAATTTTTCGTAGGAAAGTAATGAGATTAAAGTCTCAACTGGAATATGAAAAATGATGGCCAAATAGCTATAAAGAGAAAACATAATACTTCCTGGGTGAGAACGTTAGGAAATCTACTCCCGAGAAAGCATGGGTAAAACAATAGTGAAATCAGAAAACGGATTTAGTGAGAAAATATTTAGCTTGTACCTATCTCTGATGGAGAATCCACAAATTTAGGTAGAAATAACAACTACTGTAACAAAGATTACTTCTTTTGGACTTCCCTTTGCATAGAGTGAAGTATTAGGACAAATTGCATTTGGCATTGCTTTTCCATTACCGTTTCCATGCTAATCTTACTGTGCTTCGCTGAACTACTTACCAGCACTGACAAAGGCATGCTTAAGCCTTGAAGCAAGGCGCAAAACATGTTGAGCGCTTCACCTCGGTTTATGGGTGCTTCAATGTCGTCATTTAGATTTTTAGGCGTACTTTTCCTTGCCAATTGAGTGCTATCTTGAAGATGCGGGACTAAACAATTGATATATCACCAATTTTGAAACAAACAAACAATTGATGTATCACTTTATTATAACTTTTTTTTTCAGTTTCTTTATCCATATATTTGTTATTCATGCTTATGAAAATTAATCTTGGACTACACATACATATTTGATTTTTCCTCCTTTTGTGTCTTTTTTATTACAACCCACACTTTATTTATGCTTTGCTCTTAAAGCCCCAAAATACCTCTGTGCTTTTCGCTTTTGATAATACTGCTGCTTATTGAAATCTGCTCTCAACCTTTCTTTAGCCTTGGTTGGATGTAGGTCACATGAATGGAAGTTTTGCTGCTTTAGCAGTTTGGTTAATGGGAATCAGTGCTAGGACTTGCATGATAGTTTATTGAAACTGAGAAATTTCCAATTAGTTTCTGGAATTTCTTGGAAACCACTGCCATTTTAGGTAGTTAAAAGGAATTATATACCTGGAGAACTGGTGATTGCTCTAGCAAACAGGAAACTGTAAGTGGAAATTATACTCAGACTAGTTTATGATGGGTAGTTAGAGAGGAGTCCAGGAAGTTAGTAGGATAGCTAAAGATATGCAGGTACTCAGGACTGCTAAGATATTAAATGTTGGTACCCAGATTTCCACTACAATATTAGTTGCTACTTTTATTTAAGATCAGTATAAAAATATGAACGGTGGTGTAGTATTAGTCGTGCTTCATTTCGTTTGTTCCTTTGTTCTTTAGTTGTTTGGCCTTTGCCAATGAGATGCTCCATTTATAATCTGTCTGCTTTCAAGCTTGTCTCAACTCTCAAGTTTGATTCTCTATTATTTGCTCGTCAAGATTTTTGAAGTTCATACCCCCCCTTTTGTTCCTCAGGTATCTGCTTTGCACAGTGGGGTCTGTGTACATCAAATCCAAGGAGGCTCCCGCCAAGGATATCCTTAAAGATCTGGTTGAAATGTGCCGTGGTATACAACATCCTTTACGTGGACTTTTTCTGAGGAGTTACCTTTCCCAAGTCAGCAAGGATAAATTGCCCGATATAGGTTCTGAGTATGAAGGGTAAGTGTCACTCAGCTCCATGGTATTTTACCAATCTATTTTAGTTACAAGAATTATGTGACAGTCTCCAAGTTTGATGGGTTTCCTTAATAATGTTCTAGCTGCTAATATAAGTGCTTAAGAGAGAAAAATACTACAATGTAGTGTCAACCTGAATGCACGAACCACTGACATGACTCAAAACTGATTGGCAGGACCAGCAGTGTATCTGTGTGTTATTGTCAATTTTGAATAAATGCTGGAATAGTAGATTATGTTGTTCATGTAATCTGTTGGTTGTCTTACTGCCAATTGATTAATTGGGGGTCTACTCAACTATGCAACTGTAGTATGATCTTAACACCGAGTAAAGAAAATGGGGAAAAAAAAGAAAAGATACTATCTTACCTTCATTGAAGCTTCTTTTATATGTAATTTCACCTGTAATATGAACATTATTGTTGGATGTACTAATATCTTGTTCCCTTCGACAGTGATGCTGACACTGTTGTGGATGCTGTAGAGTTTGTACTCCAAAATTTCACGGAAATGAACAAACTCTGGGTTAGGATGCAACATCAGGTTGGTTGAAACATCTGTGGATGCTATAACATGCTCTCATGTCTTGACATGCATAGTACCACAATGCTTGCTTGTCATGAAGGTAAATGTAAATCATGAGGGCATAATTTGTGGTCATGCAGGTGTTTTAATGATTGTGAATGATTCATACTCTTTGCTGATCATGAGTTGAGGCTAGCATCGGGCTTTCTCATCTGCAGGGACCTGCTCGGGAAAAGGAGAAACGCGAAAAAGAAAGGAGCGAGCTTCGTGATCTCGTATGAGCTGTTTATTCATCATGTTTACTAGTAATCAAGTAGCCTGTGGAAGTGTACTCATGCAAACCTTTCCTTTTGGTAGGTTGGGAAGAACCTGCATGTTCTCAGTCAAATTGAGGGTATCGACCTTGAGATGTACAAAGAGACAGTGCTTCCAAGAATTTTAGAGCAGGTGATTTGTCTAGCAATTTTCATGTCCATATAATAACTTTTGCAGTTTGTTTATAGCCAAAAATGTGAACCATTTCTTTTGGTCTCATAATGTGTACCTCATGATTGTGTTTAGGTTGTCAACTGTAAAGATGAGATTGCTCAGGGCTATTTGATGGATTGCATAATTCAAGTCTTCCCTGATGAATATCACTTACAAACTCTTGAAACCTTATTGGGTGCTTGTCCCCAGCTTCAGGTGTGTAAAACAAGCTTCTAGTTAAATTGAACAGTTAAGCATAGAAGGATATTGTCATACCTGTTAGGATGCCAGGAGTT
>JAOTQJ010000072.1:4845650-4867057 GCA_025642045.1 Solanum sejunctum
ATTGACTAATTGCTACTTCACAAATGAAAGAAGCGCAGACAGTTTAAACAGCCATTTTGCTTTATTCCATCATACTCCAAAGCCAAAAAATAATCAATCTTTGGCTCCATCCTAAATTGATGGAAAAACATAAATGATTATATGATCTATTAAAACTTTTATTAAGATTGGATGAATAATTGTTCTATAATAAATACTATTTCTAAACTCATTGTTAATAGTATATCTTCCATGGTTAATAATATATATCTCAACAGTTTGAATATTGAAACAAGACATTTGCAGCAACTTGCTTCTTTTCTTTAACCTGAGTTATACTCGATAGATAAAAAGCTAATAGCAACAAACTAGAAACCAAAATTACTAAGGAATTAAAGAGATCTATCGATATGAAAATTACGGAAAAATGAAAGTAGTAGTGAGGTATCGGACTTTTACTTTCATGGGTTTTGGGACTATAGTATAAAAAATACTGGTATTTAGTCATGAAAGTGACATAGTTAGATTGTTCTTATTAAAGGAAGTAAGAAACTCGGAATAATTTATAGTGTTGTTATGTAGTACTCGGTATAATTACATTCCAAATTCCTTACCAAAACTCCCCCAAGGAAAATTTCAAATTTAGATCCCACATTGACGGGTCAGTGTGGGCATATTCATGTTTATATGCACTTTTTGAATAGGAATTCGTTTTCTAAAAAGACCTTGGATTGGAAACTAAAACTAGACTTCTCCCATCTTAAGCTTTTGTGATTTCAGTTCCTGCAATTGCCTCTATGGAGGTATAAACTTTGGCCATACAACTAATACGCAATCCTCAGTGTAATTCTACGAGTGGGTAATTTTACATCCACTACTCGATTAATTGCACAAATATTTCTTTTTCTCAAATCTAATCAAATATTTATTCAAAACCTAGTAAGCAAAAACAAAATTGTGGTCCAGAACCCATAAACTAAAAGTTTTGCTAAACCTTTGAGTTGATCATTATTACAACAATAACATACCTGGTGTAACGACTCCACAAGTGGTCTTAGAGAGTTTAGTGTATACACAAACTGTGCCCCTATCTTGGAAGGTAGAGAGATTGTTTCTGATAAACAAATTGATGATTATTGTTCTCTTAAGCCACAACATCAACAACAACTAACATACCCAGTGTAATCCCAAAAGTAAGCCCTTACCCTACCTCATGGAAGTTAGAGAGTTTATTTTCAATAAACCCTCGGTCCAAGTACATCAAATAAAAGTATTTATGAAAAAAGGGATACAGCAGTGAACAAAACATGTCAATTAATTAAAAAAAAGCAGTACACAACATTCAAAGAAAAGAAACAATAACAACATCAAAATAATTGAAAAAGAAAACACCACTCTCTTAGTTACATTTTATGTAGCATCTTTTTCATTTTAGACAGTTCTAAAAAGAATATTTCCTTAATCTAATTGGACATAATCAAATATAAAAATTCTCCTTTTACCTTTGATAAAATGATTATCAACCACACAAATATCTAAAACTTATTCTAGACTACAAATTTCAACAATCTCCCCCTTTTCTTAAACATAGTGTCCAATCAAAAGATTTTTCCTTAAACATCGAGTCAAGACAAAGAGTATCATATAAGATGATAGTGAGGGAGTATATATAAGGCTAATAATATGACTAACACAATAAGTTCAACTACCTAGTAAGCTCCATGTACTGCTATCTAAGATCCTGTCCTTAATAATTTGAGTGTTTCTCAATACTTTTCCGGCAAGCTCTACCTCTCTTCATATTGCATTTCTATAAAACTTCTAACTACGAGAACTATATCAGATTAATCCGTTTTTACTCAAGCAGTTTCAATTAAAAATTAGAGCAAAAAATCGCTACAAGTAATTAGCAGATTCTTTACAAAAATAAAAAATTAGTAAGGATGAATGGAGAATTATGTTACCTCGTAAGCGTCTTTCATGGCTGAATTCTGAGTTTCTTCTTCCATTTTCTTCCCAAATCATCAACCTTAACATTTAATACTTGATGAAGTGGTTAGGCACCGCTATTTGGATTATAAGATAGTATAAATTACCGTTCTCAAAAGGACATCGTGGCCTATTAGCTCAGTTGGTTAGAGCGTCGTGCTAATAACGCGAAGGTCGCAGGTTCGTGACCTGCATGGGCCATTTTTATGTTAAACGTATTCTTATTCAATTTTCGAGAGAGAGAATTTTAACCATAAAATTTAGAAATAAAGCTATTCTTTTTTAAAAATAAAATTGGATATTTAAAAAGTACAATAAATTATTATTTTTTATTATGTATTCTCATTCAAATTTCGAGAGTCAAATAGTTTAATTTTAATAGTAAATTAATAAAGAAAGTTAATATTTTTTCTCAATAAGATTTACATATTTAAAAAGTACAATAAATTATAATTCAAAATATCTAAGATAAATGGAAAAAAATTATGAAATAAAAGAAATATTTGCTTGAATCTTAAAATCTGATGATGTCACATAAATTGAATCAAAAGAGCACTAATTTTTAGGACTACATATTTCAAAATTCTGTATCCATTGATATTTTTGTTACGGACACTCACCTTTTCGGTATTTATCAATGCATAAATGAATCAAAGGTTATGCGTCAGTTAAACCAACTTACAAGATTGCTAAAAAACACCATCAATATGTACAACTCTGGTAAACCAACAAAAAAGAGACTTCAAATACAGAGCCAAACTCAAATCTGTCATGCAATACTAAACACAGGTTGGACAATTGACATTTTCTAAGTACACTATATTTCACATTTGAGAAGCAAGGTCAAGGCCCAAGCGTAAGTAGTACTTTTAATTTCTTTTTCACCAAAAAGGAGTATAAACCCACTCCCAGAATCAAATTTATCAGTCAGCATCATGTCTTGATTACCAACTGAACTTGTTGGCCTACAGAGAAAAATAGTCACTTGCCATATGATATGGACACAATTATGAGAGCAAATAGATTTGGGCATCTCATCACTTCTTGTCTTCTTTCTGTTCCTTGTCCTCATCCTTCTGTGTGATGAAATAGACACAAGTGAGAGTCGGAATGCTAATAAAAACTAAAATATACAACAGTGTGTCTCGTTACGTCCACACAAATCCAAAGAAAACATGAGATTCACATATAAAGTGTGGGACAACAGAAGAAGCTAAGTACCTATTGGATTAATGGATATGTCACAAAGAGAAGGCACACAAATCAGTATAACATTATTCACATGCTAGGGAATTAGTTTTTCAATAATTCTATTTCCCTTGCGCAGGTTTCTCCTCTGTTAAATTTAGATGGCTGAAATCTAGGAAGAATACAAAGTCGATATTCCTTTTGCTGCCTTCCACCTCATTTGGTCACTTCTCTTTCTTGCCTTCCGTTTCTTTCAGAATGATTCAGCCCTAAGGGTCTTGTATAAAACTTTGTTACTTCAAGAATGATCTCAGCTTAGTCTAAAATATCTCTTTGATTCTTTCATCTTCATCTTTTTGGATCGTTAGCAAGGTTTAAAAATTGAAATGCTCAAAGTATCTAGTAAAACAAAAGGTGTTCCCTTGATCCAAAGACAGTTATATACATAATCACTTTCAGCCGACTAGACCGCACAAAAAAGGACCCTTGAATTGTCTTTTAGATACACATTAATACACAACGCAGTAGGCATGGCCAGATGTCTCTGGTGCCACAGTTCTTAGATTAACTTTCAAGATCTAGACTATATTTCTGAAATTCAAGGAGCATGTCTGTTTTGACATCTGAAATAGCTCATACTTAATTTATCGTCACCACTCAAAGCTGATACATTGTTAGAAATCTACAAACAAAATGACCATAGAACATGTAAAAAGACACATAAATTAGAAATAGACATGGCACTACATCAAAATAAATTAGAAATAGACATGGCACTACATCAAAACTTCAACAACATGCTTTTTAATATAATCTTATCAGCCAAATTCACTCACCTCAGACTGGCTTTGCACAGAAGCTAGTGAATCTTCAATTGAACAGTCATCCGGATCCAGATCTGGAAGCTGGGCAAGCAAACA
This sequence comes from Solanum sejunctum, assembly GCA_025642045.1. Classification (NCBI taxonomy): domain Eukaryota; kingdom Viridiplantae; phylum Streptophyta; class Magnoliopsida; order Solanales; family Solanaceae; genus Solanum; species Solanum sejunctum. The sequence continues at coordinate 4,849,727 of JAOTQJ010000072.1, forward strand.
AACCATGAAATGAAAATCAAAGGTTATAGGATAAGCGAATACTTTGTGATCATACTAATAGAAACATCATTTGTTACTCGGCATAGAAAACTTACTGAAGCAAGATCTGATAACACAATTGCTTGGTCTGACAACCAGTTAGTGATATCTATCTCACCTTTTGAATTGCCCCATATGGATAATTGAAGAGCTGCGAGCATAAGAAGCAACAGGACATGTCAGAAAAGCATAACTTAGCACCTTTGCAAGAAAGGTTAACATAGTAAGAAGAATTCTGCACAGTTGCAGCCATTTGTAGCAATTAAAATTTTGACAGGACTTACCAAAGTCATCCAAGAGGTAATTTAACAGTGTCTTATATTTACACCTTTTGTCATTTAAAAATCATTTTGGATAATATAGAGGATGCCAAGTATGATAAGAAGGCAGTTTTTCAAAAATATATCACATTTAAAATTCTGATAATCTTCTTGTTTCAAATATATTATGCAGGTGCAAACTGTGTTAAGAAAATGATAGGGCAATTACCAGAACCTCCTCAAGTGCGGGATAGGCACATACTATAGAATGTATGTAACAGCAGTTGGTAAAATTCACCATATACTAGAAATCAATTGAAAAGGCAAGTAAAAAGAACTTGATGCTATCAGTGTCAAAAAGTTAGGAAAGTAACTCTATGGCATAATGATATAAGCTAACAGAAGAACTTGGTATGCCAATATAATAACCAACCTAGTAGCAACTCTTCAAAATCTGCTTCTGACATGTCTCTGTCTCTTGTAGCAATGTTGGAGGATGAATCATCACTCGACATAGCAAGTACTTGTCGTAACACAGCAAGACCATTAGTCTGTAAGGAATCAATTTATTGTTCAGGAGTTAATTGCATTGAGGAATGGGGAGTAACAAAAGGCCAGGCATTATAAAACCTACAAGCTTCAACTCATTTTCTTGAAAATTTCTCTCTCTACAAGTTTCTCTGCTAGGTATGAGAAGTTAAATAAAATTTAGAAGGCATCATAGTTACATATAAGTATGCTCCATGCTGCTCACCACTCCTTGAGGCCAAGGACGGAGTCGAAAGGAATGACTATTTATATCAAGAGACAAGCTTGCTAACCTTCGGCCATAGTGACTAGTGACAAGAGTTGTTTGTTGACACAGACAAAGTCAGGGAAAATCTCTGAAATTATTTCAATGTTGAACATTGGAGATATAAGAGTTCTGAATCAAATCTCTTTAGATTTCTACAAAGGACTACTAATCCTTAACTTTTCGAGGAATCCTTCATCAGTGGTTGTGAATGATTGATTTTTGCAATCTTTTTGACCTTGGTTTCGTAGGAGCAAGGAAAGATTGAGAAATAGAACCATGTTAACAGTCTGAATGGTTGAGGATACCGACTATTGTCTCCTTATATGTCACTGGGAAATCCTCACCTTGTGAGCTAACTTGTGGGGTGAAGTTAGGCCCAAGATTCCTCTTTCTTCACATGGTTTCTGAACAAGACTCATCTCCATACTTGATTACCCAATGTTGGGCCCATCTTATATTGTCCATAAATGCCCTAGGCATGTGGAGGAGAAATGTCAGATTCCAACATTGCATTAAGGATATGGGTAATTGTCTCTTTACACTATCATCTCGGGCAATGCTCCCCTATGGGCTAACTTTTGGGATTGTGCTAAAACTCAAGATCTATCTTCTTCACACTCGAGGAAATAAAAGATTCAAGTAACATCAACTACTGCTACTCTCTCTCAATCCCAAATAAGTTGAGGTCGACCATGTGAATTCACACTGGCTATGTTTGTTTTTTAAGACAAAATAAAGGATTCAAAAAATCCACCAGTCCATGAGTACATGACCAATAACTGGCTAACAAGTACAATCCCTCCTATCCTCCTATCTTCACCTACCCCCACCCCCCCTAAAAAAAAAATAAAAGAAAAAGAGAAACAGTGTATATAAATGCAAGTTGCAACCTTCCAAATTTGGGCAATCAATAGGCACCAGCCATCAGGACAATGTGGAACTTAACACCTCACACATAAGACTTGGTCTTCCTGCCATACATGGTTGCGTGTAAAATCCCTACTAGGGACTCAAATCTCCGTATAGTCCCAAGCTCCAGTAGGCCAAGCAAAATTGGAGACAAGCCTTAGGATTGCCCGTAAAAAGGCCTATCATTTTAAATACATATGCCACGTGCCCACAAATGGAAACCCAGACCCTAACCAAAAATTAAAATGGTAAACAAACAATTAACATTTGAAAGAATACCAGTTTCTTCTTTTAATCTACAACTTCCTAATAACTCAAAACGTCTTCAGAAAGTTCTAAATAGTGAGACACCAACCAGTAGATCAGCTGCCTTGTTTTCAGTTTCAGACCTCTGGGCACTGACATTTTCAGTCATTGAAATGTCCTGGGAAGTTGACTGCATTTCTCCTTTTTCTTGTTTTGCAGCTTCCTGTGCAGCCTTCTTTGCTGCTGCTGCTTGTCTAGCCCTTTCCTCCTCCACTGAAACTCGAAGTGCCACAGCAAGCTCAGGATCCAAGTCAGGATCAACACCAAAATTACCAGACCCTGCACCAGCACCAACTGCAGCAAATCTATCTCTAGACTCAACATCTCCATCACAGATAGGACTACTGCCAATTTCAGATGAATAACATGATATGTTATGAAAGGTTATCTGGTTTGAAGTAAAAGGAGGTAAAAATATCACTAACAACCTCATTAGCACATCAGAAAGATCATCATCGCCCGGAGGAATATGAATGATGCGACTGCTATCACTGTTGTTAGCTGCAGCAACTAAAGCCTCAAGCTTCCCAGCCTTCTTCTCATCTTCTTGACCAAAATTAACAACATCAAGAGCTACGCTATGCTTCTTCAACTTTCTTCCAATCATCTCCAAAACCCTCTTGTCTTGTTTAACGGGGCTGAATAAATAGTAAACGTCAACACACAGACAAAAAAATCAACACTTGAGGCAGCAACGACTACTCAGGAAAAAGTCATCACCTGCCAGCAAAAAGAACGATCCTCGGCTTCTGCTTTTTATTTTTCCGATGCTTCAAAGCCAACAGTGCCACCTGGAGTCCAGCAGCCAAATTCATCTCACCACCGATACTTAATCCTGAAAATGGTAAGAAAAAGGCCAATCACAAAAGAAATTGAAATGGAACAATCAAAAGGAGATTATGAGACAAAATATAGTTAACAAAACATCTGAAGATGACAAGGATGTGAGTATCATACAGACATTTTAGTCAAGTATCCACCGGCTTTAGGAGAATCTTAGTAGTTCAGTTAGTTGGCTACCTGAACTTTCACCTTAATGGTGAACATTCAATTCTCCACTTGTAATTCCTTCCCCCATTTCCCTTTCCCCTATTAAAAAGAAAAAGTGAAGTATACACTGGCTATCGAAACCCTTTTCTCATTGGGCCAGGATTGATAGCCATTCGACCTGAGGAAAGTATGGTCAGTTTCAGAATCCCCGATGTCTTGGTCTTTACCTTAACTTCGAGGGACAAGCACCACATCTACACTGATTTTGAGATTATCTTTCCACAGCCACCTTCTTCAGTTGAAAAAATTAAAGTAATAAGGAGGCAATGGATGTTCTATTGTGATTTCAAGTACATTAATACAAAATATAATGAGTAGTTAATAATTGAGGAAAGACAAATTGGCGTTCTTACTGACTTTCTATTCAGAATTTCAAAAAGAAATCCTCAATTTCTTTCCCAATCCTTTAGGCATTACCAGTCCTTTCAGTTCAAATTTTGGGCTCTTATTCATTACCGCTCTTTCCCTCTCCCAGTTTGTTGTACTAATATGTTATTACAGATATCATATACCTGCAGCTCTTTATCCTAAATCGGTCGTTTCATCCTAAGAAAGTCAGCCTTCTCGTTTCGTTTCGTTTCTTTCATTTGGGTGGCATTTAATTCTGCCTCTGCCTTCACCAAATAAGTGTAAAAATGCTACGAGACACAGTGTGGGAACAGGTTATCTTTTATTACATGTTATTAAGCAAAAGACACATTTTCATTCTCTCTTTTCACAGATATCACAGACCTGCAAAATTTTTTGGATAATTTTTTAAAATTTATGGAGGGTATAAGTAGTCTCATCACAAACGATGTGGTGATATCAGGAATATTGGTAACCCTCTTTTGTAAATCTTCCATCAGAGGACAAATATGTAATTGCACAAATGGAAAAGAAGGATTAGCCTAGACAGGAAGAAACAACTGTCTTTAGGCACACACAAGTGAACACCAACAAATCTAGAGTACTATCTAGAAAAGTAAATCTAGAGTGCTATCTAGTAAAATTTGGAAAAACCTTCGCCAAGATCCTGCAGAACTGGCACTAAAACCACATACAGTCATTACTCTAAACCAATCACTAATCTTCCATACTTGTTCTAGGCATCAAAATCTCAAAACGTTCTAGTAACCCTAGCTTCCATTAAAACTAATGTCAAGATAGCAAGCTGCAAAGCTTATAGGAGTGAATTTAGTGGCGTCTACAGAATAGTAAATTACTATGAAGAAAAGCATAGCCATGCAGAGAACATTACCACGTATGCAAGATAACATTTCTCCAAAGTCACTGGTTGGAGTGAGTAATACATGAACACCTTTGCCAGCCATGGTCAATGCTCCAACTGTATTCTCACGGTTTGACTGCAAATAGATTAACCAAATCACACAATGGAACAGTCAAGAGTATAGACTCGGTGCTTACTAAAAGGTAAGAAATTGCAGAAATACACTCTAATGCCATTTAGTCAGCTACTCACGGAAATCCTAAGAAGAGTAAAATGCATGATCATTAGTTGTGGAGTATCGCTGCACCAACTACTTAGTGATAGTTCACAAACTTCCTACAAGTAAAAAATTTTAGGAAAATCTTTGACTATTGTCAAAAGCTCATTTGAGGAGCACTTAAGCCCAAAAGCTAGATACAAAAGCATGCTGAGCTTGCTGCATCAAAGCACCTATGGAGGGGGCCTCCCTCTTGAAGAGGATATCACCAACCAGTAACTATTTCTGTTAGCAGTACTTTTGCCAATTCAACAACAACAACATACCCAGTATTCCCACAGGTCGGATCTGTAGAAGGTAGAGTATAACCGGACCTTACCTTGACCTCGTGGAGATAGAAAAACTGTTTCTGAAAGACCCAGCTCACAACACATAACAAGGCAGTTTGAAGAAGACAATACAAAAGTAAAACAAGGCATATCAAAAAATAGAGAAAGCATACCATACCACCATACAAAGCAGAATAATGCGATAAACGAAGCACAAGAAACAACGGGTATTGATAGTAATTGGACAACACGAAACTACAAGAGTAATGCTAATCAGTGGCAAATTCAAGATTTCTAGAATATGGGTGAACCACTAAAAAAACGTAAAAGATATAGTAAGTGGGAATTGATCTCTAGCCCTCTAGGTAAAATGCTCAACCTTCAACCAACTGCACCATTTAACATTTTTATAGCATGAGTACCAGTATATAATACTGTATTAATTTTAGAAAATATATATACATAAATTACCTAATTTTAATGAGAGACCATGGGTTCATGTGCCCCAAAGTTTAGGCTATAAATTATCCACTGATGCTAATACCATCTACACATCAAGCCTACCTCACACAAGAGAGTGAGATAAAACTAATATACTTTTTTATCAGTTCATTTTCACAAATTAATTGTTGTATATATTTCTAGTTATTGTTCTTGAATTAGGGTCTATCGGAAACAATCTCTTGTCATTGTTCTTGAATTACATATGTACTTTTTTATAATATCTACATTTGTGCTTTCTTTCATTAAACTCTACACTATACTTGGTTCTTTCTTTAAGGTTCACTTCTCGTTTAGACAACACTGATATATAGCAATTTTTATAACTCGAATGGCCAACAAAACAGTCAACAAGCTATTCAAAGGTTGAATAAACTACCTGGGTTTTAGCACCACAAATGAAACTAACAGCATCAGATTGCACTTCAAACCCTACATTATACTTAGTCTTTTTCTCAGATTCACTTTTAGCCAATGATAAACACTGATAAATATCAATTTTGTATAAGTTGAAGACAATTTGTTATGGCCAAAATGCTATCAACAAGCAATTGAAAAAGTTGAAAAAACTAAACTATGTGGGTTTAAGCACCATAAATGAAACTAACAGCAACAGATTGAGCTCCAAACCCTACACCATACTTGGTCTTTCTCTAAGGTTCACTTTTCGCCTTTGATAATACTGATACACAGCAATTTCTATAACTCAATCACAATCAATCAATCATGCCAAAACACCACCAACAAAGCTATTCAAAAGTTAAATAAACTAAACTACCTGTTTTTTAATCCACAAATTAACAGCATTAGATTGACCTTCAAGCCCTACACTATGCCAGACTTGGTTTTCCCCTAAGGCTCACATTTCGCCATTGATAAACACTAACAATAACAGTTTTGTATAACTCAAAACAATCAGTAACGGCGAAATCACTACCAACCAGGTGTTTAGCACCACAAATCGACGTATAAGCCCAATATTGAGCATCAAACCGGTTGCTCGGGTAATCACCATTACGCATCCACTCAGAATTATCAATACATATCATCGTAGCCTGACAAAAAACAGTTCCAAACAAACAAAAAATAAGACGATAGCTAAACAAAAAACGAAAAAAAAAAACTAATTCGCATTTTGCATAACCGAATTTACAGATTGAACAGAGTATACACAACAATAACAACAAAAGGCAAGGAACCTGACCTCCTCCGCCATTGTTAACGAATTCAGAAGATTAAAATTCTGCAGAATCACAGCTTGTTTAAGCAGCAAGGAATTCAAGTTTAGTTGATGCGCAAGTGATCTTTATCAGCTCTATATATAGTACTCACTGAAGAAGATCAGTGGGGAAGAAACGGTTATACGTATAACTGTCAATTTCAGCTCGTATTTACAAAATTCATCAATTTAATTAATTTATATTTTAATAAATTAAGTTATTTATATTTTAATTTGATAAATGGAAAAAAGTCAAAAATATTCTTAAATTATTGAAATGAAAATATTCGAAGTTAGTTCAGCTCGTATTTACAAAATTCATCAATTAAATTAATTTATATTTTAATAAATTAAGTTATTTATATTTCGATTTGATAAATGAAAAAAAAGTCAAAAATATTCTTAAATTATTGGAATGAAAATATTCGAAGTTAGATTTTGGCTAAAAAATACCTCTTTGTCTTACAAATATGGAAAAGGATAAAAGATTCCTCTCAAACTATTGGAACGGGAGCAAAAGTACAGTTTAATTGGTCTTCAACTTAAAAATACTTCTCATTAAAATTTTGCAATAAAATATCTTGTTTTTAATAGAAATAACACCATGCGTGCCACGTGGATAAAAACGTAACATGATCAATTCACATAAAATTTCATTTAGGGACACAAAATATTTTCTCCTTAAATATTAGATTCGAGACTAGTATTTTTATGTTAAAAGAGATTTGCAAATATTTCAAAAAGACAGTCTCTGAATGATAATGATTAATCATCTTCGTTATTATTGTTACCTCTTACTTCTTCGTCTTTAAGCATTAGTTTCTCGGAGTTCAATAAGATTCAACTCTACAAATTTTTCTAACCAATAAAGCTTATATAAAAATTATTGTGATGGTTCTTGTAGCAGTATAACACAATCAACACAAGTTATCATCTTTTTAAAAAAATTCAATTGCAACTACAATCAAAAGCTATTATTGTAATATAGTAAAAGTCTTTACTAATTAAATATTTGATAAAAATTCATCGAAGTATGGGCTGAAATCAAATTTTTAATGAGAGAGTGATATTTTAAACGATAACTTTAAAATTTTAATAAAGGATATAATTTGAGCCTTAAACTAGCGAAGGGTATTATGTTCCATTTCTAATAGTTTAAGATTATTTTTAATATTTTTTTATTAGTTAAATCAATAATCAAATTGTTAAGAATCACTAGCATAAAATGAATATTTTATTAATTTATTATATTTATAAATTAGTGATGGATAAATTAAATCATAACATATAGATGAAATTCAGTCAACAAATTTTCTTCTTAGCAAAAAATATTGATTATAATAACTAGAAGCGTGCATCCGTAGTTTTTATTTGATTCATATATTATTAATTTTTAAATATATTAAATTAATAATTGATCAATAAATTTTTTGTAAATATTTCATTTTTGATTTATTCATTAAAAAATATTCACAAAATGAATATATTATTTTTTTAAAATTTTGACGCGATCGAATAATAATGTAATTTTATAAAATGCTCATAAAATAGAAATAATGGTAATTAACATTTTATATACATATAACACAAATAAAAGAGTTTATTTTTTGTGAATTGTAAATTATTATGAAATGTGAATTAAAAGATTAAGAACAATGATAATAATTAGTAAAGTAGTGATATTAATATGTAATATTTAAGAATCAAATAAAATCATTAAGAATTCGTTAATCAAATAATCCAATAGCTAAAAATTAATAATATTATTTTTTGATTCGATATATTTGATCGGTTCACTTTTGCAGACTCCTATAAATAAGTACACAATTATTTTATTTCGAATAATTTAAGGGTAAAATTGTCATTTTAACCGGAGTGCGACCCAAGCCCAACAGATCACTTGCCCCGAATCCTTCTCCTTCTCCTCCTCCATTGTTGTTCTGGCCGCCATTTTTGTGAATTCGGGAGTTCACATGGAGATTGTGGAAAATCATTTGTAGTTCGATTTCTACAGTTTCTTTGTTTCACTGTAAAATTGAGCTATCAATAAATAAAATTCCCCCTTTTTTCCTCCAAATAATTCAATTTCGACAATTTTTTTGAGTACATAAGCAGCAATCTTCAGCATAATACATCCACGATTGTCTCTTCAGGTATTCCGATGAACTTTTGTTTCCTGCTTTCGTTTTGTTAGTGTGCTAGAGGCGGAGCTAGATAATCAGTTAACTAGTTTGGTAGAACCTGATAGCTTTTGGTTATGTGTTTGTGTTAAAAATCTACTTAATATAATAACATTCAAACAACAACATGACTCGGGGATTATTTTGTTGTAGTTACTGTTCAGTAAGCTTTGTTATGCTTTTAATTCCGTTACGTTTTCATTGGGTTGTTTTTTCTTGAACTATGGAAAACAACCTCACAATCTCTGAGGTCGGGTAGGTCTGTGTATACTCTATTCTCTCAGAGCCTAGTTTGTGAGATGATACGGTCTGTGTTGTTTTTGTTGTTGGGTCTACACTAGGTGTGCTAAAACTATACTACTTAAATATAGCAACAAGCAAACAACAACATGCCCAGGGGATATTTTTTGTTGTGCTTTCACTTTCGTCTAAGTTGCGGACTCTTCACTTTCAATGCCGCACCCATGTTGAATTCTCCGAAAATACACTGCGTTTGGCGAATCCGACACGCACCCGCCGACACTTTTTGAAGAGTCCAAGCACATAGACTTTTGTTACTTCTTTTTGGACTGTTTTTCTTGAGCTGAGGGTTTATGGGGAACAATTCACTATCTCTGAGGTTGGGTTAAAGTTTGCGTATACTCCATTCTCCCCAGACTGCACTTTGTGGAACTAGACTTAGTATATTGTTGTTTTAGTCAGTCTACACTGGGTATGTTGTTTAGTATGGCAAGGGTGGGTGTACACATACCTTACACATATCTTTATGGGTAGAAAGGCTTTTTCCAATAGATCCTCATTTCAAGAGAATCATTTTTGAGAACAAAAATCTGCTTGATATGTGTAAATAATTTATTCAGAATAGTTGTATTTTCTAGAATTTAGAACTCATTCACTCAAAATCCTGAATAGTAGTCTACCCGTTTATAAGATTTACTCACAGTGAAAAAAAAATTCAGTAGAGTAGGATTTCTGTGTTTGAAGAGATTTTTCAAAGGATTAAAGCCATGGGTTTCACTTTCTTCACTTACTAAAAATTGTTGTCTTTTTTTCTTTTTTTGTAAGTTCTATGATGATGAATGTGGAAGAAACTTCACGTTTGCCTCTGCCAGATGCTTTTCTTAATTTTCTGAACCAACATGACTTGGATCCTTCTATTTATACTGCCACGGATTCCATACCTCGTTATATAAGGTACTCTTTGCAACTTGTAAGCATCCTATTGCATTTGCTCGTTTTCTTTATTAACAATTTCTGAATGTATGTTAGATGTGATGTTCATGTGACTAAATAAGTAGCACATCCTGTCAGTTACTTCATTATATGAAATTACCTTTGCTTCCCAGGGTAGTAAGGACACATGGTGGTGATACTTTTATTTTTATTTTTGAGATAACAACGATGTCTGGTTCAACTTGGATGCATTTTAACTAATTTGTTGGGGTCCTACTACTTTCTATTAGTACAAATACCGGGTAATTTTGTTCACCAGTACTTAAATAGATGATAAGAAATCACATAATGGATTTTGAGAAGAATAGAGTGGTATTACTTTTTTCTTAAGATCTGTGGTCTCAGGTCTTCTTGCACACATTTCGACTAGGTACTTATTACCTCCCACCAACGTGAATGTGAAATAATCATGTCCACAAGGCTTGGACAAATAGGAAGTAATTACCAAGACTTTTTGCACTGCTGGAGTTTAAACTGTAGTCTCTCCCATGGTTCATTTCAACTTCATAGGTCCTTGTGCCATGCCCTTGGGTGCTAGAGTGGTGATACTTTTGAAGCTTATTCCTTTTCAAGTTAACTGATTAGAATTATTACAACTTACTAAACCTGTTATAATCAGCCATAATTGATGAAGTTTAGCTATGTTACATATATCTCAATTCAGTTGAAAAGTCTAATACTCCTGTTCCTGTACTTATTTTATTAGAATCACACAATTCTAGTTAGCATTGCTAACTTGTATACTGACATGTAGTAGAGATAGCAAAATACTGCCTCTGGGTGTATAGCAAGCTTGCTGAAGGAAACTTTTGTGATGGAAGAGTAATAATCTTAGTGTGCATTTGGTACGGAGGAAAACATTTTGCGTTGGATTTTTTTTTTAAAACTATTTCCACCACGTGGAACTAATCTTTTTGGATCGTTTTCCAGTGTTTGGTTGTGTATATACAAGTGGTATATTGTAATCTACAGAGTGTTGTATATGGTATAGTGATAGTGTTTTCCGTAATATAAATTAAAGTAGTCAATCATGTTTAACTGTTGATTGAAGCAAGTGGAATAGTTCGGATATTTGCAAAGGAACTGATTTCTGGCCAGGAATGGATGAAGTCATTTTTCTCCTGTTGGTGGAAGATATTTTTCTCAGAGAAAATATTTCCAGAAGAACAGCATTTTTCGTTAACCAGTCACAGTATTAGGATATTAAAGGACACGCCTTCACAAAAATTGATGTAAGACGTCTTCCGTAGACTCATGCTTGCACATTCTTTTCTTCTTGAAGGTTAAAGCCCGGTTATGAGGATTTGCTTGAAGAAATTGAAAGTGATATAAGATGCAAGCTTGAAAGAGTTTGTTGGTTGCCCAATTTCTATCAACTTCAACCTGATGTTCGAATTGCTAGTTCGAAGGCATACCAAGAAGGGAAGGTGGGAAATCTTTTGAATCATGTCTCTTGGTGAATATGGTACTCATGAGTCTTGAGATTATTATTCAATTTCCAGTATGTCGAAAGTGCTCTTCATGACATTCTTTTCCTTGATATCGATTATTATCTAAAGATTAGACCAGATAGAAGTTTGTCTCCTACTCCTACAAAAATATATACCTCTTTCTCTCTCTCCAACGCTATCTTTAATTCTTTTGCTATTCCCCGTCATTGACTTGTGGGCTTGGTGGTCAGTGGAGTGCAGTCTATGCAAACTTTACCCCGTAATTATCAGCTTTATATTGGAACACAATTAGTGGTTGGTTATAAGATATGATCCATTCCATTATAGTGGATGTTTTTGAGTAATTATTTTATTTTTGTATCCAGATTTATGGAATTGATGCTGCATCCGGAGCGGCTGTGACAGCTTTGGACATTTCAGTTGGGGATCATGTCCTTGATCTTTGTGCTGCACCTGGTAACTCCTGACTTGAATATGGAAAACGTAAATTTTCTATTATGGCTGTTGATCTTGGCACTTGTTCAACTCGCGTGTTACTGAGAATTTTGATTCAGGGAATAGTGTTAGCAAGAGGTACCTACGTTACTATGGATCTGTCAAGAGTATAACAACATAGTGGTTCAATATTTTACTACGATAATAGCCTAGGCGACAAAGAGAAAGTTGTGAGTGGTTAAGAAGTGATCTCTTGCTTCGGACATTAAGAAAGCTTGAGAATAAGTGGGTTCCTTTAAAAGCATATAAGAAGTTGAAAGATCCATTAATTATATTCGTAATCTGAGCTATACATATAGGCCATCTGTTTGGAATTAAAACTATTAGTCCTGTTCTACACTATGAATCCAAGTCTGATTATTAGTAGCTCTTTATTGAATATGATTAGTGGAAAAGTTAATATCCGAATGAAAAATCATGCGTAGGAAAAAGTAATAGGAATCAGTATGTCATATCCATCGTAGTAGCTGCTACATACAAGAGACAGAATTGTAAATTTAAAGATGAGGACATTAAAAAAGAACATAAAACCCATACCTATGTTTTTAGTAAATTAAGCCTGCATAACTGTAAGATGCCCATGCTTTTGGATTTTATACTATTTAAACCAAAATTAATAGCTAGAAATCCTTTAAGCTTTGCACTCAAGTGCATATATTCTTACTAAAATATCTTTGTAATAAAGCTTTTACATAGTGAACAAAGCTTATTTCTTAACAAATAATGGTGCACACATCAAATTAACTGAAATTCCTTTAATGTATCTAATCTATTTTTGACAAGATCTGTACAAGGGCCAGAGTAGGCCATAGCTAATGAGGTGTGTACTATATAGATATGGATTATTCATGGGTGTTTCTGTTCAAGTGTGAAATCTTAGTGTGAATACTGAACATTCCTTGATCTCTTTAATGATCTGTAGAACCTCATGTTTCTCAGAAGCTCTTAAACTTCCAAGTACCAATGTATAAACTTCTGATATGGCATTTAGCCAATTTGTATCTCACTTGATATCTTCTTTTAGGTGCTAAACTTTGTATGATGTTGGACATTCTTGGCAGCTCGGGTTCTGTGACTGGTGTTGACATTGCAAAACATCGTTTAGCGGCCTGTAGAACCATGCTACAGAAATATGATCTTGGTGATCATTGTCGTCTTTTTGTTGCTGATGGAACCAGATTTTCCCTTCTCCCTGTCAGGGTCCATTCAGACTCTCTGCTGCAAAATGAAAATGGTAAATAGATTATCATTCAATAACCTTTGGTTAAAGTGAAAAGAAAACCTTTGGTTGCAGATGCTTCTTTGTTTCTTAATGATTTTTGCTAACTCTTTTTGGTCATAGTATCTTATTTCAAGGTATTTTGTTTGACTATTAATCTAGTGGATGAATTTGCTTCCGGAGAAAAATCTGAAGTATATGGGGAGTGGAAGTCCCGCAGACCATGGAAAGAAAGGAAGAAGGAAGCTATAGCAAGAGAAAAAGGTGTCTCCAAGCTATTCTCACCAACTCAAGAACCAGAACTTATATTTTACGGTCGGCATTCTGGGGTGGTTGGGATGCGAAAAAATGAATTATATGAAAAGATGCCTATCAGTGAGGTTTTGCAGCTTGGCTATGACAAGGTAGACTAAAGTTCCGAACCTCCAGCTGTTTTCTATTAACCTTAATTTGTTTTGCTCTGACTTGAAGGCTTATTTTCTTTTTTTAAAAACTTGATCCTCATCAAGTCAAGATTATTGTTTTGGTTCCTTTTCAAGTTTGAACGGCTTTAAGCGATTTTCTTATATTTTCCAACATAACTTCTAACTAGTTTGAGTTTAAGTCAGGTTCTTGTGGATGCAGAATGTACCCATGATGGTTCTATTAAGCATGTTCAGAAATTTGAACAATGGGGCTGGACAACCTTCCAGCGCCGCGTGCTAGATGCAGAAAGAACTGATGATCTGACTGTCCTTCAGGTGTGGAATTTACCAATTTTTGCAGTTGACATAGCTACTGGTTAACAAGAGAGATTGGCTCATAGCTTGTAAAAATTAAGATAATTTGGGTAATAATTATGCTTGGTTTGTGTCAAGTAGTAGTTTAAAACTGTTTATAATAATTTATGTCTAACCTCTTTAATGATAATTGCCTCTTACTGGAATATAGAAGAACGAAGTATAACAGTATATCAGATTGATACGCATATCAAGCATGGCACGCCTTCAGAGGACGACTCTAGATAGGAAGGTATGGAGGTAGAAGATTAGGGATAGACGGATAGTAGGTAGTTGAGTGTTGTAGTACTTTTACGTGGGAGAGGCAGGGGGTAGTCTCGTCTCTTCTTCTCCTTAATTATTAATCTTATTTAGTATCACACACTATCTTATTCTTCTGTTTTTATTTACTACTACTTATTACTTCATTTGCTTTGTTTATCTTGCTATATTTGCGGTCATTTTTTCCTTTCTATTCTGTTCCTATTTGAGCCAAGTGTCTACCGGTAACAACCTTTCTACCTCAAAAAGGTAGGGTAAGGTTTGCATATATCTTAATTGTTGTTAAAAAACATGAGAATGTACAGATGCAACTTTGCACCCCTTTGTGGATTTTGCTGGTTGACTAATTTCTTGTAAAATGTCTAGTTGTCTGGATAACATATATACTATTCTCGGTCTTGGGTAATTGCATCTTCCTCAAGAACAGTCTCTAACACTCAATAAGTGGGATCATACTAATAATGACAAGATGTGAGTGTGCTATTGATTCTAGGTCTAACCTGAGCATTATTCAGAGACTTTCTGATGAAAAGGTCATGGAAAAAATTCCAAAAAAGCAGTATCTCAGAATCATTAGATATCATCTGGCATGCATGGTGTTGCGTGCTAAGGAAAAACAAACATTTCAAAGCTTATTGCTCCTCAACACTTTTAGAACCAGAATCATAAATGGGTATATATCAAAATGAATTTAGCATGTCATGTCCACAGTTTGGCATTTATTCTGATGTTTGTTCCAGATCTTAGTAGCACTTTCTGTAGCTTTTGTTTGGGGATGATTTTTATTGTGGGCTGCTAGGTAGTAGGTACTTTTTAATTAGGAAAAAGGCTATAGAAGAAGGTCCAGTCCCAGGCTGTAAATTTTCTTAACATCCAAGAGAAGTTGGTGACTGGGTTCTATCATCACAAAATGATTGAGCTTGTTTCTTGGAAATGTGGTAGATTTTGCAGCTCTCTAGTTTTGCGGTAGTCTCTCTTTTGCTCTAGTAGTGTCCTCAAAAGCATCTCTCAAGTCTCATGAATAGATGAATCTTTCTATATTTAGTTCCATGTAGTTAAATTAACATGGCCTTAGATAGGAGGTTGTGGAGGATACAGGTTACAGTGGTAGGTTGGAGATTGTTGTCTCGCTTATCTTTCTGTACTAGGTCGTAGTATTACACAGGGTGTTTCTTGTCCTTCGATGTTTGTTATTACCTGTTGTTTTCTTGCACTTCAATTATTGTGTTATTTTGTAACAGTTATGTCTCTTTTTATTAGAATGCTTTGACATGCTCTTTGTAGTATTTTGTCATGACTCCTTGACTCTTGATAATTCTTTCTTTTTTTTTTTTAAAACAACCCGCTTTGAATTTTGTTTTCTTGAACCAAGGGTCTATCAGAAATGACCTCTCTACCTCCCAAAGTTGGGGTGTGGTATGCGTACATTCTACAATCCCTTGACCCTACTTGTGGAGTTACACTTGGTATGTTGTCATTTACCTATGTCCTTGACTCCCATTGTCTATCCGTTTCTTGCAGCTGCAACTTCTGACTAATGGATTCAGATTGCTCAGAGGTGGGGGAGTCCTTGTCTATAGCACTTGCAGGTGCTTGTAATCCCATGGCTATAGATCCTCTTTTCTTTCCATTCTATTAAAGACTCATAAACCCTTTTGGTTATTCTTGTGTGTGTACCAAATAGTTTAACCTTTGCTCAGAATGAAGATGTGATCGAGAGATTCCTTTCGAAGAACACATCTGCAGGTACAATGTTACTTTTGTAATAAATCTAAAAACTAATATCTTAAAGTGCCTGTGATTTCACAAGGTGGGTGCCAGATATAATCACATGTGTGGTTAAAGTTGTTCGTTATCAATTGCATATACCTATAGTGAAGTTGCTTTAGCTTCTGTTTAAACGTTATACTTGATCCATTTGGAATAAACAGCCTCTTGCAGCAATGCAAAATAAAGCTGTATAAAATAGACCCTTCTTGTCCTGCCCTTCCCCAGACCTTTGCACATGGGGGAGCTTAGGTGCACTGGGCTGCGCCTTTTTATCACCTGGCTAGGGGCTTCTACGTTAACTGGTTTGAGGGGGATTGGCTGAAGCTGTCTAGTGTTAGTAAAAGTTTGACAAAAACCTTACACAAGACGGGTTTTGCTTAGCTGCATTGTGAATCATCATTAAAGTTCATATGAATTGTGTGAACAACACCGTTGATTCATATTCCTTGCAAATACAGGCTTTCCTCATCTCTGGCACCTTCTTGCCTATCAGCTCCCCCGTTTTTTGTTGTATTGATGTAGTTGGTTTACTTATTTAATTTCAGAATTGCGAGAGATTAGTGCTGCCAAAAATTGGCCATGCAAGAGTGGTCGAATAGAGAAAACCTTACGGTTTGATCCTTTGATATCTTGTACGAGCGGACTCTTTGTTGCAAAGTTCACAAAACTGGCCATTTAGTCGAAAGGTTTGTTCTGAACCCTATCCATATCCTAGCTCGAACATCATAGTTGGCTGGAACAACTAGTATTCTACTTTTACCTTTCAGTTGCAGAAACTCATTCATGTTAGTTTGCACAACCATTTATTTGGTGTAATTTGAACAGGATCAATTTCGAGATTGTGCTGATGATGAAGTACTCATTGAAAGCATTCGATTTCCAAAACCAACAAGTTCAACTAATCTGGATTCGTGCCAATAAAGTCCCATCACGAGGGAATTGGATTACTCGAAAAACTTCTATGTTTATGGTAACCCCTGTTTTACACACACTTTGTAGATGGGAATAGCTTTTTCTCTATTGATGGAAATTAAAATCTGTTTGCATCAAAAGTTTTGGAGTACAAAATTTTGTACAAATATGTCTGGAAATGAGGTGAAGTTACAA
>JAOTQJ010000072.1:4965994-4977161 GCA_025642045.1 Solanum sejunctum
GATATCTATCATATACCTAATAACTTTTTGTAGATTTATCATTCAACTTGTGAATGTATGATATGATGTAACGACAAAGAATAATACAATGCATCTAAATATTGTAGTGATTAAAACAATACAATATGATATAATATAATATATTATAAAATAATATATAATAATTATTCAAATAAAGAGTAAATAATAAATTAACAAATAAGTAATGAGTTGTAACTAGTATTAGCATAGGTAACAATTATTTGATACCTCGATGAATTATCTGAACTCTTACCTAATCGATGCGGACTTTAGTTAAGCCTCCTAATTCCCTTTACAAGTGGAAAAGAAAAAAAAAATAAGCAAAATTCCTCTTGGGTGTCCATTCTCCAGACAACGCGTGTTGGAGAACAGTGTCATCATTTTCACCTGTCCAATTTCCCATCTGAGAAGCACCAAATTTCTCTATTTTTTTTCCATTAAATCTTGCAAGGTTTGGAATTTTTTCCTTACAAAATGTATGTACTTATTCTTTAATTTACCTGCTAATTTTTTTTTCTTTCTTCGGAATTGTATAGCTAAATCATCTTGATCTCATGTCTGTTTTGGTTCAATTTTTCTTGAAGATTGATTATATTCAGTATTAGAGGGGAAAAGATTAAATGGGTATTTGGGAAATCATATTCTTTCTCCAACCCCCCCTCCCCCATAGACACACAGGAAAGTAAAAAAGATTTTTGAGTATTAGAGAATGAAATAGGGGAAAGAATATAGAAGGTTATTATAGCTGACTCCAATTTTTCTTTTTTGGGGGGGTTTATTTTTGCTGTGGTACCACTGCTGTTGGGTGAGGGTCTTTCAGAAACAGCCTGCGGACACATTTTACTCTCCCCAAACCCCATTTCACTGGCTATGTTGTTGTTTATATTACTGCTGTTGGGTAACAGTAGGAAGGGTTAAATATCAATTTGTTCTTTGTTCATGATCATGGTATGATTTTTATGTTAAAATTGTTTTTGCTCTTGGGAAAAGGTTAGGTTTTTTCTTCTTGGTGGGTTTTAGATATTTGAGGGAGGAATAACCTATAAAGATTCTGTCTTGGGGTTCTATTGGATTAGGTAAAGAAGCCAACTGGAAGTTGGGGTGGACTAAAAATGGTGTCTTTAGTATTGTCTGAGCTCACTGTTTAATGAAACATTTTGTAAACTATAAAGATTCTATCTTGGAGTTCTATTGGATTAGTTAAGGAAGACAAAATGAAAGTTTGGGTGGAATAAAAATGGTGTCTTTAGTATTGTCTGAACTCACTGTTGAATGAAACATTTTGTAAACTATAAAAGATTCTATCTTGGAGTTTTATTGGATTAGTTAAAGAAGCCAAATTGAAAGTTTGGGTGGAATAAAAATGGCGTCTCTAGTATTGTCTGAACTCGCTGCTATATGAAACATTCGTAAACTACGAAGATTCTATCTCGGAGTTCTATTGGATTAGTTAAAGAAACCAAATTGAAAGTTTGGGTGGACTATAAATGGCATCTTTAGTATTGTCTGAACTCACTTCTAAATGTCAACATCTCGTAAACTACAAAGATTCTATCTTGGGGTTCTATTGGATTAGTTAAAGAAGCCAATTTGAAAGTT
Source organism: Solanum sejunctum (assembly GCA_025642045.1). Taxonomy (NCBI): domain Eukaryota; kingdom Viridiplantae; phylum Streptophyta; class Magnoliopsida; order Solanales; family Solanaceae; genus Solanum; species Solanum sejunctum. The sequence continues at coordinate 4,967,615 of JAOTQJ010000072.1, forward strand.
GGGGTGGGCTAAAAATGGTGTTTTAGTATTGTCTGAACTCATTGCTGAATGAAACATTTCTTAAACTATAAGATTCTGTCTTGTCGTTCTATTGGATTAGTTAAAGAAGCCAAAGTTGGGGTGGGCTATAAATGGTGTTTTTAGTATTGTCTAAACTCATTGCTAAATGAAACATTTCATAAACTATAAAGATTCTATCTTGGAGTTCTATTGGATTAGTTAGCGAATCTAATACGAAATTTGGGGTGGACTAAAAATGTTGTTTCTAGTATTGTCTGAACTCTTTGCTAAATGAAACATTTCATAAACTACAAGATTCTATCTTGGAGTTCTATTGGATTAGTTGAAGAAGCCAAATTGAAAGTTTGGGTGGACTGAAAAATGCTGTCTCTAGTAATATCTGAACTTACTGCCAAAAGAAATCCTATTTATTTTCTGAACATCTGACCATTCTTGGTGTTAGTATGTATGAATTCTTTTAATTTATCTAAAAGAATGGAAGATATTTTTTAGTTTCTTCACTTGGGTATGCAAATGACAGATTTGGCAATGAATTCACGTGTTTATCTGGAACTGTAGTATAAATATATATCTTTTAGATTCAAAGGTGTGGTTAAGATCTGCACACGTCCTACGCGCCTCAGACCCCACTTGTGGAGTTACCCTGGGTATATTGTTGTCGTTCATTCACAGTATGAATTTCTGAAATTTGATGTCAACAAAACACTGATAGAACTTGCATATAAGAGGCACTATCTTCATAGTATAGTTTGTTTTTTCTCTTACCTAGTTTCTAAGTGCAAGTTTTCTGTTTTCTCTAGGGAAAATATCAAAACTTCTCTTCTCATCTTATAGCAAAATTTACGCATTGTCTGTCTGTTATAGATTGTGTTTTGTGGGATTTCATTGGGTATGTTATTGTTAGTTGGAAGTGCGTTGCACTGCAATGAACATGTTTATGTATTTATGATGCATTATCTGAATATCAAGAACTGTGTTGTAGTGATTGAAGTTACAAGTTGATTGGTTAGAAGGAGTTGGAAAGGTAGGAATGGAGCGGGTGATAAAGATAGTACAGTTGTTGTCAAAATTACTGTCTTATTCATTATTTGCTTTTAATCAACACCTTAGTCTTCTGATATGGTCTTGAGAATCTTTTGTCAAATTGTGCTGTGCTTGCTGATACTACCTAGTATTGTTAGATCTTTCCCGTATGGCCATAAAAATTGTGAAGTTTGAATTTACAACACAGGTAATGGCAGTGGAGGAAGATTTTGATCTTTCAGATTTGAAGCATCAACTGAGCCAAACACATCTTAGTTGGAAGCAAGAGATGGAGGAAAGCCAGTCCCATGTCGATGCTTTGCAAGCAAAAATATTAGATGTAAACGCTTGTATTCAGGGGTCAGAAGAAGATACAAAGAAAGAGTTAAATGTTCTTTCGAGAAGAGTTAGAACTGCTGCAACATTAATGATGTATTTGAAAGCTAAAGCCAGAGTCATGGCTGCTCCTGATTTGGCCTCTACGTCATGTGGTATAAAAGAACTATATGGAGTAGGGCTTATAGATAAAAATGGTGTACCATTGTCCAGTTGGTCAAGGGACATAGATCTCTCGTCTTTTGATGGTGCTGATGATGCAACATTGATTAAACCTACAGGTAAGCAAGATTCTTTTGATGAACAAGATGAATCTTATGTGAGCGAATTACTCAGAAGTGTACAATTGGTTACACATGTTATGGAAAATCTTGTCAAGAGGGCTATAATGGCTGAATCTGAAACTGCTTTAGAGAAGGAGAAGGTAGCAATAGGTCAGGAAGAGATTCAAAGAAGGGCACTTCAGATTGAAAACATGTCTACTAAGTTAGAAGAGATGGAAAGGTTTGCTTTGGGTACAAATTGTATCTTGAATGAGATGCGCCAGAGAGTTGAAGATTTGGTTGAAGAAACTTCTAGACAGAGACAACGAGCTGCAGAAAATGAGCAGGAGCTTTGTTGTGTTAAGAGAGACTTTGAATCTCTGAAATCCTATGTCAGTAGTCTCATTAGTGTCAGAGAAACTCTTCTGTCATCAGAAAAGCAATTCCAGACAATTGAAAGGCTTTTTGAACGGTCAGTGTATCTCTTTCGTTGGAAAAGAATTTCCGTTATCATAAAATGATGATAGATCTGTTTATTTGTGTTAGCGAGTAATAATGGTCAGTGTGCCTGTGATGACAGAATTGATTTATTGCATAAAATATTGTTTAATGATATGTCTTAATACTTGCAATGTGAGCCAAGATGTATAACTTTCAATATCTCATAGCACACCTTTCTGAATCAATAGGGCTGAATCTTCGAATGCACCCAACATTATACACATTTTTTCTGAACAAGTTACCAATTCATTTAAGACTTTGAATTCATGTCAATCCATTTCTCCAGCAATATTTCTTCACGACACCAGATTGTTATCTGCTGGAGTTGGTTATAATTAATTTCCAATGTCTTTGACTGTTGGTCATATGATTCATGTATATGTACAAAAACAATATAAAATGAAGTAGACTATTTGGATTAAGAATGAAAATCATCCTTTTTTAGTGCTAAGGTTTTAAGGTTGAATATGCACTAGTGTTGTGGCATTTCCTAGGGCACAAAACTTAGAACAAGAAGGTCAGAGTGCCGGTTTGTAAAAGCTCTTCTTTGATCCACTTGTAACAGACATCTGGAACTGATTCCTCAATATGTTTGGTCTATATTGGGTCTTTCCTAGAAACATCAAGGAAGCCTACTCTAGTTCGATTTTTTTGGAAAGTTGATAAAACCATCAGGAAGATCTGGAGACTGATTCTAGCAGTAATTTTTTGGTGTGTGATGTGTCTGGAATGAAAGAAATCGCAGATGTTTTTATGGGATCTCAACTCCCCGCCAAACTCTAAAAGCTAGATGCCTAGTCAATCTGTTTAGTTGGAACTTTTTGTCTCTGTTAATAGTGTTGACAGCCTTTTGGATTTTGTTAGCTCTTTGATCATAGCTTTCTACTCTTGTAAGGGATTTAACTCTCTTTCTTTTTGAGTTTTTGCCTTTAGCATTACCCTGATGCTCTCTGTGAAATCCTTTACTTCATCCAAACAAGATTGTGTAAGAAGCGCTTCATATGTCAGAGTCTAACAAAACCAACCACCTTGTATGGTGCTCTGGACCTCCATCTGCCTCCAAGGCCAAGTTGTAATTCTCATTCCATGTATTGGAGGTCATTAGGAATTTGTAACAACTGCTGACCGAGAACGTACCTTAACTCTGCAGAACACATACTAGGTCAGCTACCATTTCCTGAAATCTGAAGCTTTTTAATATTCAGATGACTTCTGAGAACCTATTCACTTCCCAGTCTCTACAATTTCTCCTGAAACTTAGCTCCTATCCAGTACTAGATCTACAATGTGCCGCAATGATGGGTATACCTCACTAGATTTTAAAGATCTCGAATTAATTCCTTCAAAGGGGAGTGTTCTGTCCATGCATCATGCCAAAAAAAGAGTTTTGCCACCATTACCAACCAAAATCTGTGTTTCTAACAACAATCATCCCACAAACTTCTTATATATGTCCGAACACTGACCCCATGTGCTGAGTTACAGATCTTGGTACTCCAGTCGTGTTCTTTTCCGTGCTTTTTTGTAAGCACCACTGTCCTTAAGCCTCCTTCATTTTGATTGAATCTCCATAACATTTGAAGCGGAAGCCCCTATTCTAGTGTTTAAGATTTCTCACTCCCATTGCCCTTGCGTTTTGTTCAACTTCACTATCCTCCATTTAACTAGGTGGAATGGTTTTTTTCCTTGTTTCTCCTCCAGAGAAACTCACTTCAGATAGTATCTAGTCTCTTTTCTACATTGACAGGCATTGGAGAAAGAGACATTGTATGTGTAGGAAATGAGTCCAAAAAACTATTAAGGAGCACCAACCTGCCTCCCAAATATGACTGTTGTCTTTTCCAACTAGCGAGTCTTTTATCAGAGTTCTACAGAATATTCTTCCATATTATTGAAGCTTTGTAATTTGGCATCTAAAGGAAGTTTCAGATATACTGTTGGCAAGCTCCCAGTTTTCCACCTAATTATTGCTGCCAATTCCTGTAAATTCTTTATTTCATTTACTGGAATCAAGTGACTCTTAGTAAGACTAATGTGAAGACCTGACACTTCTTAAAAAATCAGCAAGATGAGCTTCAGGAATTGAGCCCCTTCTGCCTCACATAAAACAAAGTTATCATCTGCATACATGATGTGGGTTACAAAATTGTCTGTTTGGCACCTATTATTAGCCCTGGAGCCTGGATCCACCTTCTTTGTTCTGCCACCTTCAGCATACTAATGAGACACTCCATAACAAAGATTAAAAAAAAGGGGATATATAGGATTCCATTGCCTTAATCCTCTGTAAGCACAGAAAAAACCTTTCAAGTTCCATCAATGATCACATGAATCTCATAGTTGAAATACTCACTTGGATCCATCTTATCCACTTATCTCCAAATCTTAAAGCCTTTAAAAGATTAAATAGGAAGTCCCAGTTAACATGATCATATGCCTTAAGTCTAACTTGCAGATGACTCCAGGCTTCCCTTGTTTCTGTCTTGTGTCCGAAATTTCATTAGCAATTAACACATCCATGATTTGCCTCCTTTGATGAAAGTCATGTAAGTATCGCCAACAAGCTTTGCCAATGACTCTCTTCAATCTTTCAGAAAGGAGTTTGGCAATAATCTTGTCGAAGTTCCCAATCAAACTAGTTGGTCCGAAGTTCTCCCAATTCTACTGTCCTGCTTTCTTAGGAATAAGTGCAGTAAAAGAGGCACTGCAGAAGTTCTTCTCTAAATTCTCAGTGTAATAAAAGTGAAAAAAGCAGCCATTATGTCTTCCTTGATGATTAACTGTCATTTTTGATAGAATGCCACCAAAAATCCATGCGCTCCAGGATTCTCTTCTCCTTCCAACTACTAATTACATTATAAACTTCTTTTTAGTAAAAGGACCCTGAAGAAAGTCTCCTCCAGAGACAGGTGAGGAAGGTTGTCTTGTTGAAATCTCAGGTCTCCACCTTTGAGGACAGATTTGGTGGAAGTCCTTCAGTAAAGTTATTGCTCCAAAAATATCCAAAAATATCCAACACTCTTATAATTTGCCAAATGATGTTCTGGTTTATTTTAGATTTCTTTTTCTTTCCCAATTAAAGCACCCATCTTATGAATCTGTATCCTTCACTACTTTTAGTTGCCACAATTGAGAACTTGCAAAGTTTACTAGGAGACCTGGAGTTGTTGAAAGTTTCTTTTGTTTCTCTTCTCATGAGGATTGTTTCTCCCCGTTCTCGGTTGGGGTGGGTGGGGGATGGGGGGTGGTTACTCTGTGCTGTGTTTATCCAGTTCTTATCTGGATGTACTTGGTTTACTGGGCAACGAGTTCCCTTTGGCCCTTACCGGTTAAGTGAAATATTATCTAGCCAGATATAAACTCAAATGGTGAAGTTCTTTAGGTTAGTTGATAAAATTATCAGCAGTATTCTGAAAAAGGGAGAGCATGTCTTTGGTCCTATCGATATTTGAGCTAGTATGAGTTTGATCTTTCTGCTCCTCACTCTCTGCTGCAATTGGGCTACCTGATCTTACGACTGGTTTTGTGGGCTTATCTTAAGTTCTGCGTTGCTAATGATGATAATAGTGTAATAAATCTTAGTATGTCATACTAATTGATGCACGAGAAGAGACGTCTGAGCACATCTAGTGACTAATACCTGGATTCTCTTCTCCAGCATGTTAAGAGAATAATCTTTGTATTGATGTTTACTTGTGCCGAAGGTCTATTGGATATAACCTCTCTACCTCCACAAGGTAGGGGTGAGGTATGTGTACACTCAATCCTCCCTAGACCCCACATTGTGGGATTCACTCTGGGTATGTTGTTGTCGTGTAATCTCTGTTCCAGTGTAGTAGTAATCCTCACAAGAACTACATTGTAAAAGTCTGTCTTATATGTTGGCGTTTGCATGAATAGTGTATTTACTACACACAGTTTAAGTCCATTATCTGCAAAATCTTGTGTGCTCAGTTTGTTTTATGTAAACCAGGTTAGCTGCGAAGACGACTCAATTGGAGAGTGAGAAAATGCAGAAAGAAGCTCAAGTCCAAAAGCTAATCGAAGAGAATTTGAAGTTGACAACTCTCCTTGACAAGAAAGAAGCACAACTCTTGGCCATGAATGAACAATGCAAGGTTATGGCACTTAGTGCTTCTAATATTTGACTTCAATGAGATCTTCTATGCATCTTTGAGAGGAACATGCACCTATAGTTGTCCTAGTTATATTTGCTCATTAGGTGAAATTTGTTCTTAAACTTAGTGCTACTGTGCTGCAGTGTTTCAGTGTTTTTTCGTTCATCGTCTTTGACCTCTCTGCAACGACAATTATGTCTCACTCCTAAACAAGTTGGGGTCGGGTATAAGAATCCCCATTTCTTCTTTTACCTCTCTGTGTTTTATAGACACATGCTTTTAGTTCATAGTGTTCAGCAAGGACAATAACTATATTTTTTACACGTCCGATTAGTGTATATCATGTGAGTATATCATTTTATGTCTTGCGCGATCACTTGCAGCACTGGTTTGTTCTTGTCAAAGAAAGTCTCTGTTGAGTGAGTTCTCGACAGAGGCATAGGATCTAGAGTTTGTGAGTTCAGAGCGATGTGATCTTATTATATGCATACTTTTTGAGTCACTACATTTTTGACAAATATTAAATTTGAATCCATTTCTCCTAAAATAAAATGTGTTGAATGTTAAACACCTAAATGATATATTTGAGCTGTGGGATTCCTGAAAATAACAACGCTATCTCTAAGAGGTAGTGATAAGGTTTACATATACTCTATTCTCACTAAATTTCACTTGTGGAATTTCACTGGGTATGTTGTATTCTAATTAATTAACAATTTCTACATATTCAACGAATTTTTTAAGACAACTATAAGATTTGATCCAAAGTTACTGAGCTCGGTTGAACTCGTAACATAATGCTCCTAGCCTATATTACACATCCTAACTGATTGAATTAAGATGGTTTTTAAACCCCCATCTCGATCGTTTTCTTGATAACGAACCTTTTTTAGAGTACATAGATACATCTATCAAATAAAAAAGAACATGTAATGTTTTCTTGTACATTCATCTCCTTTTTTATCACCACATCACTGTCAAAATTAATTTCCCATGACCTCCATAACACTATAGTCCTTTTCATCCCTCTGATCCCTAAGTTGTGGATAAGGTAAAATTTCCAAGACAAAATTATTTTGTGTTCTTTTAGGAAAAATTAAGCGGATAAGCAAATATATACTAGTTAATTAGCTAACATAGCTACAGTTTTAGTTATAGACATGTTCTTCTTTTAGCTCTCTGTGTTTTATAGACACATGCTTTTAGTTCATAATGTTCGGCAAGGACAATGACTAACTATATTTTTTATGCGTCCGATTAGTGAATATCATGTGAGTATATTATTGTATACCATGCGCGATTACTTGCATATCAGGTGGTCTTATTACATGCATACTTTTTAAATATATGTTTGGCACATGTGGAGAATGTGCAAATTAGGGAGAAAGATATGAAATAATATTTTCGAGGATATAAGTTTATATTTTCGTATTATAACAATATATAAGTTATGACCCCCACGTTTAAAGAATTTATACTACTTCTTAGCGTGATTGGCACTTTATCTTTTCGTGTGTTTGGGTTTCGTGCCAGCCTAATTTGCGTCGAGGAACTAATTATTGATACTTACATTAGGGTATAAATTGTTTATAAGAGGTGTAGTACGGAACTTGATTTTGAAGTTTATAAGTTCGAGATTCTTATTCTCTTAAGTTAATGTATTCTTTTGAGGTTGATATATTTGAGTTGAGGGTCTCCCGAAAACAGTCTCTCTATCTCTAAGAGCTAGTGATAAAGTTTGCGTACACTCTATCCTTCTCAGATCCCACTTGTGGAATTTTATCGGTATATTATTATTGAGGATGATGGATGAGTCAAATGCAAACATTAAGTGAACCTAGGAGTGTTGATTAGAGTACATAGATACATCATAAACATAATGTCTATCAAATAAAAGAACATGTAATGTTTTCTTGAACATTCATCTCCTTTTTTTATCACCACATCACTTTCAAAATTAATCTCTCATGACCTCCATAACACTATTCCTTTTCATCTCTTTGATAAGGCAAACATGTTGTTTCTTGGACAAAATTAAATAGAGATAGATTCAGAATTTGAACGTTATAGGTTCAAGTTCAGAATTCCATCATAATTTATTTGATTTACATTGTTTAAATTCTAATTGTATATATTTATTTTGTGATTGTTTTTAACACAAGTAGAGTTTGAGCCAAAACTAGTGCTGAAATTTATGTCTATGTCTTAGTATGTGACTTTGAGCTGAGGGTTTTAGAAAACAACATCTCTATTTTTATGAAGCAACGATGAAATTTGCGTACAATCTACCCTCTCCAAACTGCAATTGTGGGATAACACTGGATATTTTAATGTTGATGTTGTCTTAGTATGTGACTTGTCCTTTTAGTTCACATTATTGTTTTGGAAACAAAATAATGGGCCATCTTTCTCACTTCATATTAATTTGATGTGTTCAAAGATTTTGTCTCATTAGCTGTGCTTTAGTTGTTTCGTGGCCATTTGTCTAAAAGTGCCTACAATCTTGGAGGAATTTAAGGTTCATGATGTGTGAAATTTGTTGAGAATGTAATTTGAGTTTAGTCGGTTCTTTGCATCTAGTTCTGATGTAGCATCTATATTTCAATTGATCCTTGAGGATGGCTTAGTAGTTTGGATTTGAAACTTCTATGTTAGAAGTCTTAAGTTTGAAATCTCTTGCTAGCGAAATCAAAACTCGTCGTATCGGGCTTGCCTAGTGCATAATACCTCTCTTGTGTGATTTGTGAGCTATTACATAAAAGTGAAGATTTATCGTGTGCGCATCCGAAGAGTAACGATGGTTCGTTTTGTCATAAAATAAATAAATAAATAAATTTGCTTTTTTTTTTTTTAAAAAAAAGAATTTCATGATTGGCCCATGAACCCCCTTTCGTATAATTGCTCGTGTACTGGGCACTGCTTTGCTATGCGTTATTTATGGGGATATTGTGGAGAATACTTTAAATTCATTTCATACTTTTAATCCAACTCAAGTCGAAGAAACTTATTGAGTGATCACTGCTAATCATTTTTGGTCCCAAATCTTTGAGATTGTTTTTTCTAATAAACTTTGGTTGCATTTCTTAAAGTTATTTGTACTAGTAGCCAATTTAGGATAAATGCTCTTAAAGTAGTTGGTCCAGCTCTAAACTTACTTGCCTACGACTTTCTACTTAGCCAAACACTTAGGATCTAGAGTAGATAACACACTTAGCTAAATTGTCACGTCTCAATTTTAAAATGAGATGTTATCAATATTCGATGTCTTTAATAGGATCTAAAGTG
>JAOTQJ010000072.1:4996318-5007942 GCA_025642045.1 Solanum sejunctum
CAATAGTTTTAAACTCTTGTCTTCTCGTCTAACTGTAATGATTCTGAAGATTATTCTTTAAAAAAATTAATGTTTATCTCTATCGATAGTTGTCTCGAGTCATATTTGATCAGTTTTGTGTGTCTTGTTGAACAATTGTAAAATTTGAAAGTTTTCGAGTTTGGAGGCTTTGAATTGTTTAAAAGTGATTTTTAGTATCAACTAGAGCTATGAGTCTCCGAATGGAGTTTTATTAATTTCACCAGCTCCAAAATGTAGAATTTAACCTAGACGTGTCGTCGATTTTAGAGTCTCGCTTGCCTCCTGCCGCTCTCTATCTTGCTATCGCGCTTCTCTCTCATACTATTGCTATAAATCATTATTATGATCTAAATATAATTTATTTCTGTAAGTTCCTCTTGATAATAAAGTTGTCAATATGGGTTGGTCTAGCTAGGAGTGACAATTGAACAAGTTGTGTCAAATTGGATCGAGATAATAAATAGGTCAAAATCCAATTCAATTCAAAATTTGTTTAGGTCAAAATAGATCAAGAAGAGGGTCCGAACCTAACTTGCCCAGTTTTTTACTAAGTTTAATTACTATTCTTTATTATGACTATATTACGTACTACATTCTTAAAAATATTTTTGACAAAATTTGAGTAGTCAATTTGAGCTATATATTAACCCAATTTTTAATAGGTTGAAATGAATTGGGCTAAAATGAATTTAAGTTAATAAATACATAGATCAATAATCCATTCAAACTTAAATAAATTTAAGAAAAAATTATGCAACTAAGCAAACTTACACTAATAAATAACATAATATAGTTATAGTTTAATAATATTACGTTTTAAAGTAAAGTTAATTGAATTTAGTTATCAAATTTTCTGAGTCCCACTCATAATATATACGTAACCCTTCAGCTCCCTCCTCTTACTTTCTCTCTCCTATATACCATTTTCAAAATTTTATTTCCATTAAAACCCCCATAAATTATCTCCTATAATCACTGTCATCCACATCCCAAGTTTTTATTTTTCAATTTTTTTTCAACTCCCTTCAAAATTTCGTTTCCTTAATTTCAGGTTTAATTCTTTGACGATTTTTTAAAGATGAGGTATTTTATGTAAGTCAATTTTTATACATTCCATATATTTTAGAATTGTATTTTGTATAATTCAATTTTATATATTCCAAATTTATTTTAAAATTATTTTTTAATGAGTAATTTTGTTTGCATATTAATTACTTATATCGATTGTAGATGTACAACAAACCTTCTTTGTATTAATAAATATATAATATATGATTACTTTTTATATAAGTTTAGTAGCTCCGTACATGTAATTATTTGTATAATTTCACTGGTTGTATACATTTGAAATGAATTATAAATACAATTTGTTCGTATTAAAATGAATTCTGTATATTTCAACAAATTACAATGAATATAAACTCTATAAAGAAATTAATCTATATAAAAAACAAACGTAATTATATAAAAGATACCTATGGATTAACTCCTCTATATTTCAGCAATTTGTAATGAATACAAAGTCAATAAATAAATACAACTATACATATAAATTTTGTCGTATTAAAATAAATTATGTAATTTACATTAAGTGAATACAAACTGAATAAAGAAAATGATTTATACAAAACAAACATAAATATACAACTCCTAGCAATATCAACTCGCAGTTTTCAAGCAATCAATGCATAAAACTCATTATACATGGAGCTCTCCTTAAAAATAACCCCCTCCAAAATATAGTCAACGTAATTTTTATCATTGTTGTATAGTCCGGAATGCATAATCATTATTGCGAGCGACGTCATCACTACACACAACAAATTTTATGTGAAATAATGTATCATTCAATCAAAGAAATTCATAATTATACAAAACATAATAATTACTACTATACCCATTTATACATTTTATACTTATCTTGTAATTTACCACTCAAATAGATTATACATTCGTAATAGCAATATTAACCAAGTTATACGACACTTATTTTACACTTGACCACTTAACCAAGTTATACCTATTATATACTTATACTTATTTTGTCTTTCACCATTCAACCAAGTTATACACATCGTAGATGGTATAACATATACTTTCTTCACGATCATAAACAAAAATTTACTAAATTTTTTCATCACATTTTTCTATTACAAGCCTAATACTTGACATAATATACAATTTCGCAATTTACTAAAAAAAATCGTAAACACACAACACACACGTATAACTCAAAAGACAACATGAGAAAATAATTAGTTGTTCATAAGGATCAAACAAACAGCACAGAGGGCAGAACCACAATCTACACAAATAAAGCAATGTCAGTCTGTATTAGATCGAATAGCAGCATTAATTAGCATAATATACAATTTTGCATAAAAAACACACGTCCGACAAAAAAAACTTTAAAATCAATCTCACCAGATTTGTCGTTTAAAATCGACCAAAATTATTCACTTTTGATTTTGAAAATATCCGCAAGAAACCCCAATGACAATTTTTTTTCCTTGGATGAAAGAGTCACCATAGCAAAAAATTCTGTTTATTATTCCCTTCCTGTAATTATGAATCGTTTTCATATTTAACAGGCGAAAATTAAGCAATTTCAACATTTAATTTTTTATCACTATTTTTATACATTAAAAATCAGCCAAAATTATATATATGAGTTGGTATAGCCATAGTTATAAAACATCATTAAAAATATTAACTATTTTAGCTTATTAAATTTCACTCTATAACTATTTATGAAATTTTTTCTAAATTTAACGGGTTGAATTTTATTTCGTCACCCAACCCCGACCTAGCCCATCTACCTTTCCTATGCAAGACTTTGAAAATTGATGGGTCAACCCAAAACTAACTCATTTGATGGGCCATAAAATAGCAAGCTCAACCCATTATTAGGTAGTTTTGAAATGTTTGACCAAATCATTGCTTGGGTTAGATAACTATTGTACAACTTGAGGAGATGTTGGGCTAGCTATGTTTACTTTAGTTTGTTTGGGCTTATTAGTTAGTGGATTTGTAGTGATTTGTATCCATCTATGTGTCTACCAGTAAGTAATAGAGAAAATTTAACAGATAGCATCTTTAAGAGTTAATATTTTGAGGAATTTTCGTATATAATCCCTTAGAAATATTTTGATTATACTCTATACATATAGTTTGGATAATTATATTTTATAGCTATAGTTATAACAAAGTTTATATAATTAGAGAATTTTCATAAATAATCTAGGCTTAAAACTTAATATGGTCAAATAGTTATATTTTATATAATTACACGACATAACTTGGGTTGGAGAGGTGGAGAGAGACAATTGAGATCGAGAAAGGGAGGAGAGAGGTGAATTGTTATGTATATTTATCAAATTGTATGTATATAGATGTCAAATAATTAATATATTTAACTAATATACATATGTGTTTGTATATATGGCAAACGAGATTGAGAGAAGGAAGAGAGAGAAGAGAGAGATTTAGGGAAGGAGGAAAGATGCGAGCCAGAGAGGACAAAGAGTGGAGAGATCTGAATTGTAATTTGTAGATCTGTCAAAATAATTGTATATATCTAGCTGGTATAAATATATAATTGTGTATCTGGCAAGAAATCGCATAGAGAGAGAGATGAGAGAGGTGAGAGAGAGGAGGAGAGGAAAGAGAAAATAGCAACTAAACCCTAACTATAGCAATAAAATTCTAACTATAGTTATACATTATAATTTTTTCAAACTATAGAGGTATATTATAAATATATATTATATATTTGCCTAGTTACATAAGTTTTTCTATATAAGTCGTGCAACATTTGTATAATTTGTTATACATTTTACCATTTTGGTATAGTGTTTGTATATTGCGTACACAATTTGTGCATAACATTTGTATAATTCACTATACAATTCATAGTATTTGTATATTTCGCTATACAAATTGATTCGTCCACAACTTTTGTATAATCACGCACAACGTTTGTATAAATCACGAATTATACCAAATCTAAACTGTAATTACAGATAGATGTTTGTCGCGAGCCGTAATTAATTCAAATTATAGCTATGTTAGCTAATTAGTATATATAGTACCTAACAAATTTAATATATGAAATAAAAATTAAAATGAGAAAAAGAAAAAGAAAATCCAATGAAATTAATGAGCAATTGTTATCTTCATAAATTTAGGATTCTATATTTGAAAGGATATATCATTTTCTGATTTTCTCTCAATCAATTAATTTTTTTCATTTGGTTGATTTTACTTATGAGAAACTTAGTATTTTCTACTTCTTCTTTATTAGTTTTATTTTTTTGAAATATTTTTCTTGCTTTTTTTTTTTTGTCCAGCTAATGAAAATTTCACTGATATTGAATGTAGCAATGATTTTTTGATTTTATAATTTTTTGGGGTAAGAAACGGGAATCATATTTTAAAAAAATGTTTTTTTTTGTTTTAATTTTTAAATAAAAATATACTTTAGTAATAAGTAACAAGTGAAAATAAAAAAAATACATTTTAGTAATAAATAAATATTATCTTTATTCTTCTTTAGTTGTAATATATCCTAGTATCAATCTCGAAACGAACTACTCATAACTTTTTCTTGTTCTTTTTGAATTGTGATGAATTAATTCTCGAAAAGCATCATCATCAACATATCCCAGTGCCTCAAAAGGCTCCCGCTCATTGTGAGGTGAGGGGGGATCGAATGTATACAACCTAACCCCTATGTTTAAAAACATAAAGCGTTGTTTGCAGATGACCCATGAGGAGCGTCGAAAGTTGCATTAACTAACTGCTATTTCACAAATGAAGAAGCGCAGACAGTTTAAAGAGTCATTTTGCTTTATTCCATCATACTCTAAAGCTAAAAAATAGTAAATTTTTGGCTCCATCCGAGATTGATGAAGAGTGATCATATTTTATTTTTTAAGAATTAGTTTAATTAATTTTAAAAAACGCTCATATAAAGTGTGATTAATAAAAAAAAAGTCAAAAACTAATTTCTCGAATATAATGCAGAAAGCCATGAGAAAAGGAAGTCAATGACAAATAAAGGTGAATTATATTTACCCATGCTTTAATTGATTGATCCTAATGTAAATTACTTTTTCTGTTTTAATCTATGGGATATAGTTTGAACTTTAATAGTAAAAAATTTTAATTTTAACAATAAATTTGGATAAAATTTTTTAATTTTTTTAAAATAATATTTACATATTTCTTTTTTAAATTTAAAATTTTATGTCAATTCAAAATTAGCTAAAATTAAAACAGGGAGATTTATTTTCTTAAACTTCATATCAAGTTAAATTCAGATAAATAAATTAAATAGAATAATTTACCTTCTTAAACTTTTTACTATTAAAACTTAGACAAACAAATTAAAACATAAGAATATACCTTTTTAAATTTTATTTCGAATCATATTAAAATTAGACAAATAAATTAAAACCGAAAAAACATTAATAATTTTCAATGCATGCAGACAGAGATGCAGGCCTATGGAAATGTCATGTCATTGTAGCTGATTTTGCTAAAGAACAAAAAAAGAAGAATTATCAAAATAATTTTTTAGCAAAATAATTTTCTGCTGTTTATGTATGGACAATTATTTCATGTTGCTGGCGTTGTCTGTTTTGAGCAAAAAACTTGTGGTATGCTGAGTATATAGTGAATAAATATAAAAAAATTATTATGTTAAAACCTTTTATATGTATTCTAGCAAAACATTAGATCCTTGGCCGAGAGATTTCGAGCAACACCCCTTCATCGAAAATTACCTACATATAAGTCAGAACTTACTTTAATAAATATTTATACAAGTATTAGTACCTCTTGACATGCGCTAAACATTGAGTGTAGTGATATAGAGGTTGCAAAAATTGCTTGAAATCATGTGTTCTATCCTTGATAGTGACAAATATATTTTTATTTGACACCCTAATTAAAAAGTCTTGCTCCGTCATTGGATGAGAGTGAAAGTTTCGGGTGACAGTGCGTGGAATGGTCTCTGTTTCTATTAAAAAAGTTACTTTCCTTGTTTTTCTTTTAAAAAAAAAATTATTTTTCCAAAAAAGTATCTTTCAATGATATTTATACATATACATAGAGATCGATTGAAGGTATGAATGAGTATTTCAATAATTCAATTGAATAATATCATCATAAAAAGATGTGGTACAACATATAAAATTATTTCTTCATAATAACATACAGATATTAATAAGACTGTAACGCAGATATCAAATATTAATATTCTAATTAAATGGACAAGACAAAATGCTTCTAAGCAAGTTGCACATGTATCACAAAACTAAGACAAAAGGAAAACATAAAATAATGATACAACCCACAAAATGTTTGGAGTTCATCCATTGGTGTGTGTCACCATCACAAATCATGTTGCCCTTAAGTCTCCCTCAATGTCTTCTTCAAAAATAGAGTTCTTTTTCTTTGTCCCCCCATAGCCACAACCTTTGACCCTTACCTTTAATGTATTCTCAAAAGGATTTAAATAATGTAACTCGTTACGAAGAGTTACACGTTATTGTCGATCAAGTTAACTTGAGAGTATTAAAAGTTCATGCATTGTCATACAATAACAATATATTCAATAAAATCCCACAAGTGAGATCTGGAGGATAAAATGTACGCAAATCTTACCAATTTCTTGTAGAGATAGAGAGACTGTGTCTGATCATGCACCAACCATACACAAAACTTAAACTCGGAAAGTAAATATGAAACTTCCTGTTAAAAAGGATTTCTTGAATTGATTAGAAGAATTCATTTCATTTTTTCAACTCAAGATGGCCTTTTTGTAATAGAACACCAAGATCAATAAAATTACTACAGCTAAAAAAAATGAGAGTATTTTCTTTTAGCTAATGTTGCATTGCAATGCAGCTTCCCAACTGTCAAAGGCGAAGAATTAGATGAGACCTTGGGTTTTACGCGTCACCATTTCCGATCTTGGTTCTTTAGGAGAGTGAAATTTGATCAACACGACAACCTTCGAGCAT
The DNA here is from genome assembly GCA_025642045.1 of Solanum sejunctum. Lineage (NCBI taxonomy): Eukaryota > Viridiplantae > Streptophyta > Magnoliopsida > Solanales > Solanaceae > Solanum > Solanum sejunctum. The sequence goes on from JAOTQJ010000072.1 coordinate 5,003,368, forward strand.
GAACACAGTGTCGGTCATGGTGGGACGATCAAGGGGGTCCGGTGCTGTGCAAAGCAAGCCTACTTTTACTCCTAACAAGAACTCTTCCCATTCTGATGATTCAGGGTCCAGTTCAAGCAATCCTGGCTCTAATAATTCTGAAATTTGCCCTCTCTGCAATTGCCTCTTTACCCATTTCACAATGTCCTCGTCCTGCGTAAACATTAACGACTTTTTTCCTGTTAGCAGTTCCAGTAATACAATGCCAAAGCTATAAATATCTGATTGTCTTGTGGCTTCTCCTGTTAATGTTGCTTCTGGTGCTACATATCCTATAGTCCCAACTGATGTTGAAGTGGAAGGCTCGGCTGGTGCAGCTACAGTAAGCTTGTCTAAGCCAAAGTCTGAAAGATGGGCTTCAAAGTCTGCATCGAATAGTACATTTTGTGGTTTAACATCTCCGTGAATGATAGATGCTGCGTGGAGGAAAGCAAGCCCACGGGCTATGCCAAGTGCAATCAGGTGTCGCATTGGCCAATTGAGAACATGCCCACCATCTTGATGGGATGCTTCTTGAAGGAGTGTTGCAAGGTTCCCGTTTGGCATGTAATCATATGCAAGTAGTCTAAGGTCTGGAGGGCCGTAATAGTACCCGCGCAGAACAGTTAAGTTTCTGTGCTTCACTCTGCCAAGCGATTCAGCCTCTTTTCTGAATGTGTTCTCATCTAGTGATCCATCTGGTAGTCTACATATCGAGAGCAACATTCCATCACTGTAACAAGCCTTGAATAGAACTCCGTGGCGCGTTCTGCAAAGAACATTTTCCTCGTCAAATTCCCTAGTCGCTTCTATTGTTTCAGCGACTGTAATTCTGTTATTGAACATAACTAGTTTTGGTCCACCATTGTTGCCACTAGCACGAGAACCACTCGTCCTTGAACTAACTCTTGCAGGGCTATGCTTCTTCTCTCCGGATGCCTTTTCTTTGAGCTTCCTACGCCACCTCAACAAGGCGTATACGTAAAAACAGCAGCATGATACAAGGAGAAGACCTCCACTAGCAGACACGGCAATAAACATTATCAGTCTATTCTTACCATTACCAGTCCGCTCACATTTTCTATTCAATGGCTTCCCACACAGACCCTGGTTTCCACTGTAATCAGATGGATCGTTAAAATGAGACCCGAGCTTCACTGGTATCCGTCCTTCCAACTTATTGTTCGATACATTGAAGTTCGCCAAGTTTGGGAGCACTGTAAGATTTTCTGGGATTTCTCCACTCAAGTTGTTCCCGGAGAGATCAAGGGTAATTAAACTCGACAAGCTAGAGAGTGATGTTGGGATGTTCCCTGAAAGATGGTTCTCGTCCAGCACAAGCGACGTGAGAGATGAACAATTGGAAATAACTTCAGGAATTTCACCTGTCAGGCTATTTCTACCCAAATCCAACACGCTCAAATGAGAGAGACGTGCAAGATCAGCAGGAATTTGGCCACTCAATGAATTTGACCCCAGATTTAAAACCTCCAGAGCAGTGTTATTACCCAAGTCAGGAGGAATTGAACCAGATATGTGATTCTTAAACAACGAAAGGACAACTAACGAGGTCAAGAAACCAAACGTAGATGGTATACGACCTGAAAATGAATTGGAAGATAGATTCAAGTACTGCAAACCTGTTAAGCTACTAAAACCTTCGGGTACGTTTCCAGACAACTCGTTTTCTTGCAAAGCAATCACTTGTAAATTAGGCAAACCACCAAGAATGGATGGCAATTCCCCCGATAAGTTCTGTCCACTCAAATCAAGAACTACTAGCTTATACAAAGTTCCAATGCTAGATGGAATACTCCCTGAGAAACCGTTTCTACTCAGATTTAGAACCGATAATTGCTGAAGATTTCCAATACCAACAGGAATACTACCCGAAAACTTGTTTCCACTAAGATTCAACATGGTTAAATTGCCCAAAAACATTAACCCCTCAGGCAAGGTTCCAGTAAGACGGTTTCCTTCCAAATTCAAACTTTCGAGCCTAGTGATATTTCCAAAACTAGAAGGGATTGAACTCGAGAACTGATTTCTTCCCATTGATAAAATCTTCAACTTACTAAGACCACCTAAAAAAGCAGGAATTTCACCTACGAATCGATTCCCTTCAAGATCAAGAACATTCAAACTACTACATTTCGTTATCTCACCAGGTATATCACCTCCAAACGAATTATTTCCCATTCTCAGTTGCTCCAAATTCAACAAATTCCCAATGGAACTCGGGATTATACCCGAAAACAAGTTCCCTGACAAGTCCAACGACGTCAATGCAGCATTGTCTGTCAAGAAAAAGGGGAAATCCCCATTTATCTGATTGTGCTGAAGATCCAAAACTCGCAATGAACTAAAACATTTAGACGATTGTGGGTGAAGAATCTCAGTAAAAGCATTGAAACCCAATTGAACAATTTGAAGGGAAGGAGGATATACAGAACCATTACAGAATATCGAAGATGCTAAGTACCCAGAAAGCTTATTATGAGATAAATTCATCACCTGAATCTTGGGAAGAGCAGCAATTCCCGTCGGTATTACACCAGTAATACTATTCCCTTCAGCACTAAAATGCATTAACGACGAACATTTCGAAATTGCAGAAGGAACTGTTCCTTCTATACTGTTATAGTCAAGGACAAGATACTGAAGTTGCTGAAGCTCACCTAAACTCGCCGGAATATCGCCGGAGAATCTATTATACGACAGATTCAGCACAATAAGCTGAGAGAGTTCCGATATTTTCTCCGGTATACCACCGGAAAACAAATTCCCCGAGACATCAAAATACCTCAGATTCACCGGCAACTCGCTGGGTATTTCGCCATACATCTGATTCCCGGCCACATTAAACGTTTCAAGCTCAGTCAAATTCACTATCTCCGGGGGGATTTCACCGGAAAAAGAATTATACTGCAAGAAAACAGTATCCAACAGTTTGCATTTGGAAATTGAAGAAGGTATAGTTCCATTAAAGAAATTAGACCGAAGACTAATCTTCCGCAACATACGCAAATCAGCAATCTGGGTAGTGAGAGACCCACTAAGCTGTAAATGCGGAAGACGAACTTCAGTCACACGGGAATCATTACAAATGATTCCTCGCCAGTCGCATGGAGCATAAGGAGATGTGGAATCCCAGTTCGTGAGTGCTCCAAGTGGGTCATGAACACTAATTTTGAAGGATTGAAGTGCTTGAATTTCTGGGGTTTGAAGGGAAGAGCAGAAGAATGAATGGTTGAAGAGAAAGAGGAAGAAGAAGAAGAAGAAATTTACAGAGGATGAAGAAGTAGCCATGGAGATTAAAGAGTGTCACAGAGAGGTAAGACAGGGAAGACGAGTGTTACTGGGAAGGTGGGAGGGTTTCTGGTAAGTTGCGGAATTCGAATTTTCTTGTTTTTTAGTTTCATATTTAGTGTGTTCGATATCGTATTGAAATTTAATTATATTTAGATTTATATTGTATATGATTTTATTATTGTGAATTTTTTTTTTTATTTTCTGAGCTCAAATTCAAAATATCTGGTCAAGAAAAGATCAATTTTATCTGCTGTATTATATCCTTTGATAATGAAATCAGAATTTTTATTAATAACATCGTCTCATTTAATCATAAGAATTATTTACTTTTTATCAAAAAAAAAATCTCTTCTATTTAAAACTTAAAAAACACGCAAAATCTTATTTAAATTATATTATATATTTTTTAAAAAAATATATACTCAAATTCAAAATATTTATTATAAATTAAAATGATTGAATATAATTATACCACTAACTTCAATTTTGAAAAATTCAAATAAAATAATTCTTATTTTTATGTTCAAACGCCTACGAAATATCTTTCATGAATTTTTTTGATGAATTATTATTTGGATAAAGATTATTACAATTTTTTGATATTCATATAAATTTTAAATTCTTTAAAAAATAATTATTTTCGCATCAATCGCAATGTAGAAAAATAATTTTAACTTATATTCATCTCTGAATATAATTTTAATTTTTAAATATTACTATTAATTTATTTTCTAAAAGCCATTATGTATCATTTTATATTAAAACATTCACGAACTAAACATGAGAAGAAGTTAAAAATTTAATATCTACCAGGAAAATATTGACTTAATCCATATACCTAATTCAATAACTTTTGATATTCTAGTTTTACTTATGACTTTAATTACTAATTTTGATAAATATATATATCTTTCTTTATATATATAAATTTTAAATTTTTAATAAAAAAGAATTATGAGGTGGAATTTTTAATTAAAGAAAATGTATATGGTTTAATTTCAATTTATTATCGTGTTGAATTATTGGTGTCATGTTGACATCTTACCTTATTTGTGCATAAATTGACTATAATTTATATATGCTTTAATTATATGGAATATAAAATAATAACAAAAATATTATATTTAATGTGCTTGAATTTTATATAAAATAATAATTATTATTATTTCTTATCTATTTTTACTTATCTACTATATTATTTTTGGATGTCTAATAATATTTGTTAGTTTATGATATCAAAAAATA
>JAOTQJ010000072.1:5013780-5042235 GCA_025642045.1 Solanum sejunctum
ATTTTTAATTAAATAGTTTATTACTCACTTAAAAATTATATTCTATATATCAATTAAAATGTAGATAACTTTAAAATCTAATAATATTTTTTTTTACTTTAACAAACTTAGATAAAAATTTTATTTTTAAGTTAAATAAGATGAAAATTTTATTTCTAAGGTAAATGGAATGTATGTTTTATTTTTAAGCTAAATAAGATAAAAAACCTTTTTAAAGCTAAATAAGATCGACATTTTATTTTTAAGTTAAATAAGATAAAAATTTAATTTTAAAAACACACAACATAATCATTAAAATGCACACACAAAATTATTTATGTTAAATAAGATGAAAATTTTATTTTAAGAATGAATAGCTAAAGCTCATAAAGAAAATATTTTTTTAAAAAATAAATAAGATAGAGGGTATTTTTTTTAAACAAACAACTTATTCTTGTAAATTATTCAATAAATAGTACTTTGAATATAACTAACCAAACAAGTAATAAAAATCACTCTCAACATAAATACTTTTATCATAGTTTATCCAATATAACTAATTTCAGTATAACTTATATTCAAACCAAATCACACCTAAATAATATCTTTTAAAATCTAAGATAAATTATTTACCGTAAAGGCTTAGATCATTTTGCTAATAATATTAGATTCTAGGAACATGTCATATATATTGCATTTAAAAAAGAACAAAAACAAATAAAAGTCAAACTCTCATAGAAAACGTTAATTGTTAAATATAAATTAAAATAAAGAGAAATTCCCTCTCTCTCTCTCTCTCTCTCTCTCTCTCTCTTTCATTTCATTTTTATTTACAAATTTAAATTATTCACACTCTAATAAATACTCTTTCCATCACACTTTTTATGACATCCTTTTTTTATCTGTTCTCTAAAGAAAAATATACCAATTATCACAATGAGAAATAATTTAATTTTAAAAATTAAAAAAATTTCAATAATTAAGTAAACAAAGGACCAGAGGAATCAACATGCGTTGTGATATACTGATGAAATTTCACCCTTAATCAGAAATCTCGAATTCAAGCCCTGAGGGTGGAATATTGTACTCAAATTCACTTGTAACCTTAAACTACTTTGAAAGGACTTCCCAAACTTTGCAGTTTATTGAGCTTCTCGATTAGATATAATAGAGATTGAGACTCTATATAGCCTGACTATCTCTTTTAAGGTATAGCTTGACATATTCTTTAGTTATATAATCACTCCTCACTAGTAAGATGCATACTGACTTTGTGAGTCTGTCAACTATTACCTATATAAAGTCAAACTTCTGATAAGAAGCATATTGACTTTGTGAATCTGTCAACTATTACTTATATAAAGTCAAACTTTTGAAATGAACAATACAAACTTATAACAAAATCTATATTAATAATATACCACTTCCATATTAAAAGTTCTATACATAATATATAACCTCGTGAGTTTTGGTGGGTACTTTCACTTATTGGGCTACAAATTCTCCAAATTCCTTTTTCATGTCTCCCCACCAAAACATTCCTTTCGGTCATGGTAGAGGAAAATTCCAAGAATGACAATGTAATATATATGACCACAATTTTGTTTACCCCCAAAACGACAAAAAAAGTAGCAAAAACATGAAGCTAACAATCTTCGCTTTCTTCTTCTTCTTTTTCTCAGAATTGCTTACAATTTCAAATGGAATCTCAACTTCTAAGCTTTTTCTTCAGCAAATCAGTTCACAAAACAAGTATTTGACTAAAGAAGAACACTGGTTCAATCAGACTCTTGATCACTTTTCTCCTTACGTATGTAATTATCCTTTTTTAATTTTTTTGGGGGGAAAACGGGGATGGAATTATAAGGTGGGGAATCGAATTCCCGACATGAAATGAATGTTCAAGTAATCAATCAATTAAGCTATTGGATGACCTATGTTGTTATTTTGCAAAGGGGGAAAACCCTTTTTGTGAAATCTGTTTATCGTTTTAGGGATTAGGGAAAGAGAGGTTTTTAAGTAATTTACCTTATGTGCCTTGTTTAAATTTGGTTTATGGAAAAAAATTTATGGTGTTGTATTGAATTTGTGTGTTGTTGGTGGGTGGTGGTAGGCATGTTGAATTAATCAGGTGTGGGCAAGCTTGGTTTCAATGCTTTTCTTAGAAAATCTCATGATATACTTTTGAAATTGTAGGTTTTAGTGATAAAAATGTGTTCTTTAGATTTTTCATATTCCTATGTTTTTTGTGTAATTTACCTTATATGCAAGGTTTAAGTTTGATTTCTGGAAAAAAACATTTATGGTGTTATATTGAATTTGTGTGGTGTTGGTGGGTGGTGGCAGGTATATGGTAGAATTAGTCGACGTGTGGGTAAGGAAGAAGAGTTTGTTTAGTAGTATAAGTTTAATTTGATTTATGGAAATTTTCTTGTGTTATATTGAATTTTGTTTCATACATTTTTTGAAAGAATTTTTTGGGTTTGCTGTTTTTTCTTGGAGAATGTCATGATATACCCTTGAAATTGTATTTTTTTGCTGATAAAAATGTTTTCTTTAGGGTAATTCTTGTTGTTGCTGTAATAAGAAGTTATGATATTGTATTGATTGCGAGACAAATAAAGAGGAAAATAAGAAAGAGAGGGAGCACGGGGCAGGGGATTTTTGTTGGGGGTGGGGGGTGCTGAGAAGCAACAAGGAAGAAATTTATATCTTTTGTTATCTTTGAAGGTTTAGTCAAAATTACTGGAAAATTTGGAGAAGGTAGAGAGTCAAATAATGTTTTTACATTGGAGCAGGTAGAAAGATGTTTTTAGGGAAAGCTTTTGCATATTGTTGGATAGTTGAACCTGAAAAAATATTAAATATGTCCCTGTATGCGCGTATTAGCATGGATTTTGTAATGCAGTGACACAACTATATCCACGCGAGAATGAAAGCAGTGTAGCCAATGCAGTTGAATGTTAATAAATGGATCAAAGGGTAATAGTGCGAAGAACCTGTATTAAATTTGTGTAATGGATGCAATTGAAAGAGAAGTGTTTTTCTTTTCTAAAGCATCAAGTTGCTTTGCCACAGCAGATTGGCCCATTATATGGCTTTAACTCGGTGTTGCAATTTGTAGGATCATCGTACATTTGGACAGAGGTACTATGAGTTTCTTGACTACTTCCGAATTCCTGATGGACCGATATTTTTGAAAATTTGTGGAGAATCTGCATGCAACGGTATACCGAACGATTACCTCAGTGTAGGTTCATAGTCCTTGGTTCTGATACAATTACTAGTGAATGCATTCTTAAAATTCTTGTTAAATCCTTTGATCTTTCTTGTCAGGACGGTCAGTCTTTTGTCATTGTCCCTTTGGGCTTCCCCTATTGTTTCTCCACTCCCGAACTCACTTTCTGTTTCCCCTTTTTGCCATGGGTGTGGTGACATGGAGTTAGGGGTTGGAAAAGGAAATGGGAGAGAAAGTTTCCTTCCACTTCATGTCACTTAAGTTCTTTAGGCAACATTTGGAGAAATGGTTGATCTATATGTATGTTGTATGATAATATCTAGTTCCACATTTGCAGCAATGCTGGTTTTATACTTAAGGGATCACTTTGGCACTACTAAAGTTGGTCAAAATGTTTTCATGTGGTTGTTAACTCAACTATCCCAGTTGATATCTATTGGAATCCGATGTAATGCTTTTTGTGAGTTAAAAGGAATCAAGTGCCTCTAGCCTCAACATTTTCAGATTATGTCCTCTTTGTGGAGACTTATATGTTTGACAAGGCAGTGAGCCGCGAAAATTCCTCTATGAACAAGCATCACAACAACTTTGACTATTTAATGATTTCACATACGTGTCCTGGAGTAGCCAAGAGGTGCAAAAGGAATCAATTTACAATAGGTAAAGATAGTCTTGAAAGGAAAATCGTTTTCCTTATTTTCCTAGAGAAAATGTTTTTCAAAAATTTTGATCAACCAAACATGGAAAATTGAAAAATCAGAAAATGTTTTCCTCCATACCAAACACATCCTAAACTCTGGATATAATTTCTTTGTATGGTCTAACCGGAGAGCTAGAATTTATGACGCCTTTCTAGCAAAAAGAGAAAGGCCCTGACATATGTACATTATTACTGAAATTGATGAATTTTACTTGTTTCATCTTTTATCCTATCAAACCAAAGGTTCCAGTATGGCCTTCATAATCCTAAATGAGCTGTATGACAAGTGCTTATTTGATTCATGGGAGACCTATATCAAATCACAAATGACTATTTTACTGATAAAGGTTTTCTCTTTTTCCAGAGGCATTTACTAGTAACTATTTCCATACATATTTTGTGCATTTTGCAGTTTATCTTAGTTTTTTTTTTAAAAAAAAAATAAAAAAAAATTAGTCTCCAGTAATACCCTTTAGCCTATATATCAATTCTTTGTCATTTTTAAGTACTATGGTCTGATAAAAATCTTACTCGATGAAGGATGTAACACGAACGTTCTTCACACTTTTTTCTTTTTGTCAAATAAAAAAAGTGCAGCCCGGTGCACTAAAGCTCCCACTATGCGCAGGGTCTGAATTCTTTTTGTCAAATGAAACTTTTATTAAGGTTTTGAAGATTGACCCTTTCTGGAATCACCACAAAACAAGCTTGTAAGGCGTAGTTTGGTGATTAAAGTTTTAACGAAAATGGTCCTGTTTTTGAAATACTTCTAAAATCTGTGACACCAAAGTCAAGAAGTGGCATTGTACAAGGTTTAATTTACCGTTTAAATTCAAAATTGTTCAGAATTTTACGATCTAATATACTCATGTTTTTTATTTTTATAATTAAGGTGTAAGGATATGTTTGTCATTTCAGATGCTAGTATCTTTATCAGTAATACAAATTACTCATATTCACGTCATGTCTGGTGTAAAATAATACAGGATTTCCAAGCACATAGAGTTTTTTTGAATCCACGTAATAATACAGATTTTATAGGTTCTTTTGAATCCAACCAACCATGGGATTGAGTTCCAGCTTGTAGTATTCTGGTTAGCTGACTCAAAACAAGCACATAGAAACATGTTCTGGCTGTGGCGATGACTTGTCGTGTAAAGTCATGGAAGGCTAAAACCATAAGCTATCTTACTTTTACTTTGTTTGGTTTGAGGACCGGATGGGAATACGTACTCATCCTGAAGAATACTTCTGAACCTTGCATGTCTAACAGGTTTTAGCGAAGAAGTTTGGAGCTGCTATCGTTACTCTTGAGCATCGGTATTATGGAAAGAGTTCACCCTTCAAGTCCTTAACAACTGGGAATCTGAAATATCTGTCCTCAAAACAGGCACTTTTTGACTTAGCAGCTTTCAGGAATTTTTATCAGGTTGGCATCTTAATCCTATTGCCTTTATTTGTGGTAATTTCTTGTCAGTTTGAAGCATGCTACTTCTTTTACAATGTAGCTCGATAGCTCATGAGGTTACCTAACTGCTGTCTCTAATCCGATAGCATGACGATAGTGGGATAAGCCAACCTCCAAATTTTGTGGCAACATGCCTTGGCATTATAGCACTTAGCCTAGAACTAACTTAAATCCTGAAGAGCATTTTGTTAGTGAAATGCATCTTATGTAAGTTCAAAATGACAATGAAATAAATAACTTTAGAGAAGCATGAATTGATGAGCCTTCTTTTTGTTGGCACCTTAAACTAACCACATCATATTCATGTATGTATGTATAAGCCGTATGTTACATCATTGTTTTAGTTTTCCATTTGTCAACTCCGCTTCTTACTCCTTTGTATGTGAGTTTTCAGTGGATAATATTTCTGTTATGTTGCAGGAGTCCTTGAACGTGAAGCTTAACAGATCCAATATTGAAAACCCATGGTTTGTCTTTGGTGTTTCATACTCAGGAGCACTTAGCGCATGGTTTCGCCTGAAGTTTCCTCACCTAACTTGTGGAAGCCTTGCAAGCTCAGCCGTTGTTCAAGCAATTTACAGCTTCCCAGAGTTTGACAAGCAGGTAAAATTGTGCCACATCGATTGTTAATATTTATGCAGTTTTCTGTTTAACAGGAATAGATGCTTATACAGAGAAAGCTCTTTTGAGTGTTCTTCATTGTATTTCTATCTTTCTTCGGTGGTTTTTGGGATTGTAAAACAGTTTTTCTGGTTTATTTTTGTTTTGTTTTCAGACAGGGGACTTGGTCTCCTGATATGGGGTTGGGCGATCCGAGCTTGCTTTTGGGATTTAGTTGGGCCAGAGGTCCATTTTGTAAACAACAACACCATACCCTTTAAAGTCCCACAAGTTGGGTCTGCAGAGGGTGCCCTACCTTTGTCTGGTAGAGAGGCAACATAGGAATAATTGCCCTTATAATTAGCCTTTTAATTATGTTTTGTTTTCCTGAAAACAATACTTTTGTTTGAACAGTCATTTTGTTTTTTCGGAACAAACAAGCTTACTAGAATATTTTTTCAAAAATTAAAGGTACTAATTATAAACAACAATAACAACAACAACATACCTAGTGGGATCCCACAAGTGGGGTCTAGGGAGGGTAGAATGTACGCAGACCTTACCACTACCTCATAGAAGTAGAGAGACTGTTTTCTGGGAATCCTCGTCTTAAAAACCCATAAGCAGAATAAACTAGACATGACAAAAAGGAAAAGAAAGGGAACAAAAAGAGCGATTAATAACTAAAAGCACATGACAGTATGTAAATATGATAAAATTAACACATAAACGACAGATAACGACAACACATGATATAAAACACGACTACTCCTGTTACCCTACTATACCCCAAGGCCAGACAATCACCTAACCTACCAACCAATTAGCCAACTACTCTTATTCGCGATGTTCACTCCTTTCTATCTAAGGTCATGTCCTCAGTGAGATCAAGTTTCGCCATATCTTGTCTGATCACCTCCCCAAAATACTTCTTCGGTCTACCTCTACCTCTCCGTGAAACTCCGAAAACCAACCTCTTGCACCTCCTAACAGGAGCATCGGTACTCCTTCTCTGCATATGTCCAAACCATTGCAATCTCGCTTCCCTCATCTTATCAACCACAGGGGCCACCTTTAGCTTCTCCCGAATGGTCTCATTTCTAATCCTTTCACTCCTGATGTGACCACACATCCTCATCTCTGCGACATGCATCTTCTGAACATGTGCATTTTTAATTGGCCAACACTCAACCTTATACAACAAAGATGGTCTAACCACCATTTTGTAAAACTTACCTTTGAGTATAGGTGGTATCTTCTTGTCACACAATACTCCAAAGGCAAGTCTCCATTTAGTCCATGCTGCCCCAATATGATGTGTGACATCGTCGATATTGCCACTACTCTGGATGATGGACCCCAGATACTTAAAGTTTTCCCTCTTGGGGATAGGTTGAGTGACAAGCTTCACATCAATGTCTGCTTCATCCCTCGCAACACTGAATTTGCACTCAAAGTATTCAGTTTTGGTCCTGCTTAGTTTGAATCCTTTGGACTCCAAGACGTGTCTCCAGCCCTCCAACCTATCATTAACTTTAGTTCGAGTCTCATTAATCAGTACTATGTCATCTGCAAATAGCATAAACCATGGTACCTCCTCCGGGATAGATCGCGTCAGCTCATCCATCACCAAGGCAAACAGGAAAGGGCTTAACACAGATTCTTGATGGAGTCCCATCTCAACAGGAAAATACTCTAATCTCCCACCGTTCTTATCCGAGTTTTGGCTCCGTCGTGCATGTCCTTAATCGCCCTGATATATGCCATTGGATGCCTTTCACCTCTAGACACCTCCATAGGACATCCCTTGGAACTTTGTCATATGTCTTCTCGAGATCAATGAACACCATATGAAGGTCCTTCTTTCTTTTCCTATATTTCTCCACTAACCTCCGAACAATATGACTTGCTTCAGTAGTCGACTACCCCGACATGAATCCAAATTGATTCTCTGAGATAGACACTACTCTTCTCACCCTCATCTCTACCATTCTCTCCCAGACCTTCATAGTGTGACTTAACAACTTGATACTCTTAATTGTTACAGTTTTGAATATCCCCCTTGTTCTTGTACAATGAAACCATTGTACTCCTCCATTCATCAGGCATGTTGGCAGTCTTCATAATAGCATTGAACAGTCTAGTCAACCACTCTATACCATAATACCAAAATATTTTCAATTATTGCTTACTCCTAAAGAGCACTATAGCTATTGTCAGTATGATAATTACCTTAATCATTCAAAGCCCACAAGTTTCAGCAGAATTTTAATGCTCCGAATGGGAGTAGGCGAATGAAAAATGCCTAAACATTAGGTTGGTTAACCTGAAGAGGAAAGTCTTTCAAGAGAAAAAATACCGAAAGATAGCTTACATGAGAATAGACCTAAACACCCTGAATTTGAGACACTGACTGCAAATATTTGCTATTTGTGGCTTTGTTTTGGATTTGTCAGAAAATTTCTTAAGTATCAGTGAATTTGACTCCTGTTGTCCTACTACAGGTTGGTGAATCTGCTGGTCCAGAATGTAAAACAACATTGCAAGAAATTACCCAACTAGTAGAAGCAAGACTTGCATCAAATCCCAAGGATGTTAAAGCGTTGTTTGGCGCTGATGAGGTATGGAACTTGTAACTTTTTTTTTTTTCGCTTTTTTCTGTCGGTTTTGGTTGTTTCTGTGATTTCTTTATTTTCTTCTAGAAGAGTCTCTCTGATCTTTTCCTCTCAATCACCTAAAGCTTCATATGGGTGGAGATATCCTTGTTAACTCTGGAAACTTATTATTGCACTGCATTGCTCTTTTAATTTTTTTTCCCTAGAAGGTTCTCTGAAACCCTTAACAGCTGTGGCAACATATCAGTGATGATATATGCAGAAATGTGGGCTGCTGAAGACTTTCAAGATAATGCATTAGTAGATTATTGTCAATAGCCTGTAGAAAAACTATACCATATCGTAAACATGGAGCCTAGCACTTATTTATAGGGTTTTGCATCATCTTCTCAAATAAGGAGAGGATACATAATTATTTTTTCTCTCTTTTGTTAGTATAATAGACTAACTTTTGTTTTCTTGCAGCTGAGAAATGATGGTGACTTCCTGTACTTTGTGGCAGATGCTGCTGTTACAGCAGTATGTATGAGGCACTCATATGATATCCTCTATGGAGTGTTTGTAAATTTCCTAATTGAAAGTTTTTGATGATATAGTTTCAATATGGAAGTCCAGACAAACTATGCATCCCACTACTTGAAGCAAAGAAGTCCGGGGAAGATTTAGTGGTATGGTTTTGTTAGTTGCAAAACATCCCCCCCATCCCCATTCTGACTGATTATTTGTCTAGTTTACCAAAAGCCGACTTGACCACTATTTAAGTGAAAGCAGGACTGATTAATCCATTTTTTGTTGAAAATGAAATGTTGATGTTTACAAAGTAGTGAAAGCATTATAAGGTTGAGTATGTTGTATACAACTCAAAGACAACAGTAAAACTTGCACTTGCACTGTAACTCAGTTTTTGGAGGTGCTGGCTTGACAAACAATAAAAATCAGAAAGAGTTATTGGAGGTGCTGGCTTGACAAACAATAAAAATCAGAACATTTCTTTCGGAAACCAGTCAAAAATGTTCATGAAGTGAATTCTTCTGTATGAGGAACAGAAGTTTTGTTAGAGTGGATACCTATATTTATAAAAATATGCTTTTGTATTTACGTAGAACAAGTTAGTAGTTCAACAAAAAAGACTTGGACCATTTTTGGATTGGTTTATGAGTTATAAGCCAAAAGCCATGAGTTAGGATTTCTTACTTACGTCTTTTGGCTTATGTCAACTTATGACTTTTGGCTTATTTTTGTTGTTTTGCCTTAAAAGTAAGTGCTTATAAGCACTTTTTAACTTTATCAAAACACTTCAAAACTACTTAAAAACTATTTTGACTTATTAGCACCTAAAATAAGCCAATCCAAATGAGCACTTAGTATGTTATTGAAGACCTGCACTTGGATTCTGCCACTACAGTGTATGTTTTCGGTATATTGGGAAACAACATAAGTAGATATTCACATGGAATTTATCAATAGGTAGTTCCAAAAAATCTCAATTTATCCTCTCCTTGTTGATATCCTGTTATATGCTAGCTTTTCAGGAAGTTTTCTTTTTGGGTTTGTTTGTGCTTTGCAGTCAAAATTAAGATTTCAGCTTAATTTCAACTCCATAATCTGTGATCAGAACATCATGTTACAAGATCCAATCACCCAAAAAGAAAGAAATAGTACATTTTGTGAAGGACTTTGACAATCTCTGTTTCTTTAATCGTGTATCACTTTATTCTATTTCTTATCTGCAGAATGCATATGCCACCTATGTAAAGGAGTATTATGTTAAGACTTTTGGGGTCAGTGTCAAAACCTACAATCAGGAGAATCTGAAGAATACTGCTGTAAATGGTGATACTTCTGATCGCTTGTGGTGGTTCCAGGTCTGCACAGAAGTTGCATATTTTCAGGTTGCACCCTTGAATGATAGTGTTCGCTCTTCTAAAGTTGATATCAGGCACGTGTCTTACTCGTGGAAATAATTAAGCAATATTTCTTCGCAACTGCTCTATTTCCACTTGATTAGTCTACTGCGACTTAGGTGAACTGACTTCATAATCTAATACATTATTGTGCAGATACCATTTAGACCTATGCAGGAATGTTTTTGGAGCTGGTATCTATCCTGATGTCGATGCAACTAACTTGTACTATGGAGGCACCAAAATTGCTGGTAATCATTCGATAGTTATTTCTAGTATTTGTTAATAGGATATGCTTGAGTTATTTAAAAGGAAAAATGAAGAAGGATAGATCTTCTGTCCACTTGGTTGCACTTAATAAGAGAATATTCATTACCCATGCTGTTTTGTTTGATTCAGTTGGTTGACCTTCTCTAATTTTGCTTTGCTATAAACATTATATGGATAAATCATATTGTCTGGGATTACTTTATATGGTCCCAACTTTCATGGCACTTCCTGATTTATTTACAAAGTGATGGCATCATTGTTGGCTTAAGTTTATTTTTTTTTATTTTTTTTTTTTGTGTGTGTGTTGGGGTGGGGGTGGGGGGAGACGCAATAAATACTTGATCTCATGGCTGTGTTTTAGAATATGGTCGGTCTCTTTAATCGTTTGATGGAAGTGTTTTGTCTTTGAAATTTCCAAACCTTGTCTATTGGGGATTGATGACTCAGATTGAACTCAATATCTAATTGAATGTAATGTTTGGCATTGGAATTTGACCTTGTATGATATTTGTCACCTAATTCTTGGGGTCCTTGCTTACTGCTTTAACCTCCTCTCATTCTATCATGTGTTGTTTTACTTCCTCTATGCTCTAACCTTGATCTGCATATTATGGTGGGCTTTCCTGTTTCAATCAAAGAATAGAACATTTCTTCGACTTATCTTTGTTCCCATAGATATTCTGTCATGCCATATTCCCTTTAGCTTACATTTTTCATCCCACAAAAATGTTGTAGAGGGTGTGAGCTCTAGTTGGATGAATTAGTAATTCTGTTTTTCACCTAGTCCTGCTTCAAATGCAGAATGGTTATGGAAAGACAGATTTCATTATGTTAAAAATTTGTTATGCAGGGTCAAAAATTGTCTTCACCAATGGATCACAAGACCCCTGGCGACATGCATCCAAACAGACTTCTTCCCCAGAGAGTAAGTTTTAGGCTGCTCTAATAGTGAAATTTCATGCCTATCCATTGTGAAATTAGACCAGTTGAGGGTTGTGTTGTAATCCAAGACAGATGCATGGCCTTTTTTTTTTTGAGACGATAACGATTTGTATTTCTATTTCTAAAAAGATAGAACCTGCCACCACATGTTACAGGTTCCTAATTGCAATTTTAAGAGAGTATATAAGGAGATCTTCAAACCTATGACAAAAATTACAGGGATGCTAAGACATTCACAACTGAATCTAGATCTTCCATATACTCTTGTTTACACCAAAAGTGAAACAAAACAAGACAATTCATTATCTTTTGGACGGTGTTACTCTTATTCTGAAAACATCTGAGGTTCCTTTCTTGCCACGTTGACCACCAGATACAAGCAGGTATGATTTTCCATCTATCCTTGTGACCAGAGATGTTGGCATAGCTGCTCCATAACTTCAGGGTTTGGGTTACTCTCCTTGGCATCACCCAATTTAGTCCTTTTGTATCGATGAATAGGTCCCACAGCTGGTTAGTGATTTTACAGTGAAGAAAAAGATGAGTCACAGTCTCAGCCTCTTCTCCACATAGGAAACATCTGGGGCTGAGATGAATACCCCTCTTCATGATGTTTTCCTGAGTCAAAACAGCCTGCTTAGCAAGACAGATGCATGGCCTTTATTAATGCTTTGTTTTAGATCTCTCAAAGTGAAATGGCCCATGCTACCTTTGACTAAATATGCATAGTAAATTGAACCATTTTTTATCCACGGGAAATCTTTTTATCATGAAGTAAAAATTATATAAATTTAGGTTTGGAAGATGTGGTCTTTATTGAACATTCATCTGCCATTACGACTTTATATATTTTCCTAGAAGTTTGTCAACAATTGATAATTGCTTTATCTGCTTCTTGATCTTAGTATCAACATGCCTGGCTTACATACAGTGACTTCCTATCATATGATTCTCTCAGAGAAGTGTGTGCTTGAATATACAGTGACAGATTACAAACAGAATGATCATATGCTAAAAGTACTTGTGAAAACGACAATTTTGTTGAGGCTAGAGTGCTCACTTTGATTTGTTGTACTTCGCATATTTTTCTTGTTTCTGAAATCTTTTTTCAACTTTCAGTGCCTTCTTACATAATATCTTGCCATAATTGTGGCCATGGAACCGACATGCGTGGGTGCCCTCAGTCTCCTCTAGTACCTGAAGGTATGCATGTATCAAATGCCAATGTTAACTGTGTAGATTTCACTGGATTGAGATATCCACTAGTATGCTGGACATGGATACTCTTACTTCAACCCCCATCTTTCCTTTTCTTTGTTTGCAGTTCTTTTATTTTGCTCTCGGTTTGGTCTGTTTGGTCTCTTTGGTCACTGCTACAGTTATTATTCTTATTTTGTTTTGCCTCTCCAATTTTGTTGTTCTCAACTATGACTCTGAACTGCCACATACGTTGATAGCACTTGCAACACACTGTGAAATTAATTTTGCAACACAGTGTGAAAGCATTTTGACTAGTTAAAAAAACTCAAATGATCAAAGTTCAGCTGATATGTTTTTCTTTCTTTAGTTTGTAATTTGTTTAATCCTATCAGTACTTTACAAGTGGAGTGTCTACTGATCTGGAAGGTATAACTTCTCCAACTTTTTCGTACTTAGCGATGGCAGAGCATCCACACTTTTTTTCTTAAAATTGTAAATGAACAATCTCATAACAGTTGGATACCATAAGTTCGTTCTCCAAACAAAGAATTGGTCGAACATAGCTTCTGGTCTCCACACATGATAAGTACAACAACCCGATTAACAGTAGGGAATTCCAATTCTAGAATCTTCTTGCACATCATGTCACAAATTTTACCAGAATGGTTGTGCACTGATCTTCAACTTGCCTTAGAAATGATGCTTCTTGAAGTTCCTTCTTTTGAAGCAATGAACCATGATGCGTTTCATGACAATTCTTTCACATCACAGGTGATGCTAAAAACTGCAGTTCTCCTGATACAGTTCGTAAAGTAAGGGAAAAGATTGTTGAACATATAGACTTGTGGCTGTCCCAGTGCCAGGTTTCAGGTAGGAGTTCAATGTGAAAACATCATCTCAGAGCTATACAACTTGACGTATACTTTATGTACATTAACTAACCACTAAATAATGTATCTCATCATGGACAGATGTATAGTCGCTCATCCATGAACAATGTTGTCTGTATGAGTTGATCTCGTGTACTGTGACTTTCTATTAATATGAAAAGTTCTTCTTCTTGAGCTTACTTTCTTAAAATTCTGGCATTATGTAATGTTCCCTTGGAAGAACTATGGCTCACCGTATGACCATGATTGCAGTTGACATTGCTTCATAATGGTCTGATGTATAGTTGCTCATCCATGAACAATGTTGTCTGTATGAGTTGATCTTGTGTACTGTGACTTTCTATTAATATGAAAAGTACTTCTTGAGCTTACTTTCCTAAAATTCTGGCATTATGTAATGTTCCCTTGGAAGAGCTATGGTTCACAGTATGACCATGATTGCAGTTGACATGGCTTCATAATGGTCATTCTTGTAAAAAATAAAAACAAAAATCCTCACTTTTTGAACATATATAAGCATTTTGAGACGAGGGTCTTTTGGAAACAGCGTCTCTATATCTGAGGTAGTGGTAAGGTCTGCTTACATTTTACTCTCTCCAGAATCCACTTGCGGGATTTTACTTGGGATGTTGTTGTTATTGTTTAAATATATACAAGCAGGATTTGTGTCTAACTTCACCTATTGGCGGTTGTAAAAATGCTATGGGGTACCCTATTTGGATGTTAGGTGAATATTATGAGTTTGAACATATGTTGTAAGAATGCAACACATGATATATAGGTTAGTTGTCCATTGCGACTTTGAGCATTCCATTGGTTTTAGAAATGAATCATTACGCTTCGTCAACTTTGACTATCAAACTCATGAAAGCGGACATGTATTTCACTTATTCGATGTAGACCTTCCACTTTAAGATCAAGGAAAAAAAAATTACTTTCGTGAAAACCCTAAATAGTTACTAAAAAAATTGAAAAGTGACAATAAAAGTTGAAATAAAAAATACAAATTGTAAGTTCATATGTATTGTGCCATCTTCTCTTTTGACATTCTTGTTCTTTTAGTAACGTAGTTTGTTTAAGCTGCTAAATTATATAAAAGAAAACGTGGTAATAATTGTTATGAATCCGTTGTAGTCTAGTTGGCAACGGGAATTGTATTTTTTGAAATTTATTTTTCTATTTATTTAAGCAACTTATTTTCCAAGAAAGACCAACCAAACATTAAAAAAAATTTCTCTATTTCAAATATCAAAACATTCCTACTCCCTTTGTCCGTCTTGTCCGTTGAGGATCGTTTGGTGTGAAGGATATTAATCCCGAGATAAAAATATAGTGACCTTTAAATTGATGTTTGGTTGGCAAACTCGGGATAACTTATCCCGAGATTAATAAATAGTACTTGGATAAGTTATTCTTCTTCTTGGAAGGTATATTAATCCCGGGATAACAAGTATAGATGACAAATATATCCTTTTAAATCTTGTTTATATCTCATTTTAAATATTTATGTATATTTACATTATTTTTTATACAATATATAATAACATTCACAACCTTCACTCCTTATTTTTTATGATATTTCTTTGTATTTTTCTATTTAAAAATTACACTATATAATATAATTTTTATTGACTAATTTTTTTTATATATATTTTTATTTTTTTTGCTTTAACAAACTTAAAAATAGAAGTTCTATTTTTAAATTAAATAAAAAAAATTATTTTTAAATGCATATCATGCACGCACAAAAGTATTTAAACTATATAAGATGATAAATTTATTTTAAAAATGAATATTAAATAACTAAATCTAGTGAGAAAATGCACAAGAAACTAATAAACAGAAGGACATTTTTGTAAACAAACAACATATTCTTAAAATTTATGTAACAAGTCAAACACACAACAAAAAATAATCAATAAAAAATAATCTTATCACAACTTATCCCATTATTACTTAGCCTAACATAACTTATCCCATCATAACTTATCTTATTATAAATTGTATTCAAACCAAACAACCCCTTATTGTCTTAGCATTGGAATTAAGAAGTAGTAAATGATAGGGACAATTTTAACATATCATTCTTTTGAATATGATAAATGCAATATTTTGAAAAATGTCATAGGCAAAAGATTAATGACATTGGTAAATTAGGAAGTAAGTTGCCACGCCTTGGGAGGGTACCCTTGGCGTGATTGGCATTTAGAAACCATTGTTGGTCTCTAAGTGAACCACTTGGCTCAGTCACTTATTCATTAATAGCGAAAGACTCAGTTTATGTACAAGGAACGTTCTAGTGGCTCATCAATTAAAGACTCAATAAAATAATGGTTAAAATTTACAATCCATATCAATTCAATATTGTGAAAATAGTTTGCAAGTCTTCAAAAATGAAACATCAACTCTAATACATCACTATCTATGAAGTCACTATCTCTAAACATCTAGATGGTGCTGATGACAGGCTCATAACTACGTCAAGGAAATAAATACTTTAAAAACAATATATGATATAAATAGAATGCCTATAGGAATAAGGAGGGCTCACCACGATTTGGAGAGGAGAAAATAGGACTTCAACAATTGTGCTTGCTGAAGGTCTATATCATCTGTATCTGTATCATTAAATGATGCTGGCCCAAATGACATCAGTGTGTGGAATATACGAGTATGTAAAATAGGTGAAAAGGAAAGAACACAATCATAGATATTTAACTTAATCGTCAACTCAGCTCAAAAGACTCAACTTAACTCAACTTAACTCAATCATCAACTCAACTCAAGAGATTCAACTAAAATAAAAGACTCAACACAGAAAGATAAGGAACTCAATCAAAATGTCATAAGTCAAGCAAAAATATGGTTTAGACAGAGACCAATCACATCTAATCCAATCAAAGTACGATCATGACCTATTGAGAGTTTTTCTAATCGATAACCACCACCTATGAGCTGGTGATAATACAATGAAGCGGTGTAGTTGGCCATCCGTCCAATATCTTGCTGAGGTAAGGGACACTAAACAATCCATCATGCTTTTTAAGGACTTCAGAAGTATGACTTCTATCAATTATACTATGTTGGTAGCATAATTATTGAGTTCAAGTTGAATTTACTCTTTCTCAACTCATTGCTTAATCCCAAGACTCAATGCTCATAAAACAAACAGTCCAATAAATGAGTCTCTTGAGAACTCTTATCAATGGATCACAATCAAGTTTTCGGCCTATTAACCATCCAATCAGTTTTCAATCACAACTTTCAAGAGAGGTTTAGACAATCATTAAGAAGACTATCAATTAGACTAATCATTTAAGTTAAATTATGAAGACTCTCAGGACCACCAAGTTCTATCAACATTATCATCATCATTCTCACATCACAATCACAATCATACTGTCAAGGTTTTAGACTCAACCCTTAGGTTCATTCATGCAAATTTAAATAAAATCGTATCTAGGGTTTATACTTAAAATAGGAGTCAAATCATTTGTTCAAGAAACAAGTTCTTTAAAATATTTATTCTGCAATATTACATAAAATATAGATATTTCAAGAAAATTCTCAAGAAAACCTTCATAGAGATTCAATCCCTTCACAATTAAACTATCACATCTCATCAAGGTTACATTTGTATTCAATACTATTCACATTTATAGGTTTCACAATTCACGTTGCTATTACCAATCAATGCATCTAGACATTCAATTTTAAGAGACAATATAACCATGGTTTATTTAGTAAATGATGCAATTCTTGTATTCAAGAAATTAACTCATGAGAAGTATCAATCATTTAATATCATGTAAGAATATTCTAGAATTTTAGGAACAATCTCAAGAAAATGTTCATGGAAGGCTAAATCATTCACAATTCAATTAATTCGATTTATGGGGAACATGGAAGAATAATCCTATGCTTTAGTTTAGTGTTACATACTCGAAAGAATAAAAGTTTTTGAAGAAATCCTTGACTTTGAAATCTTATAGCCTAAACTTGAGAAACCCTTCTCTGAAGTTCTTAAGTTTGAGGAAGAATCTTGATTCAAAACTCTAGGTTCTAGAGGAGAATCTTGAACTTGAGCATTTAGATATTGTGAATTTGGAGAAATTCATTTTTGAAAGTTCTTGATCTTTGGGAGAAAGAAAATTGAGGATCTTAGAAGTCACAATATGTATAATGCTGTTATTATACATATTGTGACTTCCAAGATCCCCAATTTTTCTTCTCCCAAAGATCAAGAATGTCAAGAAATGAATTTCTCCAAATTCACAACATCTAAATGCTCCAAGTTCAAGATTCTCCTCAAGAACCTAGAGTTTTGAAACAAGATTCTTCTTCAAACTTCAAGAACTTCATAGAAAGGTTTCTCAAGTTTAAGCTCTAAGGTTCCAAATCAATGGTTTCTTCAAGAATGGGTTGGGATTGTTCTTCCATTACCCCATAAATCGAATTAATTGAACTTTGAACGATTTAGCCTTCCATGAATATTTTCTTGAGATTGTTCCTAAAATCCTAAAATATTCTTACATGATATTAAATAATTAATAATTCTCATGAGTTAATTTCTTGATACATGAATTATATCATGATTTATATAAATCCTAGCTATATTATCTCTTAAATTTGAATGTCTAGATGCATTGATTGGGAACAGTAGCATGAATTGTGGAACCTATGAATTTGAATAGTATTAAATATAAATGTGGTCTTGATGAGATGTTATAGGTTGATTGTGAAGGGATTGAATCTCTTTGAAGGTTTTCTTGAAATATATATTTTACGTAATATTGCATAATAAATATTTTTATGTACCTATTTTTTGAACAAATGATTTGAATTCCTATTTTAAGTATAAATCCTAGATATTATTTTATTTAATTTTGCATGAATGAACTTAAGAATCGAATCTAGAGCCTTGACAGTGTGATTGTGATGTGAGAATGCTGATTATGGTGTTGATAGAACTTGATGGTCCGAAGAGTCTTCATAATTGAACTCAAATGATTGGTCTAAATTGACACGGTAGTCTAAATCCCTCTTGAAAGATGTGACTGAAAACTGATTGAATGATTGATAAGCCAAAAGGCTTGATTATGACAAATTGATAAGAGTCCTTATGAGACTCATTGATCGGATGAATTATTTTATAGGCGTCGAGTCTTGGGAGGAGTATTGAGCAGCGAATTGAGTGAAAGTAAATTCAACTTGAACTCAATAACTATGTCGGCAATATGAGATTGATTGGATATGAGCCATACTTCTTAAGTCCTTTAAAAGGATTTTATTGATTGATTGTGAGTGTCCCTTACCCTAACAAGGTACTGGACGGGTGGACAATGACATCGCTTCGTTGTATCATCACCGACTCATAGGTGATGATTGTCGGTTCGTAAACTCTTAATAGGATATGATAGTACTCTGACTGAATTAGATTGGATGTGATTGGTCTCTGTCTAAATTATATTTCTACTTGACTTATGACATTCTAATTGAGTTCCTTATCTTTCTGAGTTGAGTCCTTGAAGTTGAGTCTCTCAAGTTGAGTTAAATCTTTTGATCTAAGTTGATGGTTGAGTCCCTTGAGTAGAGTATCCATGATTGCGTTCTTTCCTTTCCAGCTATTTTACATACTCGTACATTTCATGTACTGATATCCATTTGGACATGCTTCGTTTTATGATGCAGAGACAAGTATTAGAGATCATAACAGGTGCCTTATTGAGGATCTATCCATATTCAACTGATTGGTGAGTCCTTTCCTTCATTTGGAGGATACCACTTTTTTTTTTTTTTTTTACTTTTGAGTTTAAAACTTTTATTTTGATTTGAGGCAGCCATAAACTTGTCATTGACACCATCTATGATTAAAGATAGAGGCTTCATAGAAATGATAGACTAGAGTTGATGTTCCATTTTTAAGACTTGCACTTTTTCAGAACTATATTCACAATATTGAATTGATTTGGATTGTTGATGTCTTCCGTTATTAGATTGCGATTAAATGAATGTGATGAGACCAAATAGTTCGCTTGGGAGACAACAATGATTTTTGAGTGCCGGCCATGCTAAGGGTACCCTCTCGGGGCGTGATAGACAATGTTTGACAAAAAATAGATAAATTTAAAATTTAAAAATGCAAAAATGTCTTTGTGATTTTAGGCGAGAAAATATGGAGAAATTGGGGGAATGAAAATAGCAAAAGAATATCTTCTAATTTAGAGATTAGAAATTATGTATCCATCAAGGGGGTTTAATAGAAACTTTTGAAATAGTAGGGAATAATAACAAATAAGGTAAATAAGTAAGTGTAGTTAGATAATTATTCTTTTTTTTCAACTATCAAATTCCCAAGAATTTACTAATGACGCTTGTTGTGCCTGTTGCAAACGCTAGCTAAATGATACTAACACACTGGTTTCTTGTTTCTTTGTTCAACAGATTTGCGAAGAAATTTCAATATAGCATGTGATCAAAAAATTCTGAGCAAATCTTTAAAGAGTATATACTTCGGGGATCATTAGGTGCACAGAATAAGATGTGATGCCTTAAGATCAAATTTGGTATTAGATTTATACCATATTTGATTAACAAATATCTCATCTTATCCCATTCAACTAGGGATTATTTTATCCCAACTCCCATATAGGATAAACTAATCTCGTGACCATAATTTTGGGATAATTTAGCACTAAGTTAAGCTAGAGTTTGACCACATATTTTGTATCAAATTTTGAAAATTTATCTCTATTTGAAGGTAAATCTTCAAAATCTGATCCATACTGTATGATTAAACGCTAGCTTAATTTGGTGCATTCTTTGAAACATTTCAAATTCCCAAAAATGATTTAGACTAGTTTTTAATAACTTTCACTCACAAATTTTATTTTTTTAAAAATAAAATACATATTTACTTACACGCAATTTCAAGAACTCAAATTTTCGAGACAATTACAAAGTTTCATGTTTTTTTTTTGTAACTTTTGATACGCATTTTACTTTTTTTACAAAAAAAAAATTGTGAGTGAAAGTTTCAAAAATTAGTCTAAGCTAATCTTTATAAAATAAATTAAAATGCATATTTTAAGCTAATTTATTCTCAATTTCATTGTTGTGGTAATTTTATTTTTACTTCTGCCTAAATTATTTTCAACTTACATTATATTTTTTAAAGTTTAATAAAAAATATTAAAATAATTATAAATTACAATGCTTATCAATTTTACAATATAATATTCCTAATTTTAGTCCGGCCTTTTTTATTTTTTATCTTTTCTTTGATAAAAAAAATTGTAATTTTATACTATCAAATATAAAATCACTAATAATTATTTAATATATGTGATTTAATAAATAAATAAAATTAAATTAAAAAAACTATAATATTAAAATAAAAGAATGGTAAACGAAAGGGGAAGGAAAAAATGAAGAAGGGAATGGGAAAGACAAAGGAAAAGGAAAAATGATATAAAAAGAATGGAAAAGGAAAGACGTAGTAGGGCATGCGCCTTGCAAGGTTGGCAACCTAAGCTGCTGTGCCTTTACCTTTTTTATTTTAATCTTCATTTATTTATCGTTCGATATTTTTATAAATTTTTTAATTTTTTAACTCTGGACTTATAGAGTCGATTAGGATACTTAACTCTCATATGAAAGATTTTGTGATAGTATTTACGTTGGAACACTTTTATTAATATTGAATAAATTTTAATAAAAATTCAAAAAAATATTAAATAGGAAAGAAGTATCTACACGCAAACCCAAAGAAAGAAGATTGGAGTCTGTTGAGACATAAAGTCCTACGTTGGTGGTTAATGGGATGGGTGATCTCATTATAAGGTTTAGATAGTCCTCCTTCCTTGGAGCTAGCTTTTGGGGTGTGAGTTGGTATCATAGCAGGGTCTAGTAGTTAATAGGATGGGTGACCTCCTTATAAGCTTTGGTAGTCCTCCTTCCTTGGAGCTAGCTTTTGGGGTGTGAGTTAGGCCTAAAATCTTCTACATGGTATCATAGCAGCGCTTGTCTCACCCAATGTTGGGCCCCCCAAAAATTATCCATGCACCAGATGCTAACCTCTTCCCTTTGAGCTAGCTTTGGTATCAGAGCAGGATCTGTCTCACCCAATGTTGGGCCTCCGAAAAATTATTCACGCACCAGATACTAATCTCCTCCCTTTGATCTAACTTTTTCTTCAACAGAGTCACATGACCTCAAAAACATTAAATGTTCTAGGCCAAAGTTTCTAGCTTAAAAGTTTTCTTATGTAAAATTTTTCTAATTAAAGTTTTCTAGTTTAAAATTTAATTTTGTAGCTGTTATTTTCATGAAAATATGATTTGAATTTTATTCTACCTTAAGATAGGGAAAGACAGGTTTTCCCCGTAAATAAAGGTAGATTTTGTTATTTTAAAATACACAATTAATATTATTTGAGTTATTTTCCTTTTTTACCCCTTTATGTGTGTAGTGACTATGAATTTAGCTTACAACCTTATAGAGCAGTTCTCTGAGAGGTAGGATTAATTATGTAACTTCATATCTTTAGTTTCTACTAAATTAAAATAAATAAAGCAATTAGTCTTATATTAATTATTTTTTTCGAACATGATAATTTTGGTCTTATACTAATTATTGTTTTTACTTTTTTTTCTAAATAGAGGTGTACATCATTTTTTATCTAAATTTTTGAATTGACTCCATTAGTACACAACAACAACAATAACATTACTCTAATGCCTCAAAGCATCCCATCCATTGCGGGGTAAGAGGGGATTTGTTGTATATAGTCTGACCCTTATGTTTTAAAACATAGCGCGACTGTTTCCAGAATTGACTCCATTAGTATCATAATTAATTTTACTATGCTAAATTTGAACGATGTTTGGAATTGACTTATTTTTTAATTTTTGGCTTTTGACTTTTAAGCATTTTTTAAAATTTTAAAAGTGTTTAGATAATATTTAAAAAAAGTATTAAAAAAAGTCAAAAGCTAAAAACTTGGGGTTACTAATTTATGACTTTTAACTCATAAGCCAGTTAAAAAAGTCAATTCAAACACCCCGTAAGACTAATTAGATTCTTAGTACTTTAAAATTTAGAAATTCTATTCTCGAAGTTCACAGGTCTTTTAGTTCATGTATTTAATCTTCGTATTTTTGCTTTCAACTTATTTTCTTGTTTATTCAAGTAACCCAAAAGGTAAAGTGCTAAAAACTCTAGTTGAATAAATTATTTTATCCTACCTCTGATATGAAATAAATTAGTCTGGTGATTATAATTTTTGAATAGTTAATATCAAACTAAGCTAACGCTTGATCATATATTTTCAATCAAATTTTAAAATGTATATATATATGACCATAAAATTTGATTAAACCTTAATTTTCTTGTGATTAAAACCCATGTTATTTTAAGTATTGGACATGTATTTTTACTTGGCTTTTTAAAAAAAATTGAGTAAATATTTCAACTATTGGTTTGAGCTGATTTTTAAGATTTTAAGAAATATTTTTAAAATCTAATCAAATTTCCTGATCAATATATATTCAAAGATAATTTTTTAAGATCTGATTCAAAATATATGATCAAACAATAGTTAAATGGCGCTAACAAACCAACACACTGGTTTCTTGTTTCTTTCTTCAGTAGATTTCTGAAGAAATTTCAAGATAGTAGGTGATCAAAAAGTTCTGAGCAAATTTTCTAAAGAGTATATACTTAGGGATCACTGGGTATGCAGAATAAGATATGATGTCTTAAGATCAAATTTGATATTAGATTTATACCATGTTTAATTAACAGATATTTCATCTTATCCCATTCAATTATAGATTATTTTATCCCACTTCTCATATAAAATAAATTAGTCTAGTGACCATAATTTTGGGATCATCCAACATCAAATTAAGCTAGAGTTTGACCATATATTTTGCATCAAATTTTAAGAATTTATCTTTATTTGATGGTAGATCTTCAAAATCCGATCTAAGATGTATGATCAAATACTAGCTTAATTTGGTACATTCTTTAAAACACTTCAAATTCTCAAAAAATGATTTAGACTAAAGAGTACATACTTAAGGATCATTGGATACGCAAAAAAAGATCTGATATCTTAAGATCATATTTGGTATTAGATTTATACCATATTTGATTAATAGATATTTCATTTTATCCCATCCAACTATGTATTATTTTATCCCACCTCCTACATAGAATAAATTAGTCTAGTGACCATATTTTTGGGATAGTTTAGCACCAAATCAGCTAGAATTCGACCATATATTTTGAATTAGATTTTGAAAATTTATCTTTTAATAAAAGATAAATTTTCAAAATCTAATTCAAAATATATGGTCAAACTCTATCTTCATTTGGTGCATTCTTTAAAACACTTCAAATTTTCAAAAACAGATTTAGACTAAAGAGTATATACTTAAGAATTATTGGGTACGCAAAATAAGATGTGATATCTTAAAATGGAATTTAGTATTAGATTTATACCATGTTTGATTAACAAATATTCATCTTATCCCATTCAATTGTGGATTATTTTATCCCACCTCCAATATAGAATAATTTAATCTAGCGATCATATTTTGCGATAATTTAGCACCAAATTAAGTTAGAGTTTGACCATAGAATTTGAGAAAATATTTTTAAATCTATGGTCAAACTATAGCTTAATTTGGTGCCTTCATTAAAACATTTCAACAACAACAACAATAACATATCCAGTAATATCCCACAAATGGGATTTGGGGAGGGTAGATTGTATGCAGACCTTACCGCTACCTCATAGAAGTAGAGAGACTATTTTCTTAACCCTCGTTAAAACATTTCAAATTCCCGAAAAATGTTTTAGACTAATTTTTAAAAACTTCACCCAGAAAAATTTAATTTTTCACTAATAAAGTACATATATTTTTTTTGGTTACCTATTCGGTGCCCAGTATCCGCATTGGAGCTCGACTAATTAAAATTTACATTGTGTAGGGCCCATTCGGGAGGGGGTGTTAGCACTCTCTGTCAAAGATTTTTTCATATCTACAACTCAAAACTCGACCTTAATTCGATGCTCATGTTGGAGCTCGACTAATCCAAATTCGCATCGCGTAAAACCCATTCGGAGGAATCACTCCTTATCAAAGATTTTTTATACCCAAAATTCGAACTCAAGACCTTAATTCGGTGCCCACATTGGAGTCTAACTAATTCAAATTTGCATCGCTTAGAATTCATTCGAGAAAACACTTCCTATCAAAAAATTTTTATACCCAAAATTTGAATATATTTTTTCATGCTCAAAATTTAAAATCTGAAAAGAAAAAATAGCCTCATCTGCTGCACGAACTATTTTCGAGAGAATTAATCTCATATTTTATCTTATGTGTGTATTCCACAAACCAAACACATGTGCTTGCCTTTTGTCGGTTTTGGTTCACAAAATTTTTTACCAACTATTCAACACTTGAAAGAGAGTAAAGTCGCCCTTTCTTTAGAAGTTTTATACAGTCGATAATGACGAAAGTTGATTGATATTGTTCCTATAAACTGACACTTCACGTTCCGTGTAGGGTTTGATAGCTCAAAAAACGAAAAAAATTACTAATTAATTTCTACGGCATGGACGAATCTCAGCCGATCGTAGCTCCGGCACCCGTCGCCGGAGGTGCTGTAGTTGTTGCCGGAGGAGGAGGAACTACTGCGAGTTCGGTCGGGAGCATGATCGGCGGCGGAGAGAAGAGGAAGCGAGGACGGCCGCCACGTGGACAGTCGGGGAAGCCGCCACCGCCTCCGAAGATTCAGAGAGTGGTGGCGGAGGAAGATGAGGAAGAAGATGTTTGTTTTATATGTTTTGATGGTGGTTCTCTCGTACTATGCGATCGCAAGTGAGCTTGAGTTGATAATTTTTGTTGATTTTGGGTATAGATTGGTTTTACATTGTCAAAGGTTCTGTATTTGAAGGGAAGTAGTAATAAATTGAGCTAAATTTGGGTAGAGGATTTGCAATTAGTTTGGGTTTAGGCTTCTGAATGCTAGTTTACTGCGGTTTTTGCTAATCTCGTTTAGTATTTTGCCTTCATTTCCATTGTGGAAGCTTTTGTGTTGTAAGGGAAGTACAAATTGGTGTAGAGGGTTCACAACTAGCTTCGGATTGAGGCACAGTTGATTATTTTTTCCAATTTCTGGATGCTAGCTTACAGCTCTTTTTCCTAATCTCAATAAGTATTTTGCTTTCATTTCCATTGTGAACGCTTTTGTTTTGGAAGGGAAGTACCAAATTGGGCATAATTGATGTAGAGGAGTTGTAACTAGTTTGGATTAGGGCGCAGTTGATTGATTCTCCAATTTCCGGATGCTAGTTCACTGCACTTATTTGCTAATCTCAATAAGTATTTTGCCTTCATTTCTGTCGTGAAAGCTTTTATATAGGAAGGGAAGTACCAAATTGAGCATAATTGGTGTAGAGGATACGGAATTAGGTTGGTTTGAGGTGCAGATGGTTGATTTTCCCGTTTCTGTATGCTAGTGTACTGCACTTTTTGCTAATCTCAATAAGTATTCTGCCTTCATTTCCATTGTGAAAGCTTTTATTTGGAATGGAAGTACCAAATTGGGCAAAATTGGTGTATAGGATTCACAATTAGTTTGGATATAGGGGCAATTGATTGATTTTCCAATTTTTGGATGCTAATTTACTGGACTTTTGGCTGAAGGTTGATAAGTAATATAGATTTCCTAATATGTTTATTCTGAATGGTTAGGGGTTGTCCAAAGGCATACCATCCAGCTTGTATCAAACGGGACGAGGAATTTTTCAGCTCAAATGCTAAATGGTTCTGCGGTATGTTTCCCCTTCTTCAGGATTTCAAAAGAATCTATTTACTTTATATTGCTGGTGGTTATATCTTTTCTGTTCTTGTAGTTTTTATGGGAATTTTTGTCAAATAGATTGGAATGAACTTAAGAATCCACTAAAGCAATTAAAGATTCACTCTAGCACAGATTTCACAGAAACCTTGTTGCATAGGATTATTGTCAAGAACTTAAGAATTCCAAAACCGACGTGAATTTTGAACTTGATTAATTGATATCATTTTAATAAAGTAACATCTGCATACATAGTGCAGGTAAAACTGAACCGAATGCCCAACCCTATCTCTGTTATAGAGTTTAGGATGCAATCTCAAACGCAATCCAGTTTATGGTAATAGTAATATTTTGATCCATTCATCTGATGAACAATTAAATTGGGTTCCAGACCTATGTAATTTGTTCTGATATCAAGTATTAAATTAATCAAGAAATACAACGATAATAATCACATATATGAAGAACACCTATGAAATTCGCAAAAAGAGTGTGTACCTTGTATGCCATAGCAACGCGCAACTGAAGACAAGCTAGGCCGAGTCTTCCTCTCCTTTAGTTTACGAAGATTGACAGCTGTGGGGACATGTTTTAGGTTAAGCTAGGAAAGAGGACCTAGCGCCATATATATAGGCCTAAAAGCCTTAACCTAGTGGGCCTCCCAACTACAGGCTCATGGGTCTCCAATAGGCCTTCACTATTATCGGCGCACACCTAGAACATGAAATGATATAGGTCCATCATGAAATCCACATAAATATATGGCCCGTGTCTTGTCCAACAACCATCAACACTTGGCCTGTTTTGGCAAACAAAATAATAAGTTAATGTTAAGTCCATATTTAGTAAATAATTCTAATAGTCCTGACTAGTTTGGGATTGAATTATAGTTTTTGTTGCGGGATTTTCACCATCAATAGAGCAGAATAGATTTGGAGGCTTCATACAGTGGACTCCGACTTGTTTAGGATGAAGATGCATCTGCTGTTGTTAGGATTTTCTCTTAACTTTTTTGAAACCGCATTTCTGAATTGTGGCTTAGATTGCCATTTATTAGGCTATTGCATGCTAATCTGCCTTCCCATTCAAGGTTAGGAATTTATTAAACTCAAGATACAACGATGGTGGTTTTGGCAGTTTCTAGCCGTTTGGAACTTGTCAGCATGTTTAGATAAACTTGTAATTCGAATTTTAAAGTTGGTCTATCAGTTGGGGATGTCAACTGACTTAGTAGGCACATGAATGGCACATGACTGGGTGTTGTGGCCTATTTAAAGGCACAGACAGACCTGTCATAAGCAGTGTGTTGGCCTGGACGAATTTTGTAAGGCTAAGTGCTTTTTGTGCTTCTTTGTGGCACGAGTTAAATACAAAGTTGGGACTTGTTCCTGTACGTGCATGTGTTCCTAAATTCATAGTCATTGTTTTGTGTTGGACTAGATCAAAAGTGAAAAGAAAGAGGGTAGAGTCTAAGGGTGCTACACTGCCTAAGTGGGTTAGAACTTAGATATATTGGTGGAATTGCTCAAGTGGGGTCCGGGGAGGGTAGAATGTAGGCAAACTGTACCATTACCCAAATAATGCGTCATTTTAAGCGCAAAAAGAAAAAAATATAAGTGATAACCAAAATCGGAGAACGAGAAACTAGAGAATAGTGCTAATACCACCACCACCAGCACCAACAACAACATACCCTAGTGCCTCAAAAGGCTCCCGCTCATTGCGGGGTGAGGGGGGTCGAATGTACGCAGCCTAACCCCTATGTTTAAAAAC
>JAOTQJ010000072.1:5042335-5061900 GCA_025642045.1 Solanum sejunctum
CATAAAGCGGCTGTTTCCAGATGACCCATGAGGAGCGTCGAAAGTTGCATTGACTAACTGCTACTTCACAAATAAAAAAAACGCAAATAGTTTAAAGACCCATTTTGCTTTATTCCATTATACTCCAAGGCCAAAAAATAGTCAATCTTTGGCTCCATCCGAGATTGATGGAAAAGAATAGTGCTAATACCACCGGTAAGAAAGTAGGTCTAAATATGACCACTAAGCCTATCCTGCAGGGGATACTCTAATATGTGACATCCAAATACTCCTATCTAAGGTCACATCCTCGGTAAATTCAAGATGCACTATGGCATGTCTATTCACCACCCCCAATGCTTCTTCGGTCTATGTCTACCTTTCCTAATGCCTACCAGGCCAATCTCTCACACCTCCTCACTGGGTCTTCTACACTACACATGCCCAAATCATCTCGCCTCACTTTCCTCATCTTGTCCACCACGGAGACCACTCCTACCTTGTCCCAAGTATCTCCATTCTTAATTTTATCTTTCGTAGTATGCCACACATTCATCTTAACATCCTCAATGCTGCAATTTTCATCTTGACTGGCCAACTTTTTGCCCCATACAACGTAGCTAATCTAAGCACCACTTGTATATACAACATAAAAAAAATTAAGGAAGCAGTCAATGGTTATGGTGCACTGATTTGGCATGACATATAATTGATAGATACTTAATTTCAATATAGAGGAATAGTAAATAGTTGACTGTACTGCATCAAGACTTGTGATCTGGCATGACAATAGCATGTTAGGCCTTGTATGAATGCAGCAGCCAGTCTAAATTATTAGTTGTGCACAAAACTTTTTTAACTAAAAAAGACTCGTTCATTTTTCGATATGGTGCATGAGATCAATTCTTTGTTCCTTTTCAACATTGTCTAACAAGAATCATGGACTGGAAGTTTATAATTTTTATTTTTGAAAGGATTCATGAGCTGTAAGTCTTGAAGATTTTTGTAGTTGTATGAAGTTTACCTAAGTCATTTTGTTCTATTCTGTTATAATGTCACAAAGTTTTCTCTGTTCAGGTTGGCATATTTGTAGTGTGTGTCAAAAGGCTTCCCACTATATGTGCTATACTTGTACATATTCATTGTGCAAGGGATGTACTAAGAATGCTGATTACTTCTGTGTTCGAGGGAAAAAAGGCTTTTGCTCAATGTGCATGAGAACAATCATGCTGATTGAGAATAAAGACCAAGGGAACAATGAAAAGGTATATCATATGCACCATGGTATTGACAGATTTTTAGTCTTACATGTAATGATCACATTTTGATTCCATATATTTTGAGTAAGTTGCTTCCGAAGTCTGATTAGTGTGGCCTCTTATGAAAAGGAACAGTTGTAGTCCTCAGGAACTGGATCTGATAAAGTACTAATTTTTGATCTCTTCATTGTGTTTTTTTTCAGGTGTAGCCAATATTTTCTACTCCCTCCATCCCATTTTATGAGACACTCCTTAC
Organism: Solanum sejunctum; assembly: GCA_025642045.1. Taxonomy (NCBI): domain Eukaryota; kingdom Viridiplantae; phylum Streptophyta; class Magnoliopsida; order Solanales; family Solanaceae; genus Solanum; species Solanum sejunctum. The sequence goes on from JAOTQJ010000072.1 coordinate 5,043,830, forward strand.
TTTTTAGTCAGTTCCAAAAAGAATGACTTATTTTAGACCACAAGTTTTAAAAAGTCTTCTTTCACTCTTTAACTTTGGCCTAGTCAAACGTCTCCAAATAAATTGAGACGGAAGGAGTAATTAGTCTACCATTTATATGATTTAATTTGATTCTTTATGCAGAATCTTGCAGAATCTAACTATCTCGTTTCAATTTTTTAATTTCTGCAAATTTAAAAAATGTTGGGATTGTTTCAATTCTCTGTGATTTAAATTTCTATATCTACCAAAATCCTGTTCAGGTTCAAGTAGATTTTGATGACAAAGGCAGCTGGGAGTATCTCTTCAAGTTGTATTGGGTATACTTGAAAGAAAAGTTATCACTGACACTGACTGAACTTATTCAAGCTAAAAATCCTGAGAGAGGATCAGATAGGATACAGGGGGAACTGAAATATGGTCATCGTATTGCAAATGGTAATACTTTGATATTACTAGTAACTATTTTAGAAGTTCACCTCATCATGACCTAATTGGAAACTCTGTTGTACTTATCCAGTTAAAGCAGAGGGATCTATCATGGCACCGTACAAAATGGATGTGAAAACAGAGGCTCATGGAACTATTATCCCGGAGAAGCTAGGAAATCGAGCCATTGTTGATCAGGCTGTGGATGGGTCTGGATCTGAGACTTCAATTGCAACTCTATCAACAACAAACTCAGCATCCATCAACATCAGTGAAACAGATGAAGTGTGGCATTACCGTGACCCTAATGGTAAAATTCAAGGATCTTTTTCGATGACACAATTGAGGAAATGGAGTACATTGGGGCTTTTCCCACTTGATATGAGGATATGGACAAATGATGAGTATGATGATGCCGTACTTTTAAATGATGCACTAAATGGGCTGTTCCGTAAAGCCCCTGCAGTCCGCGGAAAGAAATCAAGCCAGTCTCTTGAGCTTGGACCTGCCTCCGATGATAGAAATGGCACTGGGTGTGGAAGTTCTACTGGAACAGGGAGAGAATGCAGAGAAATGGAGGTACCCTGTCACCGTGCAAGTAAAGATTCGAATGGAAATGCTGAGAATTCAAGGATGGATGGGATGTCGGCTCCTTTTCCAAAATTTTTGGACTTGATGAATGGGAATAATTCTTATTCAGACAAACTCCAACTGTGTAGCCCAGTCCCTTCATCCCATCATGGGGAGGTGCATGTAAATGTTCCAAGCAAGGAAAGAGTTCATGAAAATGTGGAGCTTTGCATTGCCACAGGTCAAGTAATAAAGGATTCCTGTGGAAGCGCAATGGGCCAGAATACTGATACTTACAGTCGGAATACCCAATCTAACAACCAGAGTAATGCAGGACAGTCTTCTGGACAGAATTGTGGGTCCTCAACCAGTAGTGGACTTTCATTTAACTTGGACAGTGGTTTTGCTTCAGGTACCAATTCAAAAGATTCATTTGAGCAAAAAGGTAGCGTTAATCTTCCAGATCGGCCAAGTCCTGCTGCAAAAACAACCTATGACGATATAGAAGCACAGGCTGCTGAAAAGCTGCTTTTTTTGAGTTCAGGTGCTCCTCTTCGTGCTTCAGATATCCATGATTGGCCTAGTTCTACTCCAAAGTCCCATGGTGAAGCTAAAGCTGGTCAGGCATCTGGAAACAATGAATCTGCTCCTTCTAAGCTTTCTGTACAGGATTCAGGCCCTAGCTGGAGCAGTGGTTCTAGTCTAGCTGATGAACAGGACGGAAACTCACCAACGGCGGAACCATCTGCTGAAGAACGGGATGGTGGTATTGTCTCCATTTCTTCTCTGAAGCCAGCTGAAGCAGCAAGCGCTCATGTTGCCACACCCATTCCTATTGCAGATCAACTTAATCTTAATCATACTTCCACATCTCTCCAGATGTCAAACTTTTCCAGTTGGCAAGCAACTGTTAATGAGCCTATTGAGTTCAGCACTTTGGCTGAAGAGTCGGTGTCAGATCTATTGGCTGAAGTTGATGCAATGGAATCTCAAACTCAGAGTGGTATGGGTTCGCCTACTTCAGCAATAAGGTTTAGTGAGCAGATGATACCGGGTTACAAAAACTTTATTTTAGCTTTGTTTGAGGACCTGAGTCCTACACATGATCCTGCAAAGAGTGATGGCTTGAGCTCAAATGGAGATATAAAGTTGCCTTGTCAATCACCTGTGGCAGATGAGCTAGTTGGGCCATCTCAAGCTGATGTATTTGAACCTTTGAAGAGGTCTGATGGGAATTCATCTAATGAGCAGCGAGGGAGAAACTAAGTAGGCTCATCTGTCAATCACCTGCGACAAACAAGCTAGTTAGGGCATCTCAAGCGGATGCTGTTGACCCTCTAAAAGGGTCTGATTCGAAATTCATCCAACATGTACAGAGGGAGAAACCATGTCTGTTGATGTTTCCTTTACCCAAGAGGAAGCTGGTTTCAAAATTGCTGCACCTTGTATGAGTCAGAACACTGAATTTCTCAGCAGTTGATAGGAGTACTGAATAGGAAGTTGTGAGCCCTGGCCGTGGGACAGCTCAGGTAAACATGTTTTGGGTCTGTTCAGTTCAGAGCTTTGCAAATGTTGGTCGTGATTCCAGTATGGATACTGCATGTGTAGATCCATACTTGAATGGTCACGTTTGCTGGGAATAAAGTGTGGGATAGTGCAGAGGAGGTTCATGGGGGAGAGTTTTGGTTGGCGCAAGACTGGGATCTTCAAGGAAGGGACCCAGGATTTTGTTTGGTAAGTCAGACAGCCACTGAGTGGTACTGAATGCACTCTCAGCTTCCTCCCGAAGGCCAATGAGTTCGTTAACTTTGAGTTCTAGTTTGCAATGGGGTGTTGTTTGACTATCTATACCACGAAAGGTGTCAGTTATGGAAAATTTGATTTAATCCTTCTCTTTTGCACTATTAAACGTATGATCAAGACCCCCTTCCCTTCCCTCCCCCAAGAATCATATTATGTGAACTTTGTAGAAATGAGGTGCAGAAAAATTGGCATACAATGCCACGAGATAATTCTGATCCAGCAAATCTCTACATGTTCCAAACTCCAGTTGGGAATTTGAACTTGTGCATTTAAAAGTGTTATGTGAACTTCTGTACAAATTAAGTGCAGAAATTTTGTACAACAGGTAAATTCTGACCAGTAGACTATCTCTATCATGTGTGCTAATTGCAGTACTGAATTTTGACTCCATGCATTTTGTTATGACTGGCAAGAATCGGTAGGTTCTTTCGTGCGCTTTGAATCTTCTTATAGAGGCTATCTTTTCTATAAGTCATGATTTATTCAAAGAATGAGTTTCCTCAGTAAAATTGTTGTTATGATAAAATCTTGATTTATTTAATCATCGGGAACTTTCAAGTACACAAGTTTTTTACAAATAAAAATAGAAAAATAGAAGATATTTAAGCTAGCTCGAGTTTTGAATGAACAAAACCCTCAATTTTGTAGCCTTTTTGAAATGGGGTCACTTTGTAGACTAGCCCAGGGTAACTTTTACCAGCCAAATCTTTACTGGAGACTTTGACTTATTTTTAATTTCATACATGGTCTAAAATTAATATAAGGGGAGAAAAAAAATGCATTGAATTACTTTGGAACAAGTCATTGGTCATGTAACAAGAGGTCGTTTGATAGGGTGTATCAGTAAAAATAATATATATATTGTTAGATGTATTATAATATCTTATTTGATACTCTCTTCGTTTTATATTAAGTGAATTGTTGAGTCATTTCACATATATTAAAAAAAAAATAAAGATAAAATTTAATCATATTTTATATTTTTATCTTTTTCAAACTCTACACATTCATTTAGTGCATTATTTATTTCTCATATAAAATTCAACCTTAGAAACTTAATTAATGAAAGATAAAATTAAAAAAAAATTTCAACACATCCCTTGAAAAATAACAATTTACTTATTTTGAAACATAAAAAATTTTCTAACAAATTAACTTAATATGAAAAGAGGGAGTATATTTTTTCGTGCTATGTATAATTAATGCTTGCATTTGGTTATGTACTCTTTTGTGTATTAAACTATGTATTAGTAACGCAATAGGATTTAATGCATATATTAACATGATTATAGATTGAATTGCTCATCAAAATCTTTTTTACATCTTTTTCACCATAATTGTGGAGGATATCTTTGTAAATAAACAGTTTAATGCAATAATTACTATTTTTAATATATCAAACTAAATAATTCATAACAATTATTTCATCATAATCAATAGAAGTGTAACTAATATAAACATTACGAATATATTTTATTTAGCATTATTTTTACGCCGCCAATCAAACCACCTTTAAATTTCATGTCCACATGGTGTGAAATTTTTGTTGCTTCAAAACAATATCATGATAAATCCAACATGAAGAGCAACAAGAAGTACAAGTGAAACAAATAAATCATTATGCAATAATAATCATTATTAATGAAACTTTTTGAGTTGCAAATTTAGTTATTTTTTATGCTTATGATTAACTTTTTTCTTCATTTAGAATTTAACATACTAGTCAGCTTATAATATTTCTTATTCTTAGTCCTTAGATTTTTTTTAAACTATATTTGTTTTTCTTTAATTATCATAGTATCTTGTTAGATTTATTGCCTTTTTTTAAAGTATTTTGTCATGCTACTTATACTTCATCGTTCCATTTTAATTATCATAATTTTTATTTTTACAGTTAAACTATATGAACTTTGATTAACATTTAAGATATATATATGAAAAAAGTTATAACCAATAACACTTTTTTTTTTATAATTTTTAAATATTTAAATTTTTATTTTAAAGCAAAATGGCTCTTTAAATTGTCTGCGCTTCTTTCAATTGTGAAGTAGCAGTTAGTCAATGCAACTTTCGACGCTCATCATGGGTCATTCGGAAACAGTCGCGCTATGTTTTTAAACATAGGGGTCAGGCTGCGTACATTCGACCCCCCCTTACCCCGCAATGTGAGGGAGCCTTTGAGCCATTGGGGTAATGTTGTTGCTGTTGTTGATTTTTTCACAAACATAACATGATAACGAAAATAGTAAAAGGACCCTTTTTTTTTTAATTCTTTTTCCCTTATCGAATATATTGAATACCAATTCTCTATTTCCTATTTGTAAAAAAGGTATTTTGGTACATTCTGTTTGATCGATCAAATTCAGTGATCAATGTCGTCGTCTTTGAAGTTGCCGCCGACACACAGGTATGCAGCCGGAGCTTTGTTTGGGCTTGCCCTTCACCAGGCCCAGATCCATCAAACTTCTCCATTGGGCTTGCCGCCGGACGAACGGAGTAGCAGTGGTAGCAGTACCGATTCCGTTTCCGATGATCCTCAGCTTTGGGTTCATGAATCCTCTGACCTTCTAAGACCTATCTTCAAGTTAATTCCATTCTACTTGCTCATTTTTTATTGCTTTTGCGATTTCATTTGATTTTCGATGTTTATTTTATTGGTTTATGAAATGTCGAAATTTGGTACTCCATTTGGTGTGTTTCTGTTTGTTTGTTCTTAGTTCCGCAAATTTTTGTGTCTCAGGGAAGGGTTAAGAATGCACATAATGTATTGGTTTTTGGAGCTGAATTATTAGGTGTGCGAGTTTATTACGTGAATTATTACAAATTATGTGTTGAAATATACTTTAACTATCAGTTATTTTTTTTTTCCTATCTAAAATACACAGTTGATAATAGTTCATCCAGAAAAAGTGAGCATGTGATGGTTTAAATGGTTGATGATAGTTCAAGCAGAAAAAGTGGACATGTGATAGTTTAGATAGTTGATAATAGTTTGGGCAGAAATGTTGGACATGTGATAGTTTAGATACTTATGATAGTTCGCGCCAAAAAAGGGAAAATGTGATAGATAAGATAGTTGATGATAGTTCAAGCAGAAAAAGTGGACATGTGATAGTTTAGACAGCTGATGATAGTTATAGTTTAGGCAGAAAAATGAACATGTGATAGTTTACATAGTTGATGATAGTTCAGGCAGAAAAAATGAACATGTGTTAGTTTAGGTATGCAACTTCAAAAAATCGGGATACTTTAGCTGTGGTGTGGTGGCCAGCTTTGCACACCTCAATTATGAAACCGGCCACCTGCAACTGCCAATAGGTATGAGAGTTAACTCTGTCCAACAAGGCTAAGATAAATGGAAAGAAATTACCTAATGTTGTTTATCTGTTGGGAGTACCTGAGACTTCATAGTTTTCAAGTCTCTTCATTGACCACTAGACACACCCTTGGATGCAAATTTCTGTCTATTTCATTTGTTATTGCCGAGGTTTTTGATTTTATATCATGTTTTTTTAACTGGACAAAGAGTTATAGGTTAATTTGACTTGTGTATTATGTTACTAGTGGAAGAAATGGTGAAAATTAGACCGATAGAGAAGATATCTTATTAAAGTTTTAAATTTGAATAGTAAAATTACATTTATTTGTTTAATGGTGTCAAAAGTTTGGGACTTTCTAAAATGGTAAGGCATTATATGGATCAGGGTTGAAGGAGTATTTGCTAATGTATTATGTTACTTGTGGAAGAAATGCTGAAAAGTTAGATTGATAGAGAAGCTATCACATTAAAGTTTTAAATTTGAATAGCAAAATTACATTTATTTGTTGAATTGTGTCTAAATTTTGGGATGGCTTAAAATGGTAAAAACATTATATGAATCGAAGTTGAAGGGGCATTTACTACTTACTAATTGGAAAAGCAAAAGGTGTATAACTTGTCACACTTTGAACATGACAGATTTGCTCTACTCAACCAGCATTCAACAGCTAATGCTAGGTCGTAATGTTCAGTTTGTAGATTATTAATTTGGGTTCTGTTTGAATTTGTTGTGAGTAGATTTTTAGAGATTGATGACAAGGCATGGTCTGGACTAGAGGAAACTGCTGCCTCTACACCTCCGAAGCATCATGTTGGAGCGGTTAGTTTTCTTGTCTCTTTAAAGTTGTAGAATAGTAAGGTAGTTATGTTTATCAGGTTATGTCCATGACTAGTTCCTGAGTTTATCAGAAAATTTCATTAAATTAAGGTCTATTGTACTTTGGGAAGAGAGATCTGTTGCATCTGCTGCTAAATGTTTTTATTAAAATGGAAAGATTTCTTCTTTGATTTTTAATGTCATCAGTCGATATCATTAGGCAGTGTGAGTAAATATCTGTCATTACTTACCTGACGGCATGATTACTGATATTACATCAGTTTCTAAGGTTACTGTCTGAAGAAAGTGATGATGGTTCTTCAGAAGCAGCAGAGATGGAACTTGCTTTGGCAAATGGCGTAGATGCTATGGCATCAAGCATGGAAAGAAGTTCTGATAATGAGTCTATGAAGGAGAAGAGGCGTGAATATAAATATGAATGTGCGGAGAAGCTTTCAATTCCTGATTTGAAGCCCAAGTCTGATATGGAAAGTACGAATGTTGAAAATTATGAAGAGAAAAGCCAGAAAGCATCTAGCATTGTGGGGGCTCGTTTGAAGTCTGTTAGTGGATCTGATGAAAAACCTGTGGAAGAGGTATCAATGCTTGGGTACACTAGGAAGGTGGCTATTCTCTATGAGCTTCTTTCAGCTTGTCTTGCACAAGTACCTGAAGATGGTAAGAAAACTACTCGGAGAAGGAAGGGTTATGATGCTCGACACCGTGTGGCTTTACGGTTGCTAGCGACATGGCTTAATGTCAGATGGATCAAAGTGGTACATTCATTTAAATGATTTATAAATTTCCATTATGTGTTTGGCTGGTATTAATCTCTGTTTAAGTGACTGGTATTAATTCCTTATCCTATGAGGATTTATAAACATGCTAAATTTTTAATAAAAAGAATCTTTCAGAGCTTTTATATATCAGTCTGCAATCATGAAGTTGTTTGAATGCCTGCTCTCCTGAAGGAAAAATTGTAGAGCTAGAGCATTTCATTAGCTGCCCAAAAGTGGAGAATTCTAAGAAGTAATATGAGCTTGAGAATTTTATCCCGCTTTTGGCTTGTTTGTGATGTTGTGGGATAAGATTTTTATCCTACTCATTTTCCGCTCAAAAAGACAGATTTTTGCATTTGATCCATGATTTTCTGCCAACATTATATCAGGTAGGTAGAAGAAAAGTCTTAGAATGAGTAGGTGTACCTTGAAAAATGGCTAATTTTAAGTCTAAGCTCTTATTAACATCTCATTATGTAGTTGTCTGGTTGGTGAACAAATTATAGTTAGATTGTATTACAAGACTTGTGATGCCTTTATACTAGTCATGTAATTATTTGAATATATCTTAAATGTTTCTTTCATTGTAGTAAAATCTAGATATTTGTTATATTATCTAAATCTTTTTAATTGTATTAAAATTGTGATATATTTGTATATTATCTATGTGTTTTTCATTTCAATTTGGATAAAGATTTTCCCCAAGATATTGATGACCCATACTACATCACTTTCCTTTCTATGATCTTGTTTGTCATAACACGTGTCTTAAAATAATTAGTGAACTGTAAACTAAAAATAATCATAAAGTTGTACTCCTTAATTATTTATTTTTGACTATATGAAATAATGAAAAAGTTTAGGAGGAAAGTTGAAAAATGTGAATGCTAAATAATAAGATGATTGAATCAATAAATATTCCATTCCTTTTCTAAACAATATTTTTAAAAACACTTTCTAAAATTTCTAAAATCACTTTTACTTATTACTCCCTCCGTTTAAAAAAGAATGACCTTGTTTGACTTGACATGAAGTTTAAGAAAATAAAAAGAAGATCTTTTAATCTTGTGGTCCTAAATTAAAGTTATGTCATATGTACCAAAATGTCTTTTAATCTTGTGACCTTTAACATGCCATGTGGAAAGCCAAAATTAAAGTGTTGCCAAAACAGGAAAGAAGTCATTTTTTTAAACAGACTAAAAAGAAAAGTAGGTCATTGTTTTTTAACAAGGGGAGTACAAGAAATTAGAGATAACCAGTAAGATATGGATAATAGATTAACTTGCATATTTATGTGCTCTCATACATGTAATAGCAATTATGTTCAAGTCGGTAAAATAATACAATAGTTACCACATAACGAAAATGTGTATTACTGATACGATTTCCAGATATGGTAACTGACTCCTGGCTATTAATGTGGAAATTTTTACCAGAACTATTGTCAATACTGCAGGTAATTGAGCGACACCTACACTTCTGATGTGGTCTTGAGTAATACTTTTGATAATTTGCACATTCTTATTTTGTTATGCCATATAATGTTTGAAGATCTTTAAATACCTTGATATGGAACATTTTTCCAAAGTGGCGATGGTGTGATTTTAGCAGGCTACTACAGACAACCTTTTTATGTGAGTAATAAGAGTCCATCTTTAGCCATGCCACAAGATCTGTCTGCATATTAGGGAGCTGACACACCTTTAGCAGGCTAATATAGTCATAGACTTCTTTGAATGTATTTTTGAAAATCTTAGATTACAAGTTAATTTAAATAAACTTTTATGTATCCCACATTTGTAATAAGTTCAACTAGCTATAACTCTATAGAGGAAATATCTGCATGGCTGGTTATATGTTTTTGCTTTTCTTTTATGCTAGGAAGAGAATCTGGATCTTTTATATTCTTTGGTTCTTTACATTGATGTCAGCAATTCTGAAGAGAATGTAGATGCATATGTGTAAACATATTTTATTCTGATTTTGACAAGCAGTTCTTTTTCAGTAAAATTAGGTTAACATCTATTTCATATGAAGTGTACATGTTGAAATGGCTCAGAATTTACATCTTCTGCCCGAATTAGCTATTTACTTGAGGCATGAACTTCCATAAACTTCACATTTTGAAAATAATTTTTGTGCTGCAGGAAGCCATTGAGACCATGGTTGCTTGTTCAGCAATGGCTTTGCTGAAAGAGGAAGAATCAAAAGAGGAAACCCAGTCTCCTGATAGTTCATGGGCTAAGTGGAAACGAGGAGGTATTATAGGTGCAGCTGCATTGACCGGTGGAACTTTAATGGCAATTACTGGTGGTATGACATCTAAATTTTCTCAACGTTTTGCAGGCAGATATGATCTTAACAAGCCTCTAAGGAAATAGATTTCTCTGAACTTTGTCTTTATATTTTATTTTTAGGAGCTTTTACTATGTTCATGGTAAACTGTATTAGAGAACAAAATTTTACGATTTTCTAATCTTTATTTTGTTATTAATCAGGTTTGGCTGCTCCTGCAATAGCTGCAGGCTTTGGTGCTTTAGCACCTACCTTGGGCACTCTTGTTCCTGTGATTGGAGCAAGTGGGTTCGCTGCTGTTGCCACTGCTGCAGGAAGTGTTGCAGGATCTGTTGCAGTTGCTGCATCATTTGGAGGTAAATGTTTATAGGATTGTGTGTGGTATATGCGTATATATTATCCTACATTCTTCGGTTTTGAATCTTTCTATGGTATGGTAATAGAGACAGATAATGTAAGGCAACTCATAATGCTAAGATTGGGTTTTGACTGTGAACATCTTCAAGTACTTCTTGGCTTATTTGATGTTGTTCCTGATACTTTTGCTTATCCAGCTGCTGGAGCCGGACTTACAGGAACTAAAATGGCCAGGAGAACTGGAGATGTTGATGAATTTGAGTTCAAGGCTATCGGGGAAAACCACAACCAGGGGGTAAATCACTAGCTCTCTTTCTTGATACTTGATTTTTCTTCTTAGCATGTATTGTTTCACTGGGTAGGATTGCAATTTGCTACTCTGTTTTATCCCCTCTTCTTTGTTCTCACAGTTTCCATGAGTTGTAGTCTTTCTTATAGACTGTCAGTTATCTTTGGTATTTGTTCTGACTTTGCATATCCTCTCAGCGGTTGGCTGTTCAGATCTTGATCTCAGGACTTGTTTTTGAGGAGGAAGACTTTATAAGTCCTTGGGAAGGACAATATGATAATTCTGAAAGGTAAAACAACATTCTTTCATTTCTCAGTTTATTTTCATTTTGGTGATACTGCCACAGTAGCAATGAGCTTTATTTAAATTTCCTATGCGTGTTTATAAGAACAACCTAACCGTTTCCATATCTTTAGTACAAGGATTATAATGAGACATTTCACAATTTCTCAGGTATATATTGCAGTGGGAATCTAAGAATCTTATTGCTGTAAGCACTGCAATTCAGGATTGGCTGACTTCAAGTAAATAATTTGTACTTTGATTTTGGGTGATGCAATACACTGACCAGCTACAATTGTATATGAAGTGTATGATGTTAACAAGCATGATTTCCTAAATTACAGGAATTGCAATGGAGTTGATGAAGCAAGGTGCTATGATGACTGTACTACACACGCTTTTAACAGCATTGGCTTGGCCAGCAGCTTTACTTACTATTACTGATTTCATAGACAGCACATGGTCAATTGCTGTGGACAGGTTATTGTTTGTCTGCTTATCTTTTCTTTTACACATTCTTTTCTGGTGTGGATGTTGATCTGGGAGGAGGATGTTGTGGAGGTATTTTCCTTTCTCATTCTCTGCTATCTGAAGGTTAAATCTTTTAAGAGAAGGTGATAAATTAATCACGAGGATGAGAAAATTAAAAGGAACAACCCAACTCGTTTTCTTATATTCACTTTGAAGTTTTATATCCCCAGCATTTCTGGTTTCTGAAATTTTGTCCCTTCTTTCGCTTTTCCAATGATTCTGATTATGCTCCAGCCTCGTATTGCTTGAATCCTGAGTAGTTGCGTTATTGCCATTTTTTGTCGAAGCTGAGCATCTTACTTCTTTGTTCAGAAAAAAGAAATCTGATGATGGTTGCTGATGTGTATTTGCAGATCTGATAAAGCGGGAGTGCTCTTAGCAGAAGTGTTGAAGAAAGGATTACAGGGACACAGGTACACGAGCCTAAATGTAGTTTGGTGAAACTGTCTTTTGATTGTCCTGAAAGTTTGGGCTTATACAGTAGCCAATTCCGTTATTGGTTGTCCATGAATATTTCAGGCCTGTTACACTTGTAGGGTTTTCACTAGGAGCAAGAGTTATTTTTAAATGTCTACAGGTTCTGGCTGAAAGTGAAAATAATTGTAAGCACTACTTTTACTTTTTAGATTGATTATTTGCTTCATGTGGACCACAACTCAATTTTTTTTAGGCATAGTTGATTGAGTTTGTCGCGATTCAAAACGAGGTCATGACTAAAAGACCACATAATAATAATAATAATAATAATAATAATAATAATAATAATAATAATAATAATAATAATAATAATAATAAGCATATTATTGCTTATCTTCCGTAATTAAAGCAAGCACCATGCTTTATCTTCCATTAATAATAGTAATCATATTATGCCTTATCTTCCATTAATGAAATTAAGCACCATGCCTTATCTTCCATTAATGAAATTAAGCACTATGCCTTGTCTTCCATTAAAAAAGTAAGCATATTATGCCTTATCTTCCATTAATGAAAGTAAGCATCATGCTTTGTCTTCCATTAAGAAAAGATAATGCAATAGATCTTCCATTGAGAAAGATAATGCAATATATCTTGTCTTCCATTAAGATTAAGAAAAGATAATTATGTTAAGATTTCAAGTGGAAGATAATTTTATTTGGAATTTATTCTCCACTTGGGCATGCCTCCACTTTTTTTCCCCCTATAAATTCAATGGTTTGGCATAGGTGTTTAGCAAGAAACAAAATTGGTAGAAGAGAACCTTGTGCTAGAGAATTATCACTTTCTGAGTTGGATTCAAGATTGTCCATTCGGTAAATTGTTCAAGTGTGGTTCCGGCACTGAGGTAGATTTGCCTATCCTTCTTTGAGATTGAGATTGAGTTACTGAATATTCGTATGTATAATTTATGGAATGAGTTCGTATCATGAGTTGAAAGTTTGATATCTGTGTGGAAACTTTAATTTATATATGCAGTTATTTTTGAAAGTATGAAAATCCTAAACTAATGGTTAAATTATTAATTAGTGTTAATTATGAAAGAATTATTTTGTAACTTGTTAATAATTATAAGGGATCCTAAAATAAAATAACTGAGTATAAACCAAATTGAAAATAAAATCAAAATCGGAAGGAAATTTATATGACAACGCTAGGCATACATATTATGTATATAAACATTAATATAATATTCACTTTAATCCATTAGTTGCCTGCTTGAATTTTCTTTTATGATCTTTTACTTTTGATTTATTTTGGCTCCAATTCCCTTCATTTTCGTATCAATTTAATCTTACTTTTTAATTGCACTACCTAGCAGAACTCACAAAATTTATGCTCAAGAAGGATAAATAAAAGTATTTAATTTAAGACAAATGATGACCGAAAGTATGTATTTGTGGTATAACATTAGACACAATATTGAGAATCGTGACTAAATTGGTAAATGATAATTTTTTTAAAAACGTGGTGGATAATTTTAAAGAGAGCAATATCTCCAAATGTATAAAAGAGGGTGAATATATAATTGTTAAACTTGGAGAACTTTGATAATTATTGTACTTATTGAGAGAAATATTGCTTTTATAATTGTGTCTTGATTGCATGCATCCTTATACTACATATCATGATATTTTGAGAAGTTATAAATGGTGATTCGTATCATGAGTCCTTGACCACGAACACATAGGTGGTAAGGTAGTTGATACATTGAAATTCGTATCATGAATCCTTGACCACGAGCACTTAGGTGGCAAGGTACTTGATACATTTAGATTCTTATCATGAATTCTTGACCACGAGTTAGGAGGCAAGGTAGTTGATATATTGAGATTATTATATGAGTTTTTGACCACGAGTTAGGTGGTAAGGTAGTTGGTATATTGAGACTATATGATAGGCTGTGCGACAGTCTTGATTCTACCTTGCATTGCATACCATACCATTGTATTACTTATAGTTATTTTGGATTGACGTAATTGAGATTATATGTTTACTTTATTCACGTCATTCTATATAAATTGGAGGCACCGATGCCAGACTGTTTTTCCTGTTGCAGGTGAAAGTGTTCCTAAATTATTTCATAGTTTATTTAATTTCTGATTCCCAGTCGGTTAAACCTGTTGTATATATATTATATGTACTCATCCCTACTTCTTTCTGTCCCATAGATTCTCGTCAGGATTATTCACGTGGTAGTTGATTTGCTCGTACAGTTGGTTCACACCAAATCTAATGGTGAGACTCAGAGCTTCGAGTTGCCATTGGATTCTAGCTTAGTTATTCAGTCTTTATCTCTATTCGAAGACTGAGATGTACTTATTTTACTAGTTTATGTATTTAGACGCTCTTTACACTCGTGACACCGGGTTCTGGATTATGATTTTATGGGTGAATTATTATGTAATGACTATTTTTACCTATTGGGGTTTCTCCTTTAAGTGTACTTTATCCTTGGGTTTGAAATTATGTGGTCTTTTAGTCGTGACCTTGTTTTGGGTCGTGACAAGTTTGGTATCAAAGTTCTAGGTTCACCGGTCTCACGAGTTAAAGAGCAGGGTGTCTAGTAGAGTTTTGCGGATCAGTATGTAGATGTCGTGTCTATCTTCGAGAGGTTATATGATGCTTATTAGGATTCCTCTTTTCATTGATTCCTGTAGTGCGATTTGTTCATATTCAAATATGTATGCCTCTAATCTATTCTCTCTGCATAGATGCCAATTACTAAAGTTAGAGATACTGAGGATGAGTCAGTACCTACTGTCCAAGTCCCAGCTAGAGGGCGAGGGAGAGGACGTGGTAGAGCTAGAGGTTGAGGCCGGGCTAGAGATGCAGCAACAACTTGAGGTCAGACCAGAGGGGCTCCACCTGAGCCTATTGTTGACCTAATTTATGAGCATGAGGAGCAGGTTGAGGACCCAGTTTAACCTCCTGCAACCTCAGAGGGTACATCGATATTACAAGGTCTATTGACTCGGTTGTTGGCAAGGTTGGAAGATACCCCTAAAACTAGTGATCTTCTAGGTACCCCAGTCCCTGCTATACCTGTTGGTCCTTCACAGCTAGCTCAGGAACCTAATATGGGATCCCAGACCCTGAGTCCATTTTCCATGCCTTCTATTGCACCTTCAGGGTTTTCATCCCTGCTAGTTTCTGCTAGTGCTGCTATGTCCTTGTCCGAGACAGAAAAGCTTTGAAAGATTTATATGATTGGCTCCTCCCAAATTTAATGGTACAACTGGGGGTGGGGCATATGACTTTCTGACAGAGTGTCAGGATCGACTGTTTAATTTAGGCATTCTGGAGGCCCACAGAGTAGCTTATACATCTTATCAGTTTATGGGCATGGCCAAAGAGTGTTGGAGGTCGGTTATTGCTGAAGTCTTGTTGATGCTCCAGCAATGAGTTGGGAGCAGTTTACTGAGATCTTTCTTGAGAGATTTGTATCTTGTAGTCTTCGTGATGAGTTTGATAGATTGGAGCAGAGTTCTATGACTGTGTCCCAATATGAAACACGATTCCATGAGTTATCCCACTATGCCATGTCTAGTATTCCCACGGAGTTTGAGCGAATTTTCCAATTCGTGAAGGGGTTCGCAAGTTATCTCCAGGAGGCCACAACCTCTCTTGTGTTATCTGGCGGTTCCTTTCAAAGTATTGTTGACCATGCTAGGATGATGGCATCAGGCATGCACGACAGGGTGATGGTAAAAGGTCCGGCTATCAGGGTCAGTTTGGAAGTCATACACCCAGAGATAGAAATTCTCAAAGACAGGGTGCTCAGGGGAGACTAGTTCATGCAGCCATTCCTAGTGCAGATAATATTGGTAGGCCCAGAGGTTGTTATATATGTGATGAGTTTGGTCATAAGGCCCAGGATTGCCCCAAGCTTGCTCCTGCTTCTTTTCTACCAGGGGCATAAATACTTCGCTCTACATCAGCTCCAACAACTAGAGATGCTTCACAAAGTGTGACAGGTGGTACTAGAGGTGCCAGGGGTGGAGCTCGAGGTGGCACTCATAGTGGAGCATAGGCCAATGGTGAGTGTCAAGTATGTTATGTCGTTCCAGGTCGAACTGAAGCACAAACATTTGATGCTGTGATCACAGATATTGTTCCAGTTTGTCATCGTTCAGCTTCATTATTATTTGACCCTAGATCTACCTATTCATATGTATCTACTTATTTTCCACATCAAGAGGCTCAAAGGTTGTTATGCATGTGATGAGTTTGGTCATAAGGCCCAGGATTGCCCCAAGCGTGCTCCCGCTTTTTTTCTACCGGGGGCACAAACAACTCGCTCTACATCAACTCTAACAACTAGACATGCTTCATAGAGTGTGAGAGGTGGTAGTAGAGGCACTAGGGGTGGAGCACAAGCCACCAGTGAGCGTCGAGTGTGTTATGTTGTTCCAGGTCGAACTGAGGCACAAACATCTGATGCTGTGATCACAGGTATTGTTCCAGTTTGTCGTCGTTCAACTTCGGTATTTTTTGACCCTATATCTACGTATTCATATGTATCAACTTATTTTCCACATTAAGAGGCTCACGTAAACCATCAATATCAATAGCAAAATAAGTTGATACATATGAATAGGTAGATCCAGGGTCAAACAATACTGAAGTTGAACGATGACAAACTGTAGTGATACCTGTGATCACAGCATTAGATACTTGTGCCTTAGTTCGACCTGGAACGACATAACATACTCGTCGCTCACCGTTGGCCTGTGCTCCACCACGAGTGCCACCTTGAGCTCAACCCTTGGCACCTCTTGTACCACCTCTCGCACTCTGTGAAGCATCTCTAGTTGTTGGAGCTGATGTAGAGCGAGTTGTCTGTGCCCTCGGTGGAAAAGAAGTGGAAGCATGCTTGGGGCAATCCTAGGCCTTATGACCAAACTCATCACATACATAACAACCTCTAGCCTACCAATATTATCTGCACCAGGAATGGCACTGGTCTCCCCTGAGCGCCTTGTCTTTGAGAATTTCTATCTCTAGGTGTATGTCTTCCAAACTGACCCTGATGGCGGGACCTCTTACTATCACCCTGTCGTGCATGCCTGATGCCCTCTATCACCCTAGTATGGTCAGCAATACTTTGAAAGGAACCGCCAGATAACACAAGAGAGACTATGGCTTCTACCTTCACGAATCGGCGAATTTGCTCAAACTCTGAGGGAATACTAGACATGGCATAGCGGGACAACTCGTGTAATCGTGCTTCATATTAGGACACAATCGTAGAACTCTGCTCTAATATATCAAACTCATCACGAAGACTACAGGATACAAATCTCTCAAAAAAGATCTCAGTAAACTGCTCCCAACTTATTGCTGGAGCATCAACAGGACTTCGACCATAACCGACCTCCACCACTCTTTGGCCATGCCTGCGAACTGATAAGATGTATAAGCTACTCCATGGGCCTCCAAAATGCCTAAATTAAACAGTCGATCTTGACACTCTGTCAGAAAGTCATATGCCCCATACCCGACTGTACCATTAAATTTGGGAGGAGCTAATATTACAAATCTTTAAAATTTTTTCTACTCAGACAAAGACATAGCAGAAACCGGCGGGGCTGAAAACCTTAGAGGTGCAATAGAAGGCATGGAAAATGGACTCGGGAGTCTGGGATCCCATATGAGGTCCTTGAGCTAGCTATGAAGGACCAACAGGTATAGCAGGGATTGGGGTACCTGGAAGATCACTAGTTGTAGGGGTACCTTCCGACCTTTCCAACAATCGAGTCAGTAGATCTTGTAATATCGATGTACCTTCTGAGGTTGCAAGAGGTTGAACTGGGTCGTCAACCTGCTCCTCATGCTCGTAAATTAGGTCAACAATAAGCTCAGGTGAAGCCCCTCTGGTTTGACCTCGGGCTGGTGCTGCTTTTCTAGCTCGACCTCTAGCTCCGCCACGACCTCTGCCTCGCCTTGTAGCTAGGGCTTGGACAGTAGGTACTGACTCATCCTCGGTATCTCTAACTCTAGTGCTCGGCATCTATGCAGAAAGAATAGATTAGAGGCCTACAAAACTTGAATATGAATAAATTGCACGGAAGGAGTCAATAAAAAGAGGATTCCTAACAAGTT
>JAOTQJ010000072.1:5112656-5124800 GCA_025642045.1 Solanum sejunctum
TGTAAGTTGGACTGTTCAACTGACATAATGGAGATGAGTTGAGGTGTCTTGATGTGCATACTCAAAGTTGGAGTATTATGAAATTTTGGATTTCGTATTAGTATATTGTAATACTTTCCCTTACTTTGTCATTTTGTTTTGTAGGTGACTTTATCAGGCTTACTAAATTTTATCAATGGACTATAGTCGAGTTGTGGAGATGAACAAAACATAATTTTCACTACAAATCATATCGAAAAACTCAACCCTGCATTGTTGCGACCTGGTAGAATGGATATGTACATTCACATGACATATTGCACATCTTGTAGCTTCAAACTTCTTGCTTCCAATTACTTAGGAATTAAAGATCATAAATTGTTTAAAGAAATTGAGGAATTGATTGATATAGCCAATGTTACACCAGCAAAAGTGGCAGAACCATTGTTGAAGAAAGATGAAGTTGATTATTCTCTTAAAGAGTTGATTAAGTTTCTTGACAAAAAGATAAAAAAGAATGAAGAGGAAAAGGCGAAAAAAGTGGAAATAACACAAGTGGAGTTTTTTTTAATGAAAAGAAAGAAAATGTTGAAAATGAAAGTAAAGAAAAGGAATTATCAAATGGGGAAAGTTAAATACCCCACACACAACAAAAGAGAGACTATTATAAAATATGACACTTTTTCCCCTTTTAATTTGGTCTATATAAATAATAAAGGAGTGTGTATCTAGTAAATTATATAATATTATATGAGAATTATATTGAGAGAATTCATATCACTTAATCATATTATTAAAAATTTTATATAATATTGTCTATTAGTTAAAAAATCTCATGGAAATGACTAAGTTGTAGGCCCCTTTAAAATACTATTATATTAACACCATTTTATAAATAATAGAATGATAAATATTTTGCTCCATTATTTTCTAGGGGAAAGTTTCAATATTCAAAATTTAGTTGTTAATTGCACATTTTGACTATGAAAATTAGAGAGTTAGATAATGTCTTTCACATTGAGTATTGCTAATATACAGCTATGACAACGTTTGACTTTCTTTATTTAGAGAGAAATCAGGATTTTGATATACCATAAATTCTCTTGAAAGAAAGTTTCACTTGCATCCGATTGTTGATTTTGTGAGCTAAATATGCATGCACTTTTATCAGAGCAAAATTACGAGTGGACAAAAAGGAATTGAGCTCCTAATGTATTTTCAAATTTTTTCTATTTTCTAATTGATTACCTTTTTTAACGATAAAATTTCATTTTAAATCTTAATTGGTGACTCTTAGGCAATGACTTAAT
This sequence comes from Solanum sejunctum, assembly GCA_025642045.1. Taxonomy (NCBI): domain Eukaryota; kingdom Viridiplantae; phylum Streptophyta; class Magnoliopsida; order Solanales; family Solanaceae; genus Solanum; species Solanum sejunctum. Next base: position 5,113,946 of record JAOTQJ010000072.1, read on the forward strand.
TAAGTGAATTCGTTACTTTTTTTTTTCTTGTGTATCACCAAGACATCCTTCCAAAAGATTAGTTTGTGAACCTAAGAATATGTAGGATAAAACTCAAATAGGACATCATCAAAGGCTGTGGTATAGCGAATTTAGTTGATTCTTAGGTTTGAGCCTCAAATATGAAAATATTCTTGATAGAGAGCGCTTTGGATAAATTAGGAGAATATGCATGGTAAAAAAGAAGACAAGTCAGATATGATAAAAAAAAAAATAACTACAGTGCATGGCCTTTCGATTAAAATAATTACTAAAAAAAAAATTCATTCACTTATAAGCATATATACTCCATAAATATTTCAAGTATAGTCAAATTATATTCAATTTTTAAATGTATCATAATGCATATTTAATATATAACATATATAAAAATAACTTAGATTGTATAGTGAATATATATACTTTTTATGATTTTTGACAAATTATATTAACTATTTTTTTATATAAATAAAAAAAATTATATTTATTATAAATAAGTTATTTATTGTATATATTTAAAATTATCCTCCTTCTAACTATTAGAAGGGAAAACAATAATTTGCTGGAGATGTCACTTGACCAATATATAAATAGATATTGATTCAACATTTTATTTCTAATCCGATAAATAAAAACATAAGACTTCAAATCCGAGAATTCCGATTCATTCCAATTCCGTTAATCGGCCGGAGTTGATAGGTGTCTCCACCGGCGGCATCTGTTATTTCCGATTTGGCTCCGTTCAGCTGATTGATTATCGGGCCGATTGATTTTGGGTAAGGTAGTTTTTCCCTAAAATTATTGGGTTACAGTGCTTTGACTCTGCTCCCGCTACATAATGGTAACCCTAACTTCAATCGTTAGTCTCTCTGAGATTTGCACGAGAACATACCCTAACTAACACATCTAAACTGTTACCTTTTTGCGAGTTTCATAAATTCATTGTTCTATTTATCTACCTAAACTGGATGAACTATCACCTTTTTGTGAGTCTTGTTACTATCACCACTTTTGTATTAAGACGCACATGGATGTTAGGTTAGCCTACATGGGAACAAATTAATAATTGACCAATTCAGAATTGAGGTGTGTTTTGATACGGAAGGACTGAGAGTTTCGGTAAGTAAAGTGAACTAGTTGAGGTGTGAAATTTAGGAAAAACTGATAGTTTAGGTCTGTTTTATCATTAGCTCAAGAAGAGAGGAATATTAGTAATCAAATTCTGGCACTTTCTGCTATAGAAGATCGAAAATACAGTCAACATTTGAGAATAAAATATTTATCATCCTATATTTAGATTTTAGTTCTTGGGCATGAACGACTTCCATCTGAAGTCATTTTCAAAGTGCTTGGCTTGTGATGTAATCCCTCCGTTTAAAAAAGAATAACCTAATTTGACTTGGCACGGAGTTTAAGTAAGTAAAGATGACTTTTTAATCTTGGGATCCAAAATTAAAGTTATGTCAAATGTACCAAAATGTCTTTCAATCTCGTGGCCTTAAACATGCCGCGTGGAAAGTTGAAGTTAAAGTTTTGCCAAAAAGGGAAAGGGGTCATTCTTTTTTGAATAAAGTGAAAAGGAAAGTAAGCTATTCTTTTTAAAACGGGGGCAGTAGTTGATTCATAGATTTTCTAACTACCAAAGTAACCAATTTACCGTCTAGGATATAAGCATTTGAAATCTATTGAGTCTCCAAATCCAAATCAATCCATCCACAATGGGCAAGAGTAGGGTTAGTATTATTTTTTTATAAGGATTATTATATTAGAGAATTTCTTCCATATGTTCTTTAATAAGTGTTGCCTGTGCTGGGGTCTTTCGAAAATAGTCTTCTACCTTTGTAAGGTTGCAAGGTCTACATACACTCTTCCCTGCCCACACTCCACCTGTCCACCATTTGGGACTACTCTAGGTATGTTGTTGTTTATATTTGAGAACGTGAAAACTAACATCTCCAACTATTGGTATGGTTTCTGTTTTCTGATTATAGTTAAGTTGTTAAAGATGAGATTGTAGCTGATGAATTGGAACTTGCTAGTTTCATTTTCTTGTAGATTTTATTATGGGGAGGAAGAACTTCTTCAGTTTTCTGCTGGAATATACCAAATCACTATCTACCATTGAAACTGTATCATTTGATTGGGAGAAATCTTCATATGTTTCTCTTTCAATTTGAAGAAATCTCAAAAGGTAGACACAGAATGGAGATGTTGCACATCGATCAGCATTGTCATTGTGATCTGATGAGGTACATTACCTTGTTCAGTTCATTGCTTTTCTTCATTTTCGGACAAAATTATTATGCAGTGTGTTCTGGTTATTTCAATCCATGTTTTGAAATCATGAAAAAGTACAAAGTAGCATTGCTAATTTATAAAATAGTGTCAATATTTGGGACTCTATAAACCGAAAGAGTATCACATATGCTCTGTCAATTCACTTTTACTTGTTTACTTTGGACTTTGTACGCCCCTTAAGGAAAAAAATGGTTAATATTAATTGATGTATTCTCTTAGGTCTTGGGAAAAGATTTGTGGGATAACTAATTAATGTTGAGGATAAAATAGAATCTTTTTCTTGTCTTTGCTAGATATGTTAAAAGCGATAAAGAAAAGTGAGAATCAACTTTTGAAATAGTAGACAAGTAAAATTTAACAGAGGGACTAATATATGTATGATTAACTAGCTGTTTGATGTCATGCTTGCAATGCTTAGAAACTAACATCACATACAGAGTCCGAGAGAAAAGGTTTATAAGAGTGTAAAGAAGTAATTATGGTTACATAAAGCTATCTCGTGACTAGGAGATTTGGTTTTTTACTTATGTAACTTTTTCTGCATGAAATCAATAAAAGTAATTGAAAGAATCTGTAAATAAAATGTTAGGAAAATGTTGTTGAATTATTTTCTCCTTTTAAAATTTTAATGGAATAAGAGATCATTTTCTCATCTGAACTACTTATAAACCAAATATAATAATCAATACTAAATTCCAATTCTTTGTTCATTTATCATTATAATAGTACTCTTTAAGGGGACATACTTCTTGATCATTTACATCAGATTAATGAGCACAAAATTATACAATTCTAATCATGATTAAGTGATATGGATTCTTCTTCCTTTTCCTTAATCCCATTTTCATCACTTTCTTCTCATCAACAGACTCCACATGCGTATCCACTTTCTTAGCCTTTTCCTCAACTTCCTTCTCTTCTATCTTTTTGCGAAGAAAATTAATCAAACTTTTAAGAGAATCTTCAACTTCATCTTCCTTCAATGATTCCTCTGTCACTTCTGCTGGTGTCACATTGAATGTGTTAATAATTCCTCAATTTCTTCTAACAATTTATGGTCTTTAATCCCTAAGTAATTGGCAGCAAGAAGTTAGAAACCACAAGGTGTGCAATATGACATGTGAATGTGCACGTCCATTCTGTCTGGTCACAGCTGCACAGGGTCAAGTTTTTCTATGTCATTTGTTGTGAAAATTATGATTCTTTCATCACCACAGCTTGTCCATAGTCCGTCAATAAACTTCAGTAAACCTGACAAGGTCACCTGCACCAAAAGAATGTATTAGTAAGGTAAAGTATTGCACAATACAAATATTCCAAATCCAAATATTCCCAATAACCGACTCTTAATTTATTCAAGAAAACATAGAATAATGCAGGCTGAAGTTATTGTATTTCCATGTCAGTAGAACTTGTAAAAAAGCATCGACTAATCTGTAAGCAAGGACGCGTTATAACAATTGTTGTGAACCCCTTCACGCTCTTCTAATGTTAAAATACTGCACAAAAAAGAAGTCAACATATCCTATCCAATTTATGGTAATTGATTAGTTATCCTTAAAACTGTAATAGCAGGATCAAAATCCGTTTTCTTCCTCTTGATCACTCCCCTGACTACAAGTTTCTTACTACCCCGTAAACAGAAATACATAGCCCCCACTTTTTATTGTGTATACAAACTTATTCTATCTAATCATTTGGTATTAATCTGATTTAATGCCCTGTTAGGAATAGTAAAGATAGGAAATGGATAAAAGACTAACTGTGCTTTCAGACTGATGAAAATCATTAGAACGAACATAAATAGCTCGATTAACCAAATTAGCTTGCAAGTTAATGGTACAATCAATGTCCTCAACCACCCAAATTGACTTATTGGTTGTGGCAGCCAACAAATTCCTGATTTCTGAATTCCTTGTCAATGCAGTCAACTTCAAATCATATATATCGAACTTCAAATAATTCGCCATTGCAACAATCAAACTAGATTTCCCAGTCCCCGGAGGACCAAACAACAAATATCCTCTTTTCCATGCCTTCCCTACTTTCCTGTAATACTCTTTCCTCATCATGGATCTCCCCAAATCCTTCATGATCATGTCTTTTTTGTCTGATTCCATAGCAATTGTCTCAAAAGTGGCGGGATGATCAAAATTCACTGGCTTCCCCATGTCATGTAATTTGTATATGCTTACATAATCCACGGTGTGAATCTTGATAGTCTTGTTTTCGTGTTTTTGCAATTTTGCTTCTTCCATGATGTATGGCAAGTAAGAATTTAGGACAAGATCCTTGTTTTTCTTGTGAAATGTCAGCTCAAAGGACCTGATTTCAGATTTCATAGTGGAATTCATGTCTCTGGGATTGTACCAGTGTTTAGACGTCGTTTGTCTGCAGAGCCAAATCCACGTGAATGTCTGTCCATTATAAACAACTATCACCTGTTGGAATAAAACCTTAAGGTTAAAAAGTTGATCATCTTCACAAGACCTATTATGTTAAATTATCATGAAAGTAAATTAGATGATAAAAGCAATATAACTTTTAGTTTGCATCAAATCTTTTATGATAACAAATACCATACACATTCAATTATCACTATATGTGTGTGCGTGTGCGCAAACCATTACCTCCTCATTACATGTGACAATGCGGTCACTTCTGCATTTATTGGGGACGAGAAATGTGTGGACATGACTAGGTCTCATGTTCAAAGACATCTCACTCCTCAATAACTTTCTACAAGAGGGAGTTGCTCGGAGAGTATGACTTCATACTTTTAAATTTAAGATTGTAAATTCTAATCGCCAAAAATATAGAAAGATGGAGCTTCTAGAGAGGGGAAAACAAGAAGAACTCTCTCCGTTTTATTGTAATATAGAATTTAAAGAATATTAAAATTTTGTGATATATATAATTAAATGAGATATCAATATTATTTATCTGGCTAACTTATCTACGTACATAATATGAGCTTGTGAACATGTGCAAAATTTTTTTCAAAATCTAAGCCAGAAATATCTCAAATATCGTAGTTCAAGTGTCTAATAAATGGCATTATATATTTATAATATTTAGTATTTTTGCCGAACATGCATTTCATAATTTTAGTATAAATCTTGTATTTTTAGCTTTTATGATTAATTGATTTTAATAATATATTTAAAAATACATTAACTAATTAATGTATTTTCAAAAGAATAATATATACATTAAATATTTTGTTTAATATTATTTATAAATAGCTTTATTTGTCATTTTTTAATTTTAAAAAATTAATTTTTATTTTTAAAATTTAATTCTACAAAACTCTACAAATATTCCATGTTATTAAAAGCAATACACAAATATTCCATGAGTTAGGATTGGGTCAGATGGATAGCTATGTATGGATTGGGTCAGATGGATAGCTATGTATGTAGATGCAGTTTAACTGATGCACAGAAAGTGTTTGATGAAATGTCTCAAGTTGAGTATATTCAAAATTATAATTTCTTAAATGGATTTTTATTAGGTTGATTTTTCTTTCTATACAAGATTCACCTATAAAATTATAAGGCCACATCAATATTTTGTTATTTACATAAATATAGCAATTTTTGTTATAAAATTAGAAAAGAGAGTATGATTTATAGCAATTAATGTTTATGTGAATGTGATGTGATAGCATTAGAAAAGGTCAAAAAATAAAATAAAAATTGGCAGTAGGTCTTGTTCCTCAATAGTAGAAGCAATATAATTTTTTTTTGTGTGTATTGTACTAAAGAGGAATGCAACGTTGTTTTTTTGGTTGTACCACGTTTTTTTGAATTACGAATGACTTTTCTCTTTTCTAAATGAATCAAATCTATTTATTTGATTTGACTGTGCATAAAGAACACCTTTTGGTGTTTTAACCTTTTTTAATAATTATGGATGCTTAAAAATGACGTATTGGCCTAGTGAATATTAGTTGTGGTGGTAGTATAACAAGTGTAAAAATGGGTTTTAAGTATGGTTATGTAGTTGGTGTTTGGTACATTAAAATCATTTCAGTGTGGGGATGGTTGATCTGTGTAATGGTAGGAAATTTGTGGTTAATTTTGTTTTTGGTAAGCTGCATTGTAATGTAAATGTGACAAACATTTGGATTTTGGGGTATTCAGAATATGGTGTTCCTGTTGATATATATTGTGAAATGTGAACAGATAACTATATTGATTATAAAATGGAAGGAGTGTTATATGAATTATGATAGTCTGGTGAGACTCATTGCTTCACAAATAGGGGTGGACATGACATGCGTCGATTTGATGATACCATATGTAGTGATTAACGCGAGATTAGTTAAATGTGGAACCAATTTAATTGTTTGGTGTAAGTTTTGTAACAATGATATTTTTGATTTATGCAACTATATAGAAAAATTATTTTGGTTGTTTAAAATTAGACATTAAATTTTTTTGATGTATTTGGGACTATAAATTGATGAAGTAATGTAAAAAGACGATTTAAAATTACAAATAACTTGATAGATTGGTGTAAATTTTGTTAATAGTTTTATTTTTTGTTTATGCAACTATAGAACAGTTAATTAGTTATGTAATTTACATATATTGGTATATAAAAAGTGGATGCATAAAGGTGTTAAATTATGTCATGCGTTTTTGATACAATGTTTAGTAAATTATGTCACGCTGTGTAACAAACTATTTCTATCCAAAAAAAATCCAAAAAAGTCACCATACTAAAAATCATTACGCATATCAACAATTAATCAAAATACCAATAAAGGGGCATAAGCATCTAGAAGACCATTAAGTCATATAACCAACAACCACAGAAAAAAATATAATCAAGACACCACACAATTATACCAAAATGTTAAACCTTGTTACCAAAATAATTGTGCACCCGTAAGAAAACTAACCAATATATCAATATTTTAGCAAAAGATCTAACCATGAATAACAAACTATAATATTAACACCATTAAAATACATGATGTTCACCATCTTGAATACCATTATACATTTCAAAACTAACCCTACCAGTAAAAGGACAGAACATGCACCATCCTAAAATACTATCTATAATATCATTATGTAGTGTAATTAATATCCACATAAAAAAAATTAACAAAGACACTGACTGTAAAAAAATTTATGATTGTAATACATTTCACACAATTTAAATTAATCTTACTATTGCTGGAACTAATATTGATGCATTGATCCTTCTCTTGATAAACATGATTCCCATCGTCCTTTTTTGGTGGTGATGGTGTGTAAGCATTCAACTCAAAACTAGGCACTGTTCAAAAATATGGATGAAAGTATATCAGATTCTTCACAATTTGATCATTTTTTGAGGATCCAACATAGGCACGGCAACGTGCTTGATAGATTAGAAGTAGTCTTACAGTCAATTTAATGCTTAATAAAGTTAAATGCGCATAAGAAGCATCATAAAGTATGGTTTTTTTTTTCTATGTATAGATGTTTCTTTTTAAATAATAACCAGGTGATAGATGTTTATCATGGACAGACATTCAAGTGGATTTGGCTGTGTAGACAAACAGAATCTACAAACTTGTATAATTCCAGGGACATGAATTCCACTCTAAGAGATGAAATCAGGTCCTTTGAGCTGACATTTCACAAGAAAAACAAGGACCTTGTCCTTAATATCATGAAAGAAGCAAAATTGCAAAAACACGAAAAAAAGGACTGTGGATTGTAACGGAATCTACAATTTACATGAATATCTTGATCATCCTGCCACATTTGAGACAATCGCGATGGAATCAGACCAAAAAGACATGATCTTGAAGGAAAATCGAGCTTGATTGCTGAGATGGCTAATTATATGAACTTTGCTATATATGATTTGGAGTTAACTACGCTGGCAGGGAACATGGAGTTATGGAGACTGTTGGTTGCCACAACCAATAAGTCCATTTTGGTGGTTGAAGACATTGATTGTACCATTGACTTGCAAGATAATTTGGCTAATCGAGCTCGTATTCATTCATTTAATGGTTTTCGTATGCAAGAAAGCAAGGTAAGTTATTCTTTTATTTTACATTTCCTATCTTGCTATGAACTTGGATTAATCGGATGTTGTGTTTCAAATACCAAGTGATTAAATAGAAAAAAAAAATTGTATGCACAATAAAAAGTTGGGACTATTTAAGTTTAATGACACAATACATAATTACACACTTAAACTTGGCCTTAACTGATAAGTAAGTGTTTTAACTTTGAAAGTTCACGTCTAGACACCTTAACTTGGTTTCAACATAGGCAAATAAACACTCCAACTCTAGATGATCATTTTGTAAGTTGGATTGTTACATAGTGAAGATGAGTTGAGGTGTCTTAATGTGCATACTTAAAGTTGGAGTATTGACTTGTCTATTTATGCATTCTGTCGTTTTAGTTTATGGGAGTGGTATGAAATTTGGATTTCGTATTAGTATATTGTAATACTTTCCCTTACTTTGTCATTTTGTTTTGTAGGTGACTTTATCAGGCTTACTAAATTTTATTGATGGACTATGATAGAGTTATGGAAATGAAAGAAACATAATTTTCACTACAAATCACATCGAAAAACTCGACCTTACATTGTTGCAACCTGGTAGAATGGACATGCACATTCACATGACATATTGCATATCTTGTGGCTTCAAACTTCTTGCTTCCAATTACTTAGGAATTAAAGATCATAATTGTTTAAAGAAATTGAGGAATTGATTGATATAGCCAATGTTACACCAGCAAAAGTGGCAGAACAATTGTTGAAGGAAGATGAAGTTTATAATTCTCTTAAAGGATTGATTAAGTTTCTTGACAAAAAGATAAAAGAGAATGAAGAGGAAAAGGCGAAGAAAGTGGAGATATGCTCCTTCATAACTTATATATAGACCAAATTAAAAGGAAAAAAAAAAGTGCCATATCTATGATAGGCTCTCTTTTTTCTGTGGTTTTAACTCCCCCCATTTGGTAAACCATTTTCTTCCCCCTGTTCTTTTATTCCATTTTCGTCCCCGGCTGTCTTCTTTGAATAAAATCATTTATCCCTTGGAGTATATTTTCAACATTTTCTTTCTTCTCATCTTCCACTTGTGGTGTTTCCACTTTCTTAGCCTTAGCGTCTTCCTTCTCTTTTATCCTCTTGTGAACAAAATTAATCAACCCTTTAAGGGAATCTTCCGCTTCATCTTCCTTCAATAGTTGTTCTGCCACTTCTGCTGGTGTCACATTGGCCGTGTCAATCAGTTCCTCAATTTCTTTGAACAATTTATGATCTTTAATCCCCAAGTAATTGGCAGCAAGAAGTTTGAAGCCACAAGGTGTGCAATATGACATGTGAATGTGCATGTCCATTCTGCCAGGTCGCAACAATGCAGGGTCAAGTTTTTCGATGTGATTTGTAGTGAAAATGATGATTCTTTCATCTCCACAGCTTGACCATAATCCATCAATAAAATTCAGTAAACCTGACAAGGTAACCTGCAATAAAAAAATATACTAGTTAGGTTAAGTATTACACAACACTAATGCCAAATCCAAATTTTGCCAATAATTGACTCCTAGCTTATTCAAGAAAATCAGAAATTAATGGAGGGTGAAATAATTGTAGTTCCATATCAGTAAAATTTGTAAAAAAGATTTCGACTAATCTGTAGGTGGGGACGTATTATAACAATAACAATCTGTACCCAACTCCTTTCACACTGTACTGATGTTGAAATTCTGCACACAGAAAAAGCACAGCAGATCATATCCAATTTTTGGTAATTGATTAGTTATTCTCTAGCCTGGAATAGCGAGATCAAAATCCACCCGTTGTCTTCCACTTGGCCACGCTTCATGCTACCCCATAAACTAAAATACGTAGCCCTAACTTTGTGTTGTGTATACTAACTTTTTCTATTTAATCATTTGGTATCTGAAACAAACCATCCGATTAATCTGAGTTCATACGTAATAGGAATAGTAAGATAGGAAATGGAAAATAAAAGACTAATTTACCTTGCTTTCTTGTTTATGGACACCATTATTTGAATGAACAACATTAGCTCGATTAGCCAAATTATCTTGCAAGTCAATGGTACAATCAATGTCCTCAACCACCAAAATGGACTTATTGGCTGTTGCAACCAACAACTTCCTTAAATCGGAATTCCTCCTCAGTGCAGTCAACTCCAAATCATATATATCGAAGTTCAAATAATTTGCCATTGCAGCAATCAAACTAGATTTCCCAGTCCCCGGAGGACCAAACAACAAATACCCTCTTTTCCATGCCTTCCCTACTTTCCTATAATACTCTTTCCTCATGACAAATCTCTCTAAATCCTTCAAGATCATGTCTTTCTGATCTGATTCCATCGCGATTGTCCCAAAAGTGGCAGGATGATCGAGATTTATCGGCTTCCACATGTCACGTAAATTGTACATGTTTTCGTAATCTATGGTGTGAATCTTGATAGTCTTGTTTTCGTGTTTTTGCAATTTTGCTTCTTCCATGATGTATGGCAAGTAAGAATTTA
>JAOTQJ010000072.1:5129930-5142788 GCA_025642045.1 Solanum sejunctum
GAAAATTATACTCATTGAATTAGAAGGTCAATGAACTTCTGCATTTTGTCAGTTTTTCTCATGCATCTTTTGCCTTAGGTTTTATGTTACTCCTATATTAATTTGACCTAGGTCGATTTATTTATTTGAGATCTTATAATATAATTATATTCTCTGATCCAATTATTATTTGTAATAAGTCAATTTCGTTGATTTTTTATACCTAATTTAGGCATAACAACTATATTTCAATTTTTAAATTAATTTCTCAATAAATTACTTAAAAAAAAACTAGATAAATTGAAAAATAATAAATGCATAATATTATTCAAGTATACATGGAGCCAAGCTAATTAAATTGCTTGAACTTTTCAAAATATCATCTTACCTATATTGAATTATTTAAAGACTAATTAGCTGCAAGAAATTGATTCAATTATCCCATATATGTGTACAATTTTTCGGGCTTTTTGACAAGTTCTATTACCAAGTTATATCATAATATTTTGAGTTTGAGTTTGAGTTATGAAAATAAAAGAGAATATTATGTGAATAAATAAACATATATTTTTTCTATACTATTTTATGTGACACTTTTTTTTTTGTTCGTCTCAAAAAGAATGTTAATTTAATTTAATTGGAAACATTTTGGCTTTAAAATTTCCCTTTTACCTAGAGATGGACGTTCGGTTCTTCAGTTTGGTATTGTTGAAGTTCGGTTTAGTTTTTTAGTGTTCGATTTTTTTAAAATGAGTATCATACTCCGCACCAAACTAGTTCAGTTTTGTTCGACTTTTTCAACTTCAATTCGATTTATTTTGGTGGTTCTAAAATGATTTTTTGATGCTAAATAAAAATAATTTAATCTGTATTAAAAGTATGTTATAAATTATTTTAATATTATATACTTTATAGGCAATTGTAAATTCATATCATCACCATTTACAAACAAAATTTTAAAAAAATCAACTTACTTAATACAGAGATTAAATTAAAATACTATTAAGTGTGATGAGAGCTGTAAATAATTCTTTAAAATCATACACCGCTAAACACAATAATCAAGAATACGATAATGATTTTCTTTTATAATGACTGAAGCTCTTTTTAATGGTTAAAATTGGGTTGAACTTGAGTTAACATTTAAACATAAAAATTTAGAAGTATTAAATTATTATTATAATAATAAAACTTTAATTTTTTGGTGCACCACGATTTTGAGACCCTTACACCGTGAATTGAACCGTAGAATCAAAATTTTTGAAAAAAAGAACCAAAATAGAACCAAAGAATCGAAAAACCGACACCAAAAAAATAAATTAGTTCAATTCGGTTCGATTTTTTGATTTTTTTGCCCACCCCTACTTTTATCCTTAATGCAATGAATCTCAACCAAATAAATTTTTCAGAATGATTTTAGATCACAAATTTTAACTTTTTTTAAACATCACGCCAAGTCAAAGGGTGCCACATAAAATGAAACGAAGGGAGTACTAATTAATTAGCTAATATAACTATAATTTGAATTAATTATGACCCCGACAAATATCTAACTATAATTACAATTTAAATTTTGTATAATTCGTACGATTTATACAAACTTTATCCATGAGTATAGTTTGAGTTTGTATACAAAGTTGTGCGCAAATCGAATTGTATAATGAAATATACAAATACTATTAATTGTGTAGCAAATTATACAAATATTGTACACAAATTATATAGTGAAATGTACACAAAAATTGCGAATTATATAACAAATTATACAAACATATACAAACAATCACACGAATTATATAACTGCTACTGTAGTTATAATTACAAAATGTGTATTATCTAATATAATTATCAAGCATAATTAAAATATTTAATTATTTTTGAGTGTTATGTGCAAAAATTTCTCAAAATAAAATTACTTAATCGTCGTAAAATATTTAAATTTTTCTTTAGGCAATAACTAGTGGAGAATTAATTCGAGATTACAGATATAGAGACACTAATTAATACTACCTTTCAAATTAATCTCTGAAGCTAAAATTCAGCATGCATGTTAATATTTGGAACTTTCTGGAATCTTCATCCTTTGTAATTATCAACGACTCAGATCAATTAGTACTCTCTTGTTCGATGTCAAATCAACGGCGCCTGTTGTTTATGAATAAAACTAATTTCTGTGAATTTTTTTCTTTTGCACATCTTCAAAGTTTGTTAGGCTTGGCTATGGAGGACAATGGCCGATTTCTCTTGTTGATGAAATTTAGTTTGCTTAGCAATGAAGTTCTCTATGGCTTTCTGAAACTCCTCGTTGCTTAATTCGTCTACTTCATGAGCTGTCTCCGGCGATGTGTCGACGGGATTTGTCACTTCCCGGCATTTCTCCGTCTCCGATCTCTGGAGCTTTACGGAAATTTCCTCTACGTTTTCCTTGTTCAGCTTCTCCGATTGAGTTCTCCTTGGTTTTTTCAGAACAGTTTCCGGTTCTTTGGAATCGCATAATTTCTGATTTGTCACTGCGCTTCCCTCAAAAATCGTCTGTTTGTCTTCGTACAGAGTCTTCTGAACTTCATTTGCCGGATCCAGAGAGGAGTTTCCGGCTGAGAAATCAGTTGAAAACTCGGCGTTTTCGAGAAACGAGTCATAGAGTACTTCAGCTCCAGGGACGTTCCCGAAAGTCGAAGAGTCTCCGGATTGGCGGCCAGACTTCATGAAGAGAATGAGGACGATGAAGTTGCCTAAGATGACAATGAAGACAGGACTAAGTACTACACCGATAAGTTGCCGGAAATACTCGCCGGAAATCCTCACCGCGAAAGGCAAACGAGTGAAAATCCATAACAACAGAAAAACCACAACACAAAACTCAACAACTCGAAAAGCCTTGGCAACGCATTTCAAACTTCTGAGTTTCACAATCTCCGCATTTTCCTCCACTTTCACAACGCCAACAAGATCACAAGCGTCCATCGGAAAAAAATAACAAAACAATGAAGAAAGAAAACGAACAATCCAGAACTACAACTTCATTCTGGAATTTGAATCTTCAAACACAGAATTTTTCCCAGAAAATTTGAAAGGAAAATTGGAAAACAACTGAGATACGGATATGATGCTTTTGGTTTTATTACTGAAAGTGGAGAGAAAAAGACCGAGGATTTTTTGGATTTATTTGCAGTACTGAGGAAGCGTTTCAGAAGAACAAAGTGTTTTGGCGTTTTCTTATATTTCTCCGTCTATGCGATACCGTGTGATTTATCATGATATTAGTAGAATTTATGGTCTAAATCTATTTATAAATATTTATGTATAATTAAAAATTATTTTATTAATAATAATTTTTTAAAATTTTTTTAATTCTTTTTAATTCTAATAAATTGATGTTATTTCATCTTTTATTAATTGTGTTTGAATAGCTTTTTCGAGATCAGAAGAAAAATTACAAATATTTCTGATTTTTTTGCAAATTGTACTAATTCTAATTTTAATTTATTAATTATTTATTTCATGACTTTATTTAACCTATGAATTTCACTCTAAACACAACTAAATTTTTTTAATTAAAAATGAAAGAATTTTTACTGTCTCATCATATTCTTGGTGGGAACTAATAAAAAGAAGTGGCAAATACTACACAAATAAATATTCCTTTAATTTAATTTTACTTGTCATTATTTTATTTATTGAGGTTAAATTATAAAAAAATTTATTAATTTTTTAAGATATTTTTTTTATCATATTAATATGAGAAAAATTACAATTTAGAGAATTTTTTCGTATATTTTTCAGTCAACTAAATTTTAGATTTTAAATATTTAATTTAACATTAGAGTTTAATCAAGTTGATCTTAAAAAATAAAATAGTAATAAGTAAACATGAAGAAAAAAAGTAATTATGGTTGATTTTCCTAATTACCTAATGTTGAATATTGTGAACTAGTAATTAGATTAGCATTGAAGTGTGTCAAATATGGGAACATGGAAGGTTTGTTGAATAAGTTCACATTATGGTGTTATTCCCTCCATTTAATTTTATTTAGTTTCTATAATATTTTAAAACGTTCAACAATATTTTACTTTATGAAATTAAAGAGATAATTTTACAGTTAGTTTCTAGTTTATCCTTATCATTAATTATAGTTATTTCTCTATTACATTTTTCAAGATATCATATTTATTATATTTAAAGAGTAATTTGATAAAATTACTTCATTATTTATTACTTCTTAATTCATGTGCCAAGTTAATAGAGACCAATTAAAATTGAACAGAGAAAGTCATTTTTTTAATTATTACTTTTTTGTATTAGTCTACTCCATTTTGAGGTTTTATAGCCCTCCTCTAATCAAGCAATTATGGCTAATTCAGATAATTTTCATAGCTTTTCAAATCTTTTCTATACCATTCATGAATGAAATAAAAATAGTTACTGTATTAGTGGTCATAACTAGTTTCATTATTATAAACTCAATAACGTTTGAAATGAAAATAAAAATAGTTATTGTATTAGTGGTCATAACTAGTTTCATTATTATAAACTCAATAACGTTTGAAATGAAGTAAAAATATTTTTCCATTATATCTTGATTTATAAATATTTTTTGATTAGATTTTTTTTAAAAAAAACATATCCCTCTTTTTGATGGAAACAAGAAAAAAGATCAAAATTATCCCAAACTATTAGAAATAGAGGGAAAATCAAGGGCATTTTTTAGCTGAAAATTAACGAAGAATATTTTTTCTCCATTTTAATAGTTAAGGGGTATTCTGACACTTTTTTATTTATGTTAGAATGAGGGATATTTTTGAACTAGAAATTTAACAAAGAATATTTTTGAGCAAAAAATATAATAGAGGGATATTTTTGAATCGAAACGTAACAGAGAAGTATATATACTTCATTTCAAATTGTTAGGAGTATTTTTTACTCTTTTCTCATTTGAAAATAATAATAATTGGTATCAGTTTTGAATTTAATATTTTTATATAATTAGTGGCTTCCAAATTCTGAATAATAGTTTAGATTAAATCTACCTACAAAAATTGACAAAATCCATGATTTATAAGTTTCTATCTATATCACTATACTTACGAGAGTGATCTTAAGATCATAAAATACTGCTTTTGTCTCATTTTAATTGAATTTGTCAGTTAATGTACAAATATTAAGAAAAATATTCAAAGATAAAATTTATACCGTGCTTTTCATTATTGACTTTTATAAAATTATAAATATGTAGTGTAATTTATCCTAGAAAATATAAAAAATTTAATAAATAAAAGGACAAATATAGAAACAATTTCAAATATTCACCTTAAACTTTGAACAATTTAATTATTTTGAACCTTAAATTTTTTTTACAAAAAAAAAAGTTAATTTAAGACGAAGAAAATATCTTGTATTTTTAATCTTCTATCGTATGAGTAAAATTTAAGTTAAATATATTTATTTCATGTGAGCAATATTTTTTTACATTAAAAATTTATTATGAGACAAATGGAGGTCAATAATTGAAGACCATTTATTAAGATGATTGAACGTAATTTTTGTGTACTGTATTAATTAGTAATTTAGTATTTTGATTTTATATAATGCGGTTCGAATATCGAGAGTTAAATGAAAAAAATGTCACAGTCCAATATCCATGGGATTTGGTCGGCATGGGTCTTGTTTTATTTCATGTACCATATTTTTTCTTTTGATTTATTTGAACTTTTTAAATTTTAAAAAAAATTAAATGTAAAATTCTTGTTTCACATTTTTAATACTAGATATCGATGCTCATGTTAGTACGAGTTTGGTATTTGTTATTTTTTTATTTTAATTTATGTGATATAGATAAAATTTAAAAAAATTAATTAAATTTTAGTATTATTTTTAAATATTTTAAATTATTAATATTATGAATTATAGTACTCTTTTACGTAATTTTTAAATAATATATGTTATCCGTCTTGTCCCAATTTATGTGGCAAATCAAAATTTTGAAAAACAATTTTTTTTATACATCTTTTTATTTTTAATTTTTCAATTACTATGATTTATATTACGTTTACGTTATTTTTAAATAATATATATTATTCATCTATTTCTATTTATGCAACATTGATTCAAGCGTTAATTGAACTTTTTATATGTATTTTAAATATTTTAAGTTATTAATTCTTATGATTTTTAGCATTTTTTATTTAATGTTTATATGTAGATATATTACTATTGTTAAATATCTAGATTTACAATACCTTTTATGTAATTTCATAATTAAATACTTTTTTTGTCCCATTTTGTGTGACACTTTTTTCTTTTTGATCCGTCCTAAAAAAATATCACCTTACTCTAATTGAAAACAATTTAACCTTAAAATTCGACCCTAAATGAAATCATTCTCAATCACACAAATATCTCAGAATGATTTTAGCTCACAAGTTTCAAAAAATTTACTTTTTTTCTTAGATACTGTGCCAAGTCAAAAGGTGCTACATAAAATAAAATGGAGGAAATAATATTTATTACTTGGTGCATTTTATGTGATCTATAAATTAATTTGAATAATCAATCAAACTTTTTTTTATTTATTTTTAAAATATTTTAAGTTGTCAATTATCATAGTTTATGATATTTTTACGTTCTTACGTAATATATTTTTTAATACTATTTTAAGTCACTAATTATCATGATTAATAGTATTTTTTATGCAATTTCTAAATGTATAAAACACAAAAATTAAGACAAACAAATTAAAATAGAAGATTCATAAAAAAAATTATGAATATATCCTTAAGCTACTCAAGTAGACATATCGACTTGCTGCCTGTTTGAGCAACTAAAATTGCCTCTTATATATAAGGTAATAATGATTATAGTTATAAATATTAATAAGCATGTGTGGAGATGAAATTAAAATTTAAAATTCATGGTTCAAAGATTATAGTGTTTCTTAGTTATTGAATTCTAAGATAATAGTAACTAAACATATCAAATGAATTTCTTAAACTAAATATAGTGTTCAGACAAAATTTATTAGGTTCAATCGATCAAATTCGTATCTTGACTTCTATTTTTATTCTATACATATTTAATTTGTAAAATTCAAAGTTATTCTTTTTTCAAAAATAAAAAAATACTCAATCAAATATTATTACATAAATTAAAATTAAAAAATGTATTTTAAAAATTTTTTTAGACAATTTTTCTAGTAATTACAAATATAACAACAGTAGCAATAACACTAACTCCGTAATAATTTACAAATGAGATTTAAAAGTAATAAAATATACAAACTCAAAATGTCCCAAAGACCCACCCAATTTACACTTGTTCTCTATTCGATGGTTATTTATTACTAATAATTATTTTCTTCGTTCATTTTTACTTGTCAATATTTTATTTATTAAGGTTGAAATTATATAAACTTTGATTAATATTTTAACATATATTTTTTTATCATATTAATATGAGAAGGATTGCAAGTTATAATATTTTTTTATAATTTTTAATCCTCTAAATTTTAGATTTTAAAATATTAAATTTAATTATTTTAATTTAATTTTAAAATTTAATTAAGTTGACCTAAAAAACGAGAACAATCACAAATAAAGTAAACAGAGGAAGTATTTTATTACTACTATTATCCTATTACCTTATGAATGATACATGACTAATTAAAAAATTAAGGACTCTTCCAAATAATCCCTTCCTTCATTTTTATTTATTTGCCATATTATTTTAGATATTTAATAATATTTATTTAATTTATAAAATTAATAAATAATTTATTATATTATATTATATTTATTTTTTCCTTATTATTGAATACTATAATTTATTTTTAATGTTTAAATAATTTATATTTAATAAAAATAATTTTATATAATTATCTATATTATTTACTATTTTTTAATTTATATGTTAAATCAATAATAGACTATTTCTTCCCTCCTACTTATTGTATTCATTCAATTCTTTCTTTTCACTTTTTTTTTTAAAAAAGCTGCAAATAAATAAACTGACTTACCATCAAGAATTCAAACCACGAAAAAAACAAATAATCAACTATCTCTATCACTCAACATGCCAACTGTGAAACCTTTTCTTTTTTTAATTCTTAATCAAAAGCTAAAAGCAAGAAGATAAGAGAATTAATTATAAAATTGAGAAGCCAAAGGATGTTGAATGTTGAGTTGTGGGGAGACAAAATAGCAGGAAAACATTGGTCCCAACACACTTTCTATAGATCACTTTCCAACAATTAAAATATGTGTATTAATATATGTACTTTAGCTTTTAATTATAACTTGATTTTATGATAGTATTCTTATCAAATTATTTTTTCTGTTGCTTTAATTGTTATTTTATTATATCGCTTTATATTTCGTAAATTTTGATGTGCCTGCTTCAGCTATTTAATTATATTCCTTCAGCTATTCCAACTTAATTTTATGATAGTGTCCCTACCAACTTAGTTCTTTAGTTGCTCCAACTTGATTTTATGATAGTACCCCTAACAAATTGTTTCTTCAGGTGCTTCAACTGTGATTTTAATATATTGCTCTAATCATTTATTTTAAGTTTAAATAATAAATAATTTAAAATTTAAAAAATATATAAAATATTCTATCAACGTTATATAAATTAAGATAAAAAAATAATAATTGTTCGGCCCATGCAAAGCACGGGCTTTCCCTTGTCTAGTATGTATATGCATGTGTCTATGTATATGCGTGTATATGTGTGTGTATATATATGTTTGTATGTATGCGTATAGTTTAATGTTTCTTGTTTCATTTTGGTTTAATGAAATAAGAATTCAAAATTTTAAGTGTTTTCCATTTGTGTTTCCACTGATTTTTCAAAAGTTACTCGATCGGTTTTTGATCCTTAAACTTGATCAGATTAGGCCTCACAATCATGGCAACCAGTACTCATTGTATTTTTATTAATGACATCTCTTTTGTAGCGTTTCGTTGTCATAAAATAGAAAATAAAAATTTAAGAATTTTTAATGTATGTTAATCTACCAATTTTCCCAAAAATAATCAATAGACAACGTTGACTCCTAGACTTATATATATTAGGAAAAAGGGTAAAAAATATCTCTAAATTTGAAATATTATTCGACTTAATCCCTACCATTAAAAAACGTTTATTTACGCCCCTGCCGTTACCAAACTCACTAGAATTGCCCTTAGTTTGACGGATTGACCCAAATTAAATTTATTTTATCCATTTTTGTAAATACCCGATCCCAACCCAATCCAACCCAAACCCAAACCAAATTCGACCTGCCCTAAATTATACACCAAAATACATGTTTCCCAATTCATTTCACACGGTAGAACTAACCTCTAACCTTTCGATTTTCTAAGCGTCGTCTGAAGATATTCTCAAGCTTATGAGTTTCTTGGCTTTTTATTTCGAGTTAACATCTTGTAGACGCCATTAAGGTATGAACATTTAAGTTAATTTATTTAATTTGTGAGTTTTATTAGTTTATTTGATTTTGTGAGTTTTATTTATGGGTTTAGGGGTTTCATTTATGATTTTACGGTTTATGTTTATGGGATTACGGGTTTATTTATGAGGTTTTGTTTAAATTTGGAAGTTTTAATTTTTAGGGTTTTTGAATTTTGTTATACTACTTTGTGAAGTTTCGATTTGTTAGGGTTTTTAATTTCCTTTGATTTGGTTGTTCAACTTAGAGTTTGCTTTGTTTTCTTTGAGTTACGAGTTAGGGTTAGATTTTTCGAGTTAGGGTTTTTGAGTTAGGGTTTGGAGTTAGGGTCTCGAGTTAGGGTTTTTGGATTAAGGTTTCTGGCTTTCCTCTGATTGTGTACAACCTACTTATTCATTTGCATGTTGTAATGTGTATCCTTTGTTTGTTTCTTTTAGGATTTATTGATTAATATTTATACTAATTTTTGGTTAGTGTCAGATTTGCATGTTACGATTTGGGAGGTTTTGTAGGGGTTTGTAATAGGTGTTTTAGGTTTTTTGATTTTTGTAAGAGGTGGTTTAGGATTTGATGCTTTTTTTTTTTGTAACAAATTGAAATATGGTCCCAACTTTAAAATATAATCTACTTTGTGTTAATGTGGCTATTACTTTATCTTTCTTTATGATTTTGTCTATTCATTCTTCTATCTCTTCTTCTAATATATTAGTATATATTTTGCAATCCATTTCCGGTTCTCTAAAATGGTTCTGATTGATTTGAAATTTCATCATAGTGGAGAATGGATTAGAGAGCCTAAGTTGGACTATGATATAAAGCTTGTTCTTGAATGAGAAGATTATGATTTTGATCTCTTGTCTTTTATAGATATTACCAATGAGTTCATTGATAAATTAGGATATGTTGGTATTCAACAATTAATTGTATCTGTCGCTTCTAAAAAATTCTATGAAACTAAAGGTGATGAGAGTATTAGGACATTATTGTCCTTTGTTAATGATAAGTTTGATGTGATACACCTGTTGTTGTAGAGGATAGTGAATTAGTTGTTGATGTTGAAAATATAACTGAGTTGAGACAGTCTGA
Source organism: Solanum sejunctum (assembly GCA_025642045.1). Classification (NCBI taxonomy): domain Eukaryota; kingdom Viridiplantae; phylum Streptophyta; class Magnoliopsida; order Solanales; family Solanaceae; genus Solanum; species Solanum sejunctum. The sequence goes on from JAOTQJ010000072.1 coordinate 5,140,442, forward strand.
GGTTGATGTTGAGGTAGAAGTTGATGAATCGACTTCTGAGTTTATCTCTTATGGTACTGGTGATAACTATGACACTGCTACTGTTGAATATGATTATGATTCTGAGAAAATGGAGGTTCTAGCAAAAGAAAGAAGGAGGGTAATCAATGATCAATTATCTGATTATAAGGATTTACATAAGTCAATGACATTTAAGGATATAGATGAAGCTAGAAGATATATTAGGTTGCATGCATTCGTAAATGGCTATAATCTAATCATTAAAAGGAGTGACTCTAAAAGATTTAGAGTTGTTTGCAAAGAAGAATACAATTTTGTATGCTTAATTTCTGGTGAAAGGCATTCTCTTGGTGTTAGAGTGAAAACTTTGAAAGGTGTACATAAATGTGATGATCCATGTGGGAATTACAAAGTTAGTGCAACTACAATTGCTTACTACTTCAAGGAAAAGTTGCAGGCAAATCTCAAATACAAAATCAAGGAAATGAAAGTTGATCTCAAAAGTGCATTTAACATTAATGCTTATTTTGAGAAGTATAAGAGAGCTAAGAGAATTATATTGGAAAAGATGGAGGGTAGTCTCTGTGATGATTACGAAAAATTGGTTGACTATGAAAATATTTTAAAGGAGAATAATCCTGATAGTAATGTTGTGTTTAAGGTTTCAAGGGATAAATCTGGAAAAAGAAAATTCTTGGGAATGTAGATTTATTTTGATGCAATGAAGAATCGTTTTAGGATTGGATTGAGACCTTTCATTGGCTTGGATGGTACTAATCTGAAAGATAAAGCCAAATATCAACTCTTATGTGATATTGGTCAAGATTCAATGAACCACTTCTATCCTATTGCATGAGTTGTTGTGGACAGAGAATGCAAAGTCACTTGGCTTTGGTTCTTAGAATTGCTGAAAAAGTCTCTAAACTGCACCAATGGAGAAGGAATCACATTGATATCTAATATGTAAAAGGTATATCTAAGTTCCTTATTTTGTTATTAGTTTGAAGTTATTTCTCACTATTTAAATTAGTCAGTGTCAGTTACTTTCTTTATTAGTTTGAAGTTATTTGTCACTGTTAGTCACATTTAGTATTAGTTACTTAGTTTATTACTTTAAAGTTATTTTTCACTATTTACATTAGTTAGTATCAGTTACTTTATGAATTAGTTTGAAATTTCAAGTTGAATCTTTGAGGTTTTTAGTTAGTAAGTGAAGTTGTTTGTCACTATTAGTATTAGTTACTTTGTTTATTACTTTGAAGTTATTTCTCACTGTTTAAATTAGATAGTATCAGTTACTTTATGAATTAATTTGAAATTTTAAGTTGAATCTTTAAAGTTTTTTAGTTAGTAATTTAAGTTGAATCTTTGAAGTTTTTAGTTAGTAATTGAAGTTTTTAGTGCCTGTTAGTCATAGTTAGTATTAGTTACTTTGTTTATTAGTTGAAAGTTGTTTCTCACTGTTTGAATCAGTTAGTATTACTTACTTTCTTTATTAGTTTTAACTTGTTTTTGACTGTTAGTCACAGTTAGTAATTGAAGTTTTTAGTTCCTATTAGTCACTATTAGTCTCGGTTACTATCAACTAGTATTTGAAGTTGTTAGTGTCCCTGTTAGTATTAGTAGTGTAACACTTCAATTTTTTTTAAGCTAAGACCGATCATCCTTCATATGATATAGGATATTAATTGAGAATTATTAATTGAGCATAGATATTAAAGTCAATTTCTTAATAGGAGAATAGAGTTGATGCTGATATGAAGTCGTAGTCCTAATGTATGATTTTATAAAAGTTAGATAAATCAATGACTTGTAAGTTGTATATACGTGCTAGGATCAATTCCTAAGTATTTAAAGTATATTAGGTGTGATTTAGAGTCATAAGATATCTTTTACATCAATCCAAGTTTAAAGAATTTCTAGCAACTAAGTTTTCGTATGAATCGATAGAAGGGTCAACTTCAAATAACCATATCTTCTAAATTATAATGAGTTGTATGACCCATAATATAGCAAATCAAAGATATTCGAATTAGATTTTCAACACATCTGATTTCGCATTAATCAGAGTTCAGAGTAGAAAGTTATGACCATTTTTGTGAAGTGTAGAGCTGTCAGAAGGTCCGCACTCAGAGCGCGTTGCGGACCCTCACTGGATGAGTTAATGACGTTTTTTCTTTATAATTTGAGAATATTTTTATCCTAAAATCTTTTGGAGTCTATTTATGGCCCCTAAAATATATAAACATCATTTTTCATGATTAAAACCGTCTCCCTTCTCTCCTAAACATAAACGCTCAAGAATCATCAAGAAAATCATCAAGTTAGGATTAGCTTCCAAGATTCC
>JAOTQJ010000072.1:5154102-5173825 GCA_025642045.1 Solanum sejunctum
ATCTTTATATATATATATATATATATATATATATATATATATATATATATATTATTTAAAAAGCACAAATGTCAAATACAAAACGTTGAACGGCGAAAATGTCTCCAAAATATTGAAAGACTAATATAGTCTTTCAAAATAACCCATCCATTCAAGGGACGAAAATTTGCCATTGACAAAATTGGTAATATCAGGATTTTCAAATCAACTAAAATTTAATATTTTTGGATACTCTTTCGCGAAAGGACTCCAAATTTAAATAGGATCAGATTGATTGATATAGGATTCTCTATTTAGATAGGAATAAAGGATGTTATTTATAATAAAGTTTCTTTTGTTCTTAGTAATGTTAGCCATATATTGTGCGGCTGAGAGGGAGCAAAGAGATCCTTGTAATGCAAATAGCAGGTAGGAACTTTAGCCAAGCAATGAATATTGGTGCGTAAATTCTTCTAAAGAACAGGTTCTGCCAAAAGAAATGTTACACTTCACAAACTTTCTTAGATACAGATTTAACTTCAGAGCAGGACAGGATAGTCAATGGTTTTCTGGCCGGAAAATCTGATTTGAAGGGGCTTGTGATCTGAAATATCAACTACTACCAAATCCTTAGCTTTTAACTGATGTTTCTTGAAAATACTACAGAAATAACATTCATCTGTCCTTTTGCATATCAATTTAATTATTTTTAGAGAATAAGTAGACATTCCACGCAGGTGGAAAACATAATTGGAAAGGAGTATGCTACATAGAGTACTTTTTTATTTGCAGAGAGCCATTCCTTAGCATATGACTTTAGAATTACCAGCACTTGCCAGCAGCATAAAATATGAGGAAGCACTATTTGTGCAAATTACAGAAAAGTTGTGCATAGATGATTTTGGGAGAACACAGGAGATGGAAGAGCCAATGAGGAAATTAAAAGAGTAATGATAGAGAACTACCACTACTATTACCCACACTAACTAGCAACTGGAACACCCACAGATTTTTAAGTTCCTAGAACATCTGTGTAGAGGTCTATTGCTGATTGTAGTCAATATTATTGGCTTGAATAAGATATAGAAATTGGAAGAAATATTTCCCTGAATTCTGGAAAGCTTGCATGTCTACAGGAATATAAGTAGTGCTGAAGACTAGCTCCAAGGTTGACAACTTATTCATGTAAATAAAAACATGTGTTGGATAAAAGTACCTTTGGCTTCTCCTTCTCTTCCTTCTTCTTCTTGGACTTCAAGAACTCCTCCTTTGACATTCGTTGCCCTGCAGCGATACAGTGTGAGATCCAATGAAAGAACAAATTTAGTAACTGTAAGAATAATTCACATAGTTCATGCACCTGTAATTTTATCCCGATATACTGGTTCAGCGCCTCGGCCACTAACCAAGGGATCCATTTCCTGAAACCTAAAACACAAATCATTGTTAATTCCTCAACTAGAATTAGCTAGAGCAGGGGTCAAGCATTAGAGGGATTTGGTGATGGGCATGTTCAGGAAAGCTTTGATTCTTTTTGCATAAAACATTTTGCTCCTCAGGAAACAAGATTTCCCAGTCTCTTCACACATTACTTACTTGGCCTATACTTCAAGCTGACCTCGAAGAATGGCAAACAATGAAAAAAAAGATGAGCTACATGAAGTAGTAATATAGAATTACCTCATCCAGTCTTCCCTCTTTGTCCTATCAATTTCTTCTTTGATATCTTTGCCGCTAACCAAACCAGTCTTTGGTCCCTGCTTCGTAGTGGATGAATCTGGATGTGCCTCCAGTGCATTTTGGTTCTTCTTTTTCCTCAAGGGCAAGAGATCTGTATCTTGATCGGCTCTCGACTCACCTTGAGCACGGACACCTCGTCGAGGAGGAGAAACATCAGAGATACCAGGAAGACGTTGGCCGTACTTTTGCCTCCGTCTTGGTGGTGACAAATCAGCAGAAGGTCTGTTGGGTTCTGGTGAAGGGGGATCATTTCGAGTTCTACGTCTCCTTGGTGGTGAGATATCCATATCTCTACTGTTCAAAGACTTCATATCAGATTCAGGAGTATCATTCCGAGCCCTTCGTCTACGTGGTGGTGAAATATCAGAATCTCTAGTGCTTAAAGGCTTCATTTCATTTTCAGGTGTATCATTCCGAACCCTCCGCTTGCGTGGTGGCGACAAATCAGCATCTTTTGATCTTGAAGGCTTCAACTGGGGTTCAGGTTCAGGTGTACGAATCCTAGTCCTCGGTGTATCATTCCTGGCACTACGTTTGCGGGGTGGTGACAAGTCACCTTCTTGAGTTCTTGGCGGCTTATGCCCACTTTCTGGAGAGGGTGTATCATTTCGAGCCCTCGGTTTACATGGTGGTGATAAATCAGCAGCAGGACTTGATGGATTAAGTTGAGGTTCTGGAGAGGGACTATCATTTCGACCAGGTCTTTTCCGTGGCGGGGATAAATCAGAATTTTGGTCATTATTATTAGCAGTAGTTGAAACAGATACCCAACCACTTCCATCTTCTGAAACGGAACCGAATGGACGTCTAGCTCTAATCTGCTCTAATCTCTTCATGCGCTTAACTTCAATATCTTCATTTACCTGAGGCAGCTCTTCGTCTGTAAAAGAAGACAGCTAAGATATACCAACACCCAAGGATACAAAAAATCAACAAAAATAAACATTTGAAATACATTACCAGCTGACTCATCCTCTTCATCTTCAACTTTTACAGGTTTTTGCCAAACAGGATCTTCATCAACGACGACAACACCTTTGACATTATTAGGTTTAACCTTCTTTTTTTTCTTCTTTTTCTTCTTTTCTTCTTCATTGGTATTACTTTCATATTTTTTTAGGTACTCTTTCAAGGAGGTAGAGGTCGAAGATTGAGCCACCATTATGCTCAAAAGTCAAACTTCCTGCATGAGGAATCCATACCAAAGTCTTTCACTAAACTAATTACATAAATATAACTACAAGGTAAACAGACAACATCCAAAGGAGACGCGTTCGAAATTACAAATCCTCCAAAAGAATCAAACCCGAAAATTCGAAGCTCAAATACAAAAACATACACACACAGAGAGAGACATCCCAAACGACTGAAATAACAGCTATAATATATTAAGCTCCCGTCAACTGTCAAGTTGATTCTATCTCAAGCCCAAGCCCTTTGACATTCCTAATTTAGGAGTGATAATGTTCATTCAGTCTCTTTAATCAAATCCAAATCCTAATTCACTTGTTATCCTTTCATGACTTACTAATATAAAATTCTAATCAAAATCAATTCAGGATAAGCATAAAACAAACTTCCAAATCATAAAATTGATATACTCATGAACATCCACAACCTAAATTGAACATATAAGCAAATACCTCATGAAAAAGAAAAAATTCGATAAGGAGTGTGAAAACGGACCTCAAATATGAACAAATACAGACCGGAAAGAAGCCTCGCCGGCAGAATCGAACCCCGACCTCCAATCCAAACCCGGAAGGCAGAAACGCGAAGTGATTTTCCGGCGAACAACTGGTGGCGATGGCCAAGTGAAGGAATTAAACAAACTGTTTGAGAGTAAACTCCTAAAATTGGTTTTCATTTACAGATATACCCTTTCTATGATTATTATTAAATATATATATTCTTTTAAATCTAAATATATTTATTTATTTATTTATTTTGTCTAAATAAATATTTAATTTAAAACATATAGAAGGATCATGAAGAACAACATCAAAGGGAAAATTAACGGATAAAAGAGCATGGTTAAGAATGTCCAAGTTTTTTTTTTCCTTATTTTGATATTTGTGTCTTTTATCATTTAAGTTTATAATTACTATTTCATACTGAAGAGCGATACCAAAATTATAAAAAATATAGGTCATGCTAAATGTATGTAACATTTTTTTTTAGGAAACTTTAAGTTAAAATAGTATCTTATAGTATTTGATTAATTTTAAAAATTATTTTCAAGTACTTAATTTTAAGTAAAATGACTAAAATAATTTAAAAATCTAAAGTTAAAATTCCTCAACTTTTTTACTTATGCTTATGAGTCATTAGTCATAAGCACATGCTTTTCTATATGTATGCAAATTATTTTCGAAATTTTTAAGTTAAAATAATTTTTAAGCACCTTTGTTCTATTTGAATAATTTATAAATTATTCTTAAGCACATATTTTTGAGTCGAATAAGCGAGAATTTCTAAATTTTGACTTAGGCTTATAAATCATTAGTTATAAGAACATTTAAATAAACTCAAAGTAATTGTCATGCTCCAAGTCTATATCTTGGACATGACTGACACTTGAAAATCATTCTTAGCCCTAAGAGAACCACTTGACCTGACTACTTTACTCAATGGAAGACTTAAGCAATAAATGATAGGCTAGAATTAAGCACAAATACTAAATCAAAGTCTTAAATCATAATTAATAAGTAAACCAACTGAGAAGTTAACAATCTGAAAGAAAACTGCAATATTATCTACTAGTTTATCAAGTCTCTACATGTCATGACTAAAAAATCGATACCACAACAGGTCATGACTACCTCAAACTAAAAGAAAATAACTAAAACTGAAAGAAACGGTATCAAGGAACCTCTGACTGCGAAGAGGTCTTACCACTGGCTAAGTACAAATGTTGAATAGTCTGATGATACGCCTACGTACTAAGGGGCTCTGTCACTTGTGTCTGTATCGTAAAATGATGCAAGTACAAAAGATGTCAGTCAGTGGAATGTACGAGTATGTAAAATGGTTAAAATAGGAAAACTCAGGATCCAATGATCAAATCATAGGCTTGACGTAGAAAACAACTTAGTAACATAAGCAAACCAATATAAGTAAAACATCTGATTTAATACATAAATAAATGCAACTCAGGTTGTATCTAAAAAATATATATACCTTAGCTTGGGGAGTTTCTCTAACCGACAACTATCACTATGAGCAGCATGATAGTAATATAATGTTTGACCCACATTGTCAAAGTCATCCAATATCTTGCCAGGGTAAGGGATGAAGCTAAACTTATGGATTCATCTAAATTGGGTCATCTGAGTGACATATGGGGAGTCATACAATATTGATACGATCCTATCCTACTTGGTTACATAGTTTATGAGTTTGAATTATTATTACTCTTACTCGTATCGATACTCGATACTACTCCCAAAATATTATTTATATGCTCATAAATGTAAGAGTATTATTACTCAAAGATGTATCTTTAACTATTTGGGACTTAACCTTGCTTTAGCTTTTTTGAACTTTTCTTAAACTTGTCTCTTCGTTTAGTCTCAAGAAAATCTTTTAACTCAAACTGTACATAAACCTTGATAAATCCTTGTAGTAAACTAATCATTCTTCAATACAAGTGAAACATGATAGAAAAATAGTTCTCAACTTAGCTAGGGTTCTTGTAACTATAGTAATACTTCATGAGTTTAAAGAAACATGCTCAATAATGAAGTTCTTAGAATAAGAATAATAATTGTAATAACAGTTGCATGGTAAAACCTTTGTATTTCTCAATAGCATTGTCTTGGCTCCTGGCTAGATTTCTTGCTAAGCAACATAGAATAGACATGAAAATAAGATTTTAGGTAGCCTTACATACCTGTAGCACGAAAATTCTTTGAAAAGCTTGAAGAATTTTTTTACCCTAGTCCTTCTCCTTTTTTCCTAAACTCTGTTCTTAGGATAACATACGTGCTCCTCTCATTTCTTTCTCTCTATTTTTCTCTAGTTTTTATTTAGATGAGAGATACAAATCATAGATTAAAATTAATGATTGAGATTTAATAAATTAAAACTAAACCTTATCATAATTAAGATAATAATTTTATATATTTACTCCCAAAATATAAGACGAGGTCATAATTTAAAGTATAGTTGGATACGTCAAATCAAACCACTAATGAATTTTTTTTTCTTAATTGCAATTTGATGTGGTTTTGAATTCTTTTGTTTTCACCCCTATCATAGACTCTTTACAACATGTGAAAACATTCAAAAAATATGAATCAAAAGTGTCTGAGTGAAACACTTTATCATGTATTATTCAAATGGTCAATTGAAAACAACAATAATTTGAATGGGAGTCTACGAAGTCGTGTCTAGTAGAGTCTTATTTATGGGTGTGTTGTACAACACACTTCATAAGCAGGAGGCTATAGGACATTAGGAAGTGTTACCCTTCTTCTATGATCTGAAATCGTGTTATAAAGTTAACTTGTGAAATCCTGCTTTTAACTCATCCATTTTACGCTTACAGAAAATGTTGCCTAAGAGAACAGCCACTCAAAGAGATGCCCCAGCTCCCGTTACTGAGAACATCTAACCAGAGGCTCCGATTAGATTGAGGCAAGGAGACGGGGATGCCCCGCAAGGGCTACTGAGGTCCTTCAGGTGCCCCCTGCTCAACCCCAGCCAACTCCCACTACTGAGGTAGAATTCAGAAGAGTCATCACCATGCTAACTCAGTTGGTGGCCTCATAGGGGAACAACCAAGGTTCTCAGACTCCTAGTTCTGGATCGCAGGAGCCCTGAGCTGCAACCTGGCTTAGGGACTTCTTGAGGATGAACCTGCCAGTATATACGGGGTCGAAGGTGAAGGAGGACCCGCAGAACTTTATTGACGAGATATATAAGGTTTAAGGGCTATGCATGCAGATGAGCTTAAAGGAGTTGAGGTTGCATCCTACTAGCTGAAGGACATGGCTAATGTGTGTTACACTCAGTGGGAATGTAATAGAGGTGAGGATGCGGAGACTGCAACATGGGAGGAGTTTGAAGCCGCTTTCCTTGATCACTTCTTTCCTCAAGAATTGAGGGAAGCGAAGGCGGATGAGTTGTGAATTTGAAGCAGGGAGGGATGACTGTGAAGGAGTATAGCCTTAAGTTTATCAAACTATCAAGGTATGCTCCTGATATTATGAAAGATATAAGGCAGAAGATGAGGAGATTTGTGTTTGGCCGTGCTAGACATATGCAGAGAGAGTGTAAGGCTACGTTGCTGATTCTTGGCATGGACATCTCTAGAATTGTGGTGTACGCCTAGTAAACAAATAAAGATAAGAGGAGGGATAGGAAAGAGCATCTGAGTAAGAAACTGAAGTCAGCGGGACATGAGCCTAGCCCGTAGAGACAGCATAGAGGTGACAAATCTTATTTTCAGAAGAGATCATCATATCCTGTACCATCAACAGCAAGTACGCCCATGCAGTCGACCAGGTATGAGCAGAAATCTTAGAGTTATCATACTTTTAGGACCCCGGGCGCCCTATCTCAGGCCAGTGTGACCCAAGGTATAAGGGGAAAACCACCTTACAGTAAGTGTAGTAAGCTTCATCTAGATGTGTGCCGTGTTGGCAAAGATGTATGCTATGCATGTGGTCAGGCTGGTTATTTTAGTTATGAGTGCCCGAAGAGGAGGCGAGGTGAGGGGAGAAATAGAGCTCAGCACCCCCAGTGGGTAACTAGCAGAGGGGTACCACTATGGGTAAGGAGGCAGGACTAATCGCCTTTGTCCTATGGGTAATCGACAGGAGCAAAAGGCTACATCAGATGTTGTCATGGGTATGCTTCGTGTCTTTACTCATGGTTGTTATGCATTTATTGATCCAGGTGCCACCTTATCTTTTTATAACTCCTTATGTGGCTAGAAAGTTTGGTATTCTTCCCGAGTATTTGCTTGAGCCATTTTCTGTCTCTACCCTTACTAGAGAGTCTATCTTAGCTGAGAGAGTTTACAAGGATTGTGTGGTGTCTACCTATTATAAAGACACATTAGCTGATTTGGTAGAGTTGGAGATGGTTGATTTTGATGTAACAATGACCATAGATTGTATTCATGCCTGTTATGCTTCTGTTGACCGTAGAACTCGAATGGTTAGGTTCTAATTTCCTAATAAGCCTGTCTTAGACTGGAAAAGGAGTTCTGTTTTTCTTAAGGGTATATTCATATCATATCTTAGAGCTAGAAAGTTGATATCCAAGGGTTGTATTTATCATCTTGTAGAGTGAAGTCTGATAATGTTAAGTCTCTTACTCTTGAGTCAATTCTGATAGTGAATGAGTTTCCCGAGGTCTTTCTTGATAATCTTCCTAGAGTCCCTCCTAATAGAGAGATTAACTTTAGGATTGATGTTTTTCCCACGACCAAACCTATCTCAATTTCACCCTATAGAATGGCCCCCACAGAGTTGAAAAAATTAAAAGAGCAATTGAAAGACTTGTTAGAGAAAGGTTTCATAAGGCCTAGTGTCTTACCTTGGGGTGCTCCCGTACTATTCGTGCATAAGAAATATGGGTCTTTGAGGATGTGTATAGACTAGCGGCAGTTGAATAAGGTTACCATAAAGAATAAGTATCCTCTTTGACCAGCTTCAGGGTGTTACTTGTTTCTCCAAGATAGACCTCAGATTGGGTTACCATCAGTTGAAGGTGAGGAAAAGTGATAATCCAAAGACAACCTTTAGGACATGGTATGGCCACTTTGAGTTCTTGATTATGTCCTTCGGATTGACAAATACACCTGCAGCTTTCATGGACTTGATGAACAGCATATTCAAACCATATCTTAACATGTTTGTGATCGTATTTATTGATGACATCCTAGTGTATTCTAGGAATGAAGAGGAGCATGCTAATCACCTTAGAGTAGTTTTGCAAATACTCAAAGATTATGAGTTGTATGTGAAATTCTCCAAGTGTGAGTTTTGGCTCAAGTCAGTGGCTTTCTTAGGCCATGTTGTTTTGGGAGAAGAGATCGTATTTAGGTGGATAAGTAAAAGATTGAGGCTGTTAAGAACTGGCCAAGACCCACTTCTCCCATAGAAATAAGGAGTTTCTTAGGTTTGGCCAGATACTATTGCAGATTTGTTGAAGGCTTATGTTCTCTGTCAGCACCATTGACTAAGCTAACCCAGAAGAAGACCAAGTTTTAGTGGTCTGAAGCATGTGAAAAGGGTTTTCATGAGTTGAAGACTAGATTGACTGCATCAGCAGTGTTGACCTTGCCAGATAGGACGGGTGACTTCGTGATATACTATGACGCATCCAGAGTGGGATTGGGATATGTTTTTATGCAAAAGGGGAAGGTGATAGCTTATGCTTCCAGACAGCTTAAGATCCATGAGAAGAATTATCTGACTCATGATCTTGAGTTGCCAGAGGTAGTGTTTGCACTTAAAATTTGGCGTTACTATCTGTATGGAGTGCATGTGGACGTGTTCACTGACCACAAGAGCTTGCAGTACGTGTTCAGTCAGAAAGACTCAACCTGCGGCAGAGGAGGTGACTGGAGTTGCTCAAGGATTATGATATGAGCATCCTCTACCACTCAGGTAAAACTAACATTGTTGTTGATGCTCTTAGCAGGATGCCCATGGGTAGCACTACCCATGTGGAGGAGGGGAAGAGAGAGTCAACCAAGGAGGTGCACACATTAGGTCGATTGAGAGTGCAACTTGAGGAGAACAATGAAGACGGGTTTAATGTTTAGAATGGTTCTGCCTTATCCTTATTGTCTAAGGTAAAGAAAAAAGCAAGACCAAGACCCTGTCTTACTCCAATTGAAAGAAGCAGTTCACAAGCAGAAAGTGATAGTTTTCTCCAAAAGGGGAGATGGGATATTAAGATATCAAGGGAGATTGTGCGTACCTGATGTTGATGGTGTTCAAATGAAATCATGGATAAAGCACATAGTACAAGATATTCCATTTATCCTGGTTCCACCAAGATGTACCATGACTTGAGGGAAGTCTATTGGTGGAATGGGATGAAGAAAGACATTACTGAATTTATTTCTAAGTGTCCTAATAGCCAACAAGTTAATGTCAAACATCAGAAATCGTGTGGGTTAGCTCAGAACTTTGAAATTCCAGAGTGGAAATGTGAGGTGATCAACATGGATTCATTACCCACTTACCAAGATCCAGAAAGCAGTATGATTCGATATGGGTGATTGTTAATAGAATGACTAAATCAACCTACTTTTTGGCAGTAAAGATAACTTATACAGCTGAGGAGTATGCCCGACTTTACATTCGGGAGATTGTGAGATTGCATGGGGTTCCCTTGTCTATCATCTCAGACAAAGGAGCTCAATTCACCTCTCAATTTTGGAGATCTTTCGAGAAGGAATTGGGAATGAAGGTAATTTGAGTACAGTTTTTCACCCTCAGACAGATGGGCAGGCAGAGCACACTATTCAGACTTTGGAGGATATGTTAAGGGCATGTGTTATTGACTTCAAAGGAAACTAGGATGATTATTTATCATTAATTTAGTTCATGTATAATAATAGCTATCATGCTAGCATTCAGATGGCCCCGTATGAGGCATTATATGGAAGGAGATGTAGATCCTCGATTGGCTGGTTTGAGGTAGATGAAGCTGAGTTGATTGGGCTTGACCTCGTATACCAGTCTATGGAGAAAGTGAAAGTCATCCGGGAAAGGTTGAAAATAGCCCAGAGTCGCCAAAAGTCATATACATATGTGATAAGAAGAGACTTGGAGTTCAAGGTAGATGATTGAGTGTACTTGAAAGTGTCACCCATGAAGGATGTCATGAGATTTGGAAAGAAGGGGAAGTTAAGTCCCCGTTATATCGAGCCATACCAGATTGTAAGAAGGATTAGGAAGGTTGCTTACGAGTTAGACTTGCCTTCCGAGCTAGATGGAGTTCACCCGGTATTTCATATATCTATGCTGAAGAAGTGTTTGGGGGATCCAGCCTTAGCAATTCCTGTGGAGAGTATGGGTGTGAAAGACATCTTATTGTAAGAAGAAATTTCAGTCCATATCCCTGACCAACAAGTTCGCAAGTTGAGAAATAAAGAGATAGCCTCCGTTAAAGTCTTATGGAGGAATTAATTTATTAAGGAAGCAATGTGGGAAGCTGAGGAAACGATGAAACTCAAATACTCGCATCTACTAGTGCCAAATGATGGCGATGTTGAAGGTAAATATTCTTAATCCTATCAATTTTGAATGTTTCTTTTTATCAAGTTGATGTTTTGTGTTACTCCAATCTCGAGTCTAAGACAGAGATAGATAGATAATGGATAGTGAGAGTTCAAGTATTCCCGAGTGAAGAATGAGATGAGTTCTAAAAGTTATTCGAATCCCCGTTCGACCTTTACTTATCATTCCAGAATAAATGATTCCAAGGGGGAGATGATGTAACACCCCATAAAATTATTAAAATGCCCCTAAACTATATCGTGCGCACAATGTGTCTTCCCAAGCTCTGATAAGAAATTTGACACTGGATTTGCGATCAGTGAAAAAAATTGAATCAGAAAATGGTTTCGACTCGATTTTAACGCGAAAAAATGCGAATTAATTTTTTAAAAGAGAGACTAAAATAGAGGGGTTTTCGCACCCCTTTCGCGGTGCGGAGAGGATGCGGAGCCACACTTGTCTTTTTCAAAAATTTATGAAAATTGAGAATTTCACGAAAAAATGGAAAAAAATCTCTAGTGAACCGTCGCGCACTAGTGCATGAGGGCATTATTTCTTTTCATTAAGTTGGGAAGGGTAATTCTGTCCTTTCTAATATATTTTAATATCCCCAGGTCAATTTTTAAAGGTATTCTAATACAAAAGGATTTTAAACCCAAAAATCTTTTAAGTCTCTTAATTTTTACGCAAGTTAGAGAGAAGAAGAAGAGAGAAAGAGTAAGAAATTTCAAGAGTTTTCCAATTCCATGAATAAATCTCCATTCTCAGGTATGTAAAGGCTACCCAAAAGCATGGAATTGACCTTCCATGTGCCAATGTAGGTTTAGGATGAAAGAAAATCATATCTAGAAGTCATGATTTATGAATTCGTGAAAGTTCTTGGATAATTGCTTTAAATTCTTGGATATTATCTTGAGTTCTTAAACATATTCTTTAAACTCTATTTCCATATCCTAAATTGATGATCATTATGCTTAAAGTTTATGATATACTTACATATTTATGTGATTGTGATTAAGCTCTTATAAATTCTCTCTATATAGACTTTAATAATGAACTTAAGGGGATGTCTAGAGTCTTGAACGTCTGAATGTAATGTCTGACTGAGTCTGAGTCTTGAGGAGAGTGTGTTGATGACTGTGATAGCTGGAATTAGTATTGATAGAGTTGAATGAATATATCCCCTGAAAGTTTGAAAAGATAGACTTGCCCGTAGAGGTTGGGTGATTGAAAGTTCTTGATGGATTGATAGATTTATGAGCATGTTGAGTCCTCGAAGGAGTATTAACATCGAAATGGGTAAGAGTGAATCTCACTCGAACCCATTAACTACTTGGCCAGCGTAAGAGTGGATTGAACCATGAAAGCAGATGCTTACTTTGTCCCAAAAGAAGACTAAACAGACTTTCGAATCCATTGACAGACTCATCCTTTACCCCAACAAGGTATTGGGTGGATGTGGAAATGATATCTCTTCGTTGTATCACTACTGGTTCATAGGTAGTAGTTGTCGGTTATAGAAATTCTCAGATAGATTTCATAATAATAGGACTACAATGTGATGTGATTGTTTGATGTTGATTGGTAGTGGGGGATAGAGTCTTGTCCGTTATATCTGAGGTGAGTCTGAGTGATTAATGAGTGATGGTTACACTGTTTTCTTTTTCTTTTGTCCATTTTACATACAGTATATTTTACATACTAACGCCCCTCTAGCGTTGCATCATTTTATGATGCAGATACTATAGATCGAGGACTTCAGCAGCCCGATCATTGAGGTTCAGAGCTCTCTATTCCAGATAGTGGTGAGTCCTCCCCTGTATTTGTAGGATGTTTATTTTCTTGATTTGCAAGTTTTTACATAATATTGGGTAGTCATGGTCTGTCATGGTACCGTCTTAGACTATAGTATAGAGGCTTCATAGACATAGATGTTGATGTTGATGTTGGGGGTTCTTTTCCCTCTTCTTTTCCTTATATTAAGACTTTTGTTATCTATTCTATTTTCTTACGATAGACTAAAATTGATAGTATTGAGACTAATGATAGAATTGTATTTCTATTCCATTAATGATTTGATTAAATGATGGCAAAGAGACTAGGTGGTTTGCTTGGGGGCTAGCAATAGTCTCTGAGTGTTAATCACGTTTAGGGTATCCTCTTAGGGCGTGATATTTTCTGCCACATCCACGCTGTGACCAAATTGAATCAGAAGAGGGTCAAGTTTCAACAGTCTAATGAGTGTGAGAAAAGCTTCCAAGAGTTGAAGATGAGGTTAACTACCGCACCAGTGTTGACCTTGCCTGATGGAACGAATGAATTTGTTATCTACTGTGATGCTTCGAGGGTAGGTTTAGGACGTGTGTTGATGTAGAGGGGAAAAGTTATTGCCTATGCTTCTAGACAACTTAAGGTGCATGAGAAGAACTATCCATAATTTGGAGTTGCCAGCTGTGGTGTTTGCCCTTAAGCTATGGCGCCACTATTTGTATAGAGCCCATGTTGATGTATTTACAAACCACAAGAGCTTACAATACGTTATCCAGAAAGAGTTTAACTTGAGGCAGAGGATATGGCTTGAGTTGCTCAAAGACTACGACATGAGCATCCTCTACTACCCAGGCAAAGCTAATGTGGTTGTTAATGTTCTTAGCAGGTTGTCCATGGGAAGCACCTCCCATATAGAGGAGAAGAAGAGGGAGTTAGCCAAAGAGGTTCATAGACTGGCACGATTAGGAGTTCAACTATATGAGTTAGGCGAAGGAGGAGTTCTGATGCATAATGGGTTTTACATCATCTCTGTAGTGGAGGTGGAGGAGAAACAAGACCAAGATCCAATTTTATTATAGTTGAAATAGAATGTACATAAGTAGAAATTGATGGTTTTCACTAAAGGGGAAAATGGAGTATTAAGGTATCAAGGTAAATTATGTGTTTCAAATGTAGGTAGGGTTCGAGAGAGGATCATGGCAAAGGCCTATAACTCTAGATATTTCATTCACCCAGGGTCTATTAAAATATACCATGACTTCAGGAAAGTTTACTGGTGGGGCGGAATGAAGAGAGATATTGCTGAGTTTGTTTCCATGTGCCCAAATTATCAATAAATTAAAGTTGAACATTAAAGGCCATGTGGAGTAGCTCAAAACTTTGAGATCTCAAAGTGGAAGTGGGAGATGATTAATATGAACTTCATTATGGGTTTACCGAGATCTCGCAGACAACATGACTCAATTTGGGTGATAGTTGATAGGATGACTAAGTCAGCCCACTTCCTAGCAGTCAAGACAACTGACATTGCAGAGGATATGCTCGGTTATACATAAGGGAGATTGTCATATTGCATAGAGTCCCTTTGTCTATCATCTCAGATAGAGGAGCTCAATTCTCCACTCAATTTTGAGATCTTTTTAGAAGGGTTTGGGTACAAAGGTGCTTCTTAGCATAACTTTTCACCCTCAGACACATGGCCATACAGAGCATACTATTCAGACATTGGAGGATATATTAAGGGCCTACACCATTGACTTTAAGGGTAATTAGGATAACTACTTGCCATTGATAGAGTTTGTCTACAACAACAGTTTTCATGCGAGTATTCAGATGGCCCCATACGAGTCACTCTATTGAAGGAGGTGTAGGTCACCAATTGGATGGTTTGAGGCAGGTGAAACAGAGTTGATTGGACCAGATCTAGTTCAACAAACTAAGGAGAAGGTGAAGATCATCCGAGAAAGGTTGAGGACTGCGTAGAATCGACAGAAATCCTACACAAATTTTAGGAGGAAAGACTTGGAGTTTGAGGTCAATGATTGGGTGTATTTGAAGGTGTCGCCCATGAAGGGCGTGATGAGATTTGAAAAGAAGAAAAAAATTGAGTCCAAGGTATATTGGCCGTTATCAGATCATAAGGAGAGTGGGCAATGTGTCATATGAGTTAGAATTGCCATTAGAGTTGGAGGTCATTCATCCAGTCTTTCATATTTCTTTTCTTAAAAAGTGTTTGGGAAATCCACAATTGGTTGTGCCCATTGTGAGTATTGGAGTGAGAGAGAGCCTGAGTTATGAGGAGGTCCTCGTCCAAATCCTTGATCATCATGTTTGCAAGTTGAGGAACAAAGAGATTACATCTGTCAAAGTATTATGGAGAAACCGACTTGTAGAAGAAGCTACTTGCGAGACGGAGGAGGATATGAAGGTCAAATATCCTGATTTATTCCACCTACTGATGATGCGAGAGTTGATGATAATGAATTTCCTCTAAATTCTTGAATTTTCATTCCTTCAATTCTCTTTTCACTTTCCATATAATAGAAGATAGAGTTCTAGAGTCCAAGTGGGGATTGATATGATTTGTTGATTGTTTGATTGTTTTACTTGCTAAACTTCTTGATTGGTTGATTGCATGAGTGAGTTGAGAGCTTGATTGATTGTTAGAGTCCTTAGGGAAATTTGTGCCTTGACCTAATCCCTATCTTTCTCTTCATTTGAAAACGAATGATCCCAAGGGGAAGATAATGTAATGCCCCTTAATTTCTTTCTACCCAATATGGATAAGTGTGTGAAGAGGATTTCTAAGGAAAATTCTGAGAAAAACTGCAGAAGTAGTCTAAGAGAGCCTTTACAACTCATAGAGGGGTTTATGAGTCGTAGATAGGGGTCTCGTAGAAAATTTCAGTGATTTAAATTTCATGTCCCTTCAGGTTACGAGAGAAGTTTACGATTCATAAGACTAATTACGACTCATAAAAAAGGGTTTCGTGATAGATTCTAGTGAAGATCAATTTCTAATTATATTGTTCATAAGGAAGATATTACGAGTTGTAAAAGGAAATACGACTCATAAGAGAAAATATGACTCATAATGTAGGGTTTCATATCAATTTATAGAGATTTGGGATTTTTAGACTCTTCACCTATGAGGGGCAGTTATGACTCGTAGGAGGGTATATAAGTCGTAAATGGGGTTCTGTAAACCTTGTTGGCAGTTTTAATGTGGGGTATTTTTGTCCATTTCACTACCTATCCCACTAAATCCTAGATATTTTTCATACTTTAATGAGGTCCTAAAATAAATCCTAAGGGCATTCGTTACTTATTCCACATTTTGGGTTTCCTTGAGAGCAGGAGGAGAGGAGGAAGAAGTCAGGTTTTCATTCGAGAGCAAGGACTGAGTTGAAGATTGACTTCTCTTCATTTCCAGGTATATAAGTTACCAAAGTGTGAAATTCCTTTTTTCACATGCCCCTTTCCATTATCTTGAGTCAAGAGTTGAGAAGAGTTGAGATTTGAGAAATTCTATTAGGTTAACATTTTATCCTTGTATCTATCATGGGGTTTTATTCTTCTTATTATACTGCCTAAGAAAAATTATTGCATAGTATGAGTATTAATATGAGATTTATACATGTATTTCATACTTGCTAGCATGAATCCTAATTTTCATGATTTTATGAGAATTTTATGTATATTGATGAGTTGAGGTTGAGATTGAGGTTGAGTAATTTGAGTATGATTGAACATAAGAAGCATGTTATATTGAGTCATATATATCTTTATTGCTACACATGAGTATCTTGTTTACACTATATGATGAGTTGAGTTGCATAAGTTTAAATGACCATTCGAGTCAGAGTCGAGTCGATTAATTACATTGAGTGATTGAACTATTACATAATTGAGATGAGTTGAGATGATTGATGAGTTATGCTTTGAGATGATTGATAAGTCGAGTTTTGAGTTGATTGATGAGATAATTGCTAAGTTGAGCATATTTTAGTCTTGGTAGGAGTATTGAGCATTCAGCGGAGAGTGAGTATACATCTACTTTAATTCACAGAACTACGTTGCCAGCGTAGGATAGTCGTTACAGCTAGTCTGACGACTTTTGTCCCACAAGTGGACATTTACTATGGATCTAAGAGAGAGTTGATTACCCTTTTCCGTGGAAAGTTAAGGGCGGACGTGGCAACAATGCTAATTCATTGTGCATCACCTACTTAAGGTAGTGGGATGAGGATATCAGTTAAGAGAAACTCCCAAGCAACATTGAATTGAGCATGGAATTTTAAAACTGAGTCTATTTTATTGAGCCCATTTTAAAAGCATGATTTACTATAAAAATTGCATAAACTATTTTGAACGTGAGTTGTTGAGTCGAGCTGAGTGAGTTGAGCTTTACTTTTCTTGAGCCATTTTATATACCAGTATATTCAATGTACTGATGTCCATTTAGGCTTGCATCATTTTATGATGTAGATACAGGTGACAGAGGGCTTCAATACATGCACCGTTGAAGTCTAGATCAGTATATCTCTAAGTTGGTGAGCTCTCCTTGCATTTCGGAGAAGCCCCTATTATGTTCTTACTTCTGTTAAGCACTTTCTATTTTCTTGATTTTGGGTTATCCATTGCTTGTCGTGGCACCATCTAGATTAATGAGTAGAGGCTTCGTAGACCTTAAATAAAAAGTATTGAGTAATGATGTATCAAAACTCATTTTTATTTATAAACCATGATACGACTGAGTTATGCATTTTATTTTTCTACTTGTATATGATGTATTTTCATTATGAGTTCTTTCTTCCGTTGTCAAGTTGATGTGACGATGAGGACAAGTGGTTCACTCAGGGGTTAGCAATAGTCTTTGAGTATCGGCCACGCCACGGGTACCCTCCCGGGGCGTGACAGCTGAATCTCAAAAAATTAAAGTAGTATTTTGAGTACATTCATTCTTAAAGTTATGACCTTATAATGAAATTTTGGGAGTAGTATTAAGCACCTATATAAGTAAGAGCAACAACAACTTGAACTCATAAACTACGTAGCCAGCGTAGGATATATAGGACCATACCTAATAGTACGGCTCTTCATATTCCATTGAGAAGACCAAGTTAAATGGATCCATAAGCAAAGATCATCCCTTACCCTAGCAAAATATGAGATGACTCTGGCAACGTGGGCAAGACATTGGATATATCATCTTGATGCCTATGATGATGATTGTTGGTTAGAGAAATTTTCCAATTTGAAGTGCATTATTTTCTTATACCAAATACTTATATTTATGCATTAAAACATATAGTTTAATTATTGTGTATTTACTCCTATTATTGAGTTATCATCTGAGTTAAGCATTGTATCTTATCTCAAATTTCTGTTTTGGTTACTTTACATGCTTATATATTTCATGTACTGATGTCCTCTGGACTTACATCATTTATGATGTAGAAGCAGGTGATAGACGAGATCCTCAATAAGCGTACCATTGAAGATCCACCTTTTATATGTTACTACTGATGAAGTCTCCTTGCATCAGAGGCATCTTATGTTCCTTTATCATTTCTAGAATTTTGTTGTTTGAGGTAGCTGTGGCCTGTTACGGCACCTCTAACTGTTTGAGTCTTCCGCTAAGTAGCTAGGTTAAGTAGTTTGCTTAGGACCAGAAATAATTTTTCAATACTGATCACATCCAGAATATAAACTCATAGTGTGACAAGATTTTAAATACATGTTGTATTCGATGGATACAATCTGCAACAACAAATACAGTCTGATACATTTAGGTTGTATTGAATACATGAAAACTACTAGAGAGAGAGAGATCAAGTGAACCAGAAAGAGAATGATGTACTAGAATGTACCAACTACAATTTCAGATTGTATTAGATGGATAATATATGATCTCATCAAATCATTATATATATATATATATATATATATATCAGAGTATATCAACATATGGCCTACTTTGAAATCATGAGAGAGAGAGAGAGATATCACACTATTTAGATACAATCATTACCTCTATCAAATTGTATCAATGATTTTTTTTAAAGTTATTGTCTTTGTATATCAATGGCATAAACTGATACAATATGTATCAATTATTATTAAGCTAATATGTATTGTATCAACTTCACCATCTATACAATTATATGCTTATGTTTTGGAGTCCCATTGTTGGATACAATTTTTTGAAGGGTAAAAAATTAAGTGATACAACCTACGAAGATGGACAAAGTGGCATGGCAAGAGAGGGAGAGGGAAATGGAGGAAGGATCAAACGAGGGAGAGAGGAGATATTTGCTATAAGTATAGCTATATTAGATTTTTTTTTAAAATTATAGCTATGTAGTTATAAATCTAGTAGTTATGTTTGTGTAATTAGTAATTAGGTAATTTTTCATTTTAATATGCACTAATTCAACCCAATCCAACATTTAAACAACCTTAGGGTCGTTTGGTTGGTGGCGTAAAGATAACAATTAATTTGGAAATATCCCATGAAATTATTTTATCACCATGAAAATGGCAACTCACTTTTGATAGCTGATAGAGAAGGGGTGGAGAAGATGTAGGGTCCCTTGACATTGTAGATCCACAGAAGCTTGATCAGAAACATGGGATTAACCCAGAGAAAAAATATAGACGGAGATCTAGGGTTTCTAGGAAAGAAATGGAAAGAGCACGATTAGGAAATCCTACGATGGATAGTTGTTTATATATAGACTACGTGTTATTTGGGTTGGGTCCGGATTTAGGCCTAATTATGTTTTGTGTTGTTTTTTTTTTGAATTGGGGTTGGCCCAATTCCGTTTTGTACATGTTTTTCATTAATAAGAAAATCATATTTAATTAAAAAATAAATCATAAATTTGATATAATTATTCTTTAATTTGAGAATTATTTTATCCCATCATTTTTATATACATGTGTTGACATCCAATTTTTACCCTCCACGGTGTTAAATTAATTAT
>JAOTQJ010000072.1:5182055-5198060 GCA_025642045.1 Solanum sejunctum
AAATTAAAGAAATATAATTGACAATACAAATTTTTTTTAATCATTAATAATTTAATAACCCCTCTATCTCTTCTTCATTGGATCTTGTTCCTACTCTTATGGACCTTGGTTTTCTACAACCCCCCACCCCACCCCCTTCCACACACACATGTATACACACACAAAGTACGAGATATATTTTATATGCACAAAATACAAGGTGTATTTCAAATTTTAAGACGACATATGCAAAGTACCTTGGAACGAGGATAATTTAATGTACAAAAGTCCTTGTTATGTACGGGTTCAGAAGAAGAATCGTATTGCATCCCCTCCATCTCTTCTCCTCCATTGGATCTTGTTCCTACTCATATGGACCTTGGTTTTCTACAACCACCCCACCCCTACCTCACCCCCTTCCACACACACATGTATACACACAAAGTACGAGATGTATTTTATACGCACAAAATATGAGGTGTATTTCAATTTTTAAGACAACATATGCAAAGTACCTTGGGACGAGGATAAGTTAATGCACAAAAGTTCTTGTTATGTACGAGGTCAGAAGAAGAATCGCATCGATGTAATTTTACTTTCTAAAGAATAAGTAAAATATATTTATGAAAAAAATTATATATAATAAGTGATAGAATCAAAATTTCAAATCAATAAGTATTTTTATAATCTAGCGTAAACCTAAAACTAGTCACATAATCATAGTAATATGGTATATAACCTATTGGTTTAGCTGTTTTTTGGTTAATTCTATTTAGTTATATCAATTTTTGGTTCATATGATCATTAAATTGAAAAGAGTTCAATCAAAAAAAAAGTTCTAAAAATTATTTAAAATATCGATAAGTTTGTATTATTATTCTATAATGAACATATTTCATCAAAAATGACATTATAATATATTTGATTACAATCAATAACAACAAAATAATAATATGAGGAAGATCAATACATTAATCGCATATTCAAACTTGTCACTAATTCAGTTGAAAATACAATTCATTAAAATAAATTATTCTTTTTTCTCAATCTTGTTACTTAAATTATAACTAAAACTTTTTTAGAGGATGTAGATAAATATTAGTTAGAATAATAATTGATGAGTGTTTTTTTTTTCTTTGTAAAATATAAAAATTTAGGATAATTTTTAAATATATAAAGCTTTCCAAATACTATCCCAAGTTTCTAAATAGTACTAGTTTTTCTTCTTCTTTTTTTTTAAGTATTCGATAACTTGAAAATTTTTCAAATATATTTGCCAAGTTAAATAGACAAACATTACTTCTCAGTTTGTTTTTTTTCAATTTTTCTCATTTTTTCTCCAAAAAATTCTGGGACCAAATGGTACCTTAGACAATCAACAACAACAACAGCATACCCAGTATAATCTCACAAGTGGGGTCTGGGGAGGATGTAATATACGCAGACCTTACCGCTACCTCAGAGAAGTAGAGAGACTTTTTCCTGTGAACCCTCATCTAACCTTAGACAATAACATATTAATTCTAAAACCTGTGATTTTAGAAATAATCTTGTTGGAAAAGTTAGAAAACCTCTTATTTTTCTTATTAGGGGCGAAATTTTTAAATGAATCCTGCAGTGCGTGATTCACATTTAATTAAAATTTTATTGAGGACTTCAGATATTGAATGATTAATTTTTTTTGCAAAAAAATCTTCGTTTTTAAGGAATTAAAATTATGTGTGTAAAATACTTTGTTAGCCTCTTAACACAGTAAAAGTTGTGCACAAAATTAATTAACTCAATCTTGATCAACACAATTTGAAGTTTGTGTTTAAAATTTGAAAATATCAAAAACTTTTTTTTATTTTTTAATTTTTACTATATTTTTCTTTTTCAAATTTTACTCTAAATTTATTATTTTAATTTATAAAACTAACTTCATTTTAACTATATTTATGTTTTTTGGGAATGTACATTTAAAAAAGAAAATATATTTGCAAAAAATTATTGTATAATCAAATACGATTCTATCTTCAACTCCAATTTTAAGTATTTTAAATATAGTAAAAAAATATTTATAAAATATAATATAGCCCATATATAATATCTAATTTATCACATTAGATGACTAACTATTTTGAGAATTAAAAACAAACGCATCTTGCTAAATTAGAAAAATATATTTAGAAAAAACAGGCAAGTTATTAGTTGATAAAGAATTTTTTTATTTGTTATTCTGTATAAACATAAAATTTCGAATAAATTCAAATTCACAAAAAAAAAATCTTTTAAAAGAAAAAACTTACCCTAATAAAAATAATTTTGTATTTACTCCAACTTTAATACATGTCATAATTATACCATGTTACATTGTTTGAATGCTAATCATTATTGTCATCTTTTTCAAATACCATAATCTAATTAAGGATAATTGGACCTTTCCAGCCTATTTTTCATATTTCAAAAATATTTTTAAATTCTTAATAAATTGGCCCACCCACGCGGGAAGAAATAAAAAAAATTACAAAAATATATAACTAAATAAAAATCACATCCTTATTATATATATATAAATAGTCTTGACAAAGAGGATATGAATTTTTCCAATTTGAGAGAAAAACTTACAAAAGAAAAATAGGACTTTTACTTGAGTATTCGGATAGAATATTTTTTTTTAGAGAATTTTTTAAAAAGAACAGACACTTAAAACATAATAAAGAAAAAATAGTCATAATTTACTAAAATTATAATTCGTAGTTACATATTATAAGAGAGAAGTGAGGAGAATTGAGAGATGGAGGAGAGATGCAAGCGAAAGAGGGAAGAGAGTGATGTGCGGATTGTATATGTGTTATCCGTCAAGTAATTGTATATATGAAACTGATGTACATGTGTATTCATATATTTAAGAATAAATAAATATATGAATTGTATATTCCTAAGATATACAACACATTAATAATAATAAAAATACTTTTGTCATTTCACAAGTGAGATATAAAAAATCGAAGATGATAAACGTATATAAATTTTAATTTCACCTTAGTAAGATAAAAATATTGATTTTGATAGATTCTCAGCTCAATAAATAAATAAATTCAAACACAAAATTATGAGAATAAAAATAATTAAACCATACTTTCATACATTATTTTCTCCTTTTCAATTCTTGTTTGTCCTATTTTAACTTGATTTATTTTAAATTTTAATTTGGCCTCTTGGCAGGAGGTTCGTTGTCCCTCTCCTTTCTGGTCCGGCCGTAGTACGTCATCTGGAATCAAAGTTATGATCAAATTCAATTAGATCTGGTCCTACTGGACTCAACTCTGAAATTTAGAACGATTAGTCTGTTTGGATGGTAAAACGAGGAGAGAAAAAGTCGTGCCTATTCTCTATCTGAGCACGAGTAGAAACATCCAAAATAATGAAAAAACAAATACATATACATAATGTAACAACATAAAAAAAAGTAGAAATATTTTTAAATTTTATGATTTTAAATTATGGATATATGAAATGTATGTACATGATGTAACAACATTTTTAAAAAAAATTATTTTTGAAAATTTTCAAAAATAAAAAAATAATAAATAGTTGAGGGGAATCCCTACTCCCTAGGTCCAAAATCTAGCTTAAAAAACTGAAAAAAAAAAGAGAAAAAAAAGACATTTGGTGGAGAAAGACAAATGAAAAAATATTGGTGAGAGGAACTTTCTATACATCGGAAAACCATTTCTTTTTTCCGTTCAACTTGGTGCTGGTGTGGTGGAGGATACGGCGGAGTTGGGTGGTGCTACTGGTGGTCACCGGAAAAATATTAATGTTTACCCACCAGGGTTTCGCCGGAAGCGTCGCTGGAATTGGCCATGTTTGATCTGATCTGATTGTACTCATTTTATTTATAGCTTTTTCTCATCATATATCTTTCAGGTTTGTTTATTTCTTCTCTTTTACCTATTTTAGACCCGATTTTTTTTTTTAGATTTAAAAGTTTTCATTTCTAACACAATTTGTTGAACTTTGGTAGAAATTTTGCAAATATTAATGTCTAGCTTTGTTTTATTTCAGATCCGAGCTTCATTTTTGTATATTAATTTCTGGGTGTATTTTTTGTTGTTCAATTTTGGAGCTGGTTGATTTCTGATAAAAATTTTTTTTTTTAAAAAAAAGAAAAATACTTTTTTGAGCTTTGTAGAAATTGTGCTAATATTTATTTGCCTTTCTTGTGATGGGTATTTTGAATTGTGGATTTATTGTTGTTAATCAAAATTTTGAAATGGGGTTGTTGATTTCTAATATTGTTTTGATTGTTTTAAAAAATTCTTGAGCTGTGATAGAATTCTGCAAATAGTAATGTGTTTCTGGAGATGGGTATTCTAAAAGTTGTGGATGTATTGTTGTTTGCTTAAATTTTGAAATGGGAATATTTGATTCCTAATAAAGTTTTCATTTTGCAAATATCTATGTCTATTGTTTGGGATTAGGCATGATAGATGATTGATTGACGGAACTTAACACATCGAGAATATGATCCGAGCATACAACAACAACATATCAGTGGAATTCCACAAGTGGGGTCTAGGGGAGGGTAGAATGTATGCAGACCTTACCACTACCTCTATGAGGTAGAGAAACTGTTTTCTGGGAACTCTCGGCTCAAAAACATGACATGAGCATGATATTGATAAAAGTAAGATTTGGAGGTTGAGGATGAGGTAAAGGGTAATAGTAGCTGCTCATTGTAGTATTAGTTAGTATATATGATTGTCTTATTCTCCGAAGTTTCACTATTACCCGGTGTTTTGTTTTTTCATTTGTTTTGTTTATCTTGCTATTTTGCTGCTGATTTATTGCTCTTTCTTTATGCTTTGATTAGAGTGGTTTTGAGGGTCTATCAGAAATAACCTCTCTACCCCCACTAAGGTAGGGGTAAGGTATGCATACATGTGACCCTCCTTGAACTCCACTTGCCAGATTAAAGTATATGTTGTTTGTTGTTGATGGTTGATTGACGAGGCTAAATTATGTAGTGTCAGATCTGCTAGTTGAGAACAATGTATATAGCCAAAACACGGAAAATTCTTGAAAGTTCTCGTTTCATTGACAGGAACTTGATCTTTGAACTAGCCATTCGTTGTTTCAAATACTTTTTGAATCTTCTAAATCTTTGCCATCCCAATGTAGGGAAGGCTGGTTGATGTGATCAATAGAGATGTCGTTCAAGAGCATTGTTCGCGAGCTGAAAGAAATGAAAGATGGGATAGGGAGTATATCAAGGAGGGGGGAAGTGGAAGGAAGGCATTGGCGAAACAGAACCCGGACACATATAGCTCCTGATGTGGTTCCTTTTGATCCCAATCAACAAGGCCAATGGGCAAATATACCACCAGAACTGCTCTTGGATATTATCCGCAGGGTTGAAGAGAGTGAGACATCATTTCCTGCTCGGACAGCGGTAGTCTTTTGTGCTTCTGTTTGCAAGTCTTGGAGGGAAGTTACGAAAGAAATTGTCAAGACTCCTGAAGAATGTGGTAGGCTTACGTTCCCCATTTCACTAAAGCAGGTATTCTCGTTAAATCTGTTTGATTATTATCTTATACTTTGTTTTCACCAACAAAGAAGAAAAAACTGAGAGACCATTCTTTTCCCCTTATTTGCTTTGGACCAGCCGGGTCCGCGTGAATCCCCAATTCACTGCTTTATCAAACGGGACAGAGCTAATTCACTTTATCGCCTCTACTTTGGTTTGACTCCATGTAAGTCACACTTTGCTTTTCTTCTTGACACTGGCGTTGGATCATCTAAAATTATTTGTTCACCTTGGAATCAGCCCTTGGAATCAGCTTAAAGATATATATTCCATATTTGATCATGAATGGAGTTTGTCTTCTAAATTTATGAGGTTGTTCTTTTCATCTTTTGATGCTTAAGTTGAAAAATGGAGATGATTTTCCACGATCGTGTTTTGTTGGTATCGACTTCAAGATCTACCTTGTGTATTTATTCGGTGAATGAATTTTATTTTGCAAGTCTCTAAAAAATCTCCTTTGATGGAAGACCTATATACTTATGTTTACAGAAGACACCCTTCAAGTTATACAAAAACACTGGACAACACCAGAACTGCACAACTTTTATTGCTTCTTAGTTTTGTCGTTTAGAAGGTGTGTAACTTGTAAAATTGTTGTCATGTGATCAGAAGATCACAGGTTCAAACTGTGGAAACAGTCTCTTGCAAATATGCAGGGTAAGACTGTACAATAGACTCTTGTTGTTCGGCCTTCCCTGGACCCTGCGCTTAGCGGGAGCTTAGTGCACTGGGTTGCCATTTTTTTGTTTTGGAGTGTTGTGGTTTAATCTTTTGTCACTGCAAAGTACACATCTGATATGTTACTTCACGTCAGCCGAGGATGAGAGTGATAAACTATTGCTGGCTGCCAAAAGGATCAGAAGGGCAACAAGCACAGACTTTGTAATTTCTTTGGTTTCAGATGATTTTTCTCGAGCGAGCAGTACATATGTCGGAAAACTGAGGCAAGTCCCCATGAGCTGCTAATTATTTCTATAGCTAAACCATCATCATTCCTTTGTAACGTCAAAAATAAGGGAAGCTTCTATTTCCTTCCATTTCGTTGTAATAACTTTCTTACAATTTGGCCAGGTCTAACTTTCTTGGAACCAAGTTTACCATATATGATAGCCAGCTTCCAAGTGATGCAGCTGCTCGACATCGCGGTAGACTTAGTCGACGATTCAGTGCTAAGCAAGTATCCCCGACGGTATCTGCATGCAACTACAGTATAGCCACCGTTTCCTATGAACTCAATGTTCTCCGTACAAGGGGACCTCGGAGAATGCATTGCACTATGCATTCTATCCCTTTCTCCTCTATCCAAGAGGGAGGCAGTGCTCCAACGCCTACATCATTCCCACAATCTTTTGACGAGAAGTCATCTCCCTCTGTAGTCTCAAAAGCAAAAGAACCATCTGTAAATATCAGCTCAACAGTGTCAGAGCCTTCTCGAGATCCACTTGTGCTAAAAAACAAAGCCCCTCGATGGCATGAACAATTACAATGCTGGTGCCTAAACTTTAAAGGACGTGTCACAGTGGCGTCCGTGAAAAACTTTCAGCTAGTCGCAGAAGTTGATCCATCTCACAATATACCAGCTGCAGTACAAGAAACAACAATTCTGCAGTTTGGGAAAATTGGAAAAGATATCTTCACTATGGATTATTGCTACCCGCTCTCCGCCTTCCAAGCTTTTGCTATCTGCTTGAGCAGCTTTGACACGAAACCAGCCTGTGAATGATTTCGTGCTCAGATTGTAAATCGCGATATTCTTCTTTTCTTTTCATTGCATAATGTTATGAATTGATGTGTATTCTCTCTTGAGAAGTTCTAAATGCAAGGCAATATTTATTGATGAGAATATCAATTTGTGCAGTATGTAAACTAACAGTAGGTGCTAAAATAGGATCAGCACTTGTTGTGTTAAGTTCCTATGATTTAATACTTTTGTTGGAAGGTAATTCTGACTACTACTTCTGGGGCTTGATATTTGAGACGAGGGTTTTTCGAAAACAGTCTCTCTATGTTTATGAGGTAGTGGTAAGATTTGCGTATATTCTATCTTTTCAAGCTCCATTTGTGGGATTTTACTAGGTATGGTGTTGTTGAAATTGACTACCCGTTTGTACACAAATTTTTTTCATTTTTTGTTGTTTGAATATTTTTTGTTTTTATCTGAAATATCAGTATTTGATCATGAAAATTTCAATATATTTAGACTAAGAGTTATTTGTAGTTGTAGGCTTTGTTAGGCTGCTATCAGTGTAAAAATACCAAGAAAAGAATGATATCTAATAAAAATATTAAATTTTGTACATGATCTAAATAATTTTTATCTTTTAGAGCCATTAAGTTATTGTGAAAAAAAGAGAGTCAAATATATATAACAGATTGAGATCTAAATTCTTCAAAAATTTGCATCGATTATCGGTTTATACAATTCTTAAGAGTCACATTTCTAAGTATTTTTAAGGACTCAACATATAACTTAGAAGCTTTTTTTATGTTAAGCAAATTCAACAAATTGTGGGGGTCCTTATATTGAATATTTCATATACAAAACTTTATTCCACGTTCGAAAAACATTCATCTAATCGAAATCAAATTAATTTGAGATTGAGACAAAGGACAGATTGTAACTGAAAAAGAAACGAACATTAGTCCGACCCCCACCTTTTGAACAATATTGGAGAAATTTCATCCATTTCATCACGTTCTTTTATCGTACGTTTTGAACATAATGTTATACCTAACTCTATAGGTCATAAACACTAGTATGCTATTGAAAAGAGGACCCTGGGCCTTGTTTACTTAAAAGGCTACTGGTATAGATCATAATAGCAATAATTTGTGAATGATTGGTACTCTTATAGACTTCAAAACATCTTGTTGGTTTGTCAAATGTGCATTGAAGTTGTACTACATGCCCTTTCGAAAAAAGGATCGGTTTTTTATTACTATCATCAGATCTTTTTATACCAATCATTCTGTATAATAATATTTTATTATAATAAAGTAATCTGTGAAAATCGATTGTTCATAATTAGGGGTGTGTAAAAATCAAACCAATAAAAACGTTATTGATTTATTGTTATTTGGTTATTAGATTATCCGGTTTTTAATGATTTTGAAAAAAAAAATTATTGGATTCTCTGTTCGATATTGATTTTTACTATTGGGTTATTGGGTAAATCGATAACTCAATAAGATTATAATAATTTACTATTTACCCTTTCGTAAATATTAAATATTAATAATTTAATAGTAATAAGACATTATTGCAATACTTTACATATTTTAACTTTTATAGTACTTAAGTGATTAGTTATCCACTTTAGTATTTTAGTTTGTAATTAACTAATTATAACTTTTGCAAGTTTGTAGACATAGTTTTCGTACTCTATCTGTTTTTTATTAATGTAAATTCTCATTATCATTCTTATCGGGTAAATCAAAAATTGAATTGTTAAGGACTTAAAAGCGATAAATCAAAACCAATAAAAATTATTTTATTGATTTTTTATTAATTTAGCATATTTTTAAAAATCAAAAATTGATAAATCGAACCGAAACATAATAAGTTATGAGACACTTAACCACTACCAATCAATTGCCACTACCTCTCCTTATCTTGAACTAAAGTTCTATATGTTGTGTCCCACCTTGTCTTGGTGCCTTGTTGGAGTCTTTATTGCTTAGTATGTCATTCTTGACTCCTTTCCCATGTAAGTTTGTAGGTTTGACTATGTTTCATAGTGAAATTTGAAAAAAAAAAATTAAAGTGAAGAGATGATATTTAAAATGGAAAATGATCAAAATTACTTTGGAATTATGCGAAATAAATTACTTATATCCTTTATTATATTTAGAGATAAAAAATACTTCTACTATTATTTCAAGAGATCATAGATGTTCTCAAGAATCAACAGTCCAAATTTTTAGCGATGTGACGAGCCACGTGGCACAAATCTCTCCACCTAAACATTGCCAACTAATATTTACTACAAGGAATTGAATATTTAGTGGCAACTACAATCACAATAAAATCGCAAAATATTGCCATTAGAGAATTTTTACTAATTTTTATCTAGCAATGGACATAGATTTTTAGTGGTGACTATTTCAACCCAAAAAATTATGGTAATTAATCTTTTTTATTTACGATCTAATATTCTAGAATCAATATTAAAAGCATTAAATATTATCACGAAAAATATTAAGATTACTTTTCAACGCGAATCTCCTTCTACATAATGTGTCATTCATAATGATATTGAATACTTTAATATTAATTTCGAAAAATGACCTAAAATACCCTCGAACTACTGATAATGATATAAAAATGTTCTTCATTCATTTTTTGAGCTTAAAATATCTTTGCCATCCACCTTTATTATTATTTTTTTTGGTCCAAAATTATTATTATTTTAAACAGAATAGTAATTAAATATTTTAAATAATTTTTTAAAACACATCGCGATCACCTATTAATTGCAATTAAATCATTTAAAATTAATTCTAAATAAGAGAAGACCCACCCCAACCAAAGATAAATTACCCCAAAACAGATCTCCTAAATAACGTTTTTCCCAAATTAAACATTAGAGTGCTATCCCCTCTAGTTGCTAACTGTTGGTTCAACGTAATAGTGAATGAATAATGGTACATTGCACAAAGATTGGTGTATCAAACATTGTGAAAGTTGTAGTTATGTTTCATTCATGCGACTTTTCGTATTTCAGTGTAACCTTTCATCTACTATACGTGAATCATTATACCATTCTATTGACTATAAATATCTGAATCCTTCTCACATATTGGTACAACTTTACAACTTAAGAACTTGAAAACATAAGAGAACTTTTGATAGAAAAGTTTAAGACAAGTTTCAAGAAGGAAAAGTGTTTTTTCGAAAAATTCAAGTATGATTACAAGCCATTGAGTGATTCGATGGACAACAAAATTGAGGTACCGTTAGTTTTTTGTCGTGGGTCATTTTATCCTGGGAGGATATATTCCATAATCTTGGGTAATTGAGAGGAATAATTTCTTTAAGAAAACTCTGTGAATTCAGAGGATTTGACTTTTCTCTTCTTTCATCTAGTCTAATATTCTTGAAATTGATTTAACTGCATATTGAATATTACATTAATTATAAGAAATTTATATAAAGTTATTTCATTAGAAAAATTAATAATTGTACTACACAGTTATCTTTATTACTTATAGTAACAAAACTAGCTTCCAAAAAAAAAGAGAAAATTGTGGACATCACCATATATCTATTATAAATTGCAATTTGGCATTGTTTCTCCTTTTTCTATTAAAAAAAAATTCCATCAATTTAACTAGTCAAACCAAACAAACCTTAAAATAAATAATTTGGTCTTCCTTTATAACTATTCAAATTTTACACCAAAAAGGCATTGTAGATCAGTTTCAAGATTTGGTAGCTGTTGTAATGCCTGCAATGAAACAATTCCACTTTAGATACAAGAAAACATTAGCACATTTTTATATAATTACTTAATTATATTACGTCTCAACACGACACACTTCTCATGTATTTAAAAATATAAGTTGTTAGAGAAAACATAACCTCATTTAAAAACATAAGCTGTTAGAGAAAACACTTAAGTGTAGAAACACATCTAATTTGTGGTGAATTTGTCGATCACACATCTAAACTATGCGAGTATCTTATCACCCCCTAAACTTTTTTTTTTTGTATTATTTACCTCATTCACTCTGATTAAAAAAAGAAGGTTAAAATATATCATGTTCATGCACATATCTATAAGGGGGTAAATAATACAACAACAACAACATACCCAGTAATATCCCACAAGTGGGGTCTGAGGAGGGTAGATTGTATGCAGACCTTACTGCTACCTCATAGAAATAGAGAGACTGTTTCCTAAGGAGGGGGGGAGGGTTAAATAATACGAAATAAATAAGTTCAGGGGGATGACAGGAACATACCCCACATCGTCTAGGTGTGAAACATACTTTTAATTACTTAACTATATTATATTTTAACGCGAAACAAGGAACATAGGGTCGAAGAAATTACCGGAACATGTGAAGAAGAATCAAGGAAAGCTTGTGGGAAAGACATCAAACAATTTTCTCTTCTTTGTGGCAACATTTGTATAACACCAATGTTGTTTTGTAAACATGTTGGATTTGGAAAATTTGGAAATAAGTTGTTATCTGTGTGCATATTGGAAGCAGCCAGTTTGATGGATAGGAACTCTACTTGTTTTTGAAGAGATTGAATATAATTGATGATTTCATCAAGCATCCCTGCTTTGCCAATTACTTTGTTACATCCTGGGACTAAATCTTGTAAACATTTCATCTTCTTGCTTATTTTCTCCCTTCTTGCCTGAAAAAAAAATGTAACAACTCATCTTAAAATAAGAAGTCTAGCATCGACAAAATACAGGAAAGATGCTAGTATATAAGTAAACAACTCTTATCTATAAGTAATGCATTTTAAAGCCGTGCGCAGACAATATCACTAGCAGGTTGATCCATTACAGATGGTATCATAAAACTAGTTTAGCAAATTCATATCAAAATCAACAAACTTTTAACATGTTGCATTTCATATCAACGCAGCCAGTAGTGGAATCAGGAATTTTAGTAAAGGGTGTAATTTTAGACATGCCTTAAGGGGTTGGGGAAGTTAACATATAGTATTTAATTCGCCTTTAGGGCGTGCTACAATGGTTAAAATATACTAGCAACGACCCTTTGAGGTGACCCAGTGGTTTGGACTTGAGACTTTCATGTTGGAGGTCTCAAGTTCGAAACTCCTTACCAGCAAAAGCAAGAGGTTTGTTTTCTGAGTCGAGTTTGTCGCATCGAATTTGCCTAGTGTGGGTTACGTCTCCTATGTAATTTGCGAGCTATTGCATAGAAGTTGAGGTTTACTCTGTATGCACTCAAATGATAGAAATTTTATACTAACAAAGACGATGAGGTGGATGAAGCATTTTTGCATTTGCTCAGGATTCAAAAAAGAGCCTCTTAATACAAACGAATATCATGTACACAACTTATCGTGACATAAATATCAATAGCTAATTTAGAGGCTCAAACCTTTACACAGAAACAAATTTACTGTTGTTTCAAGGTTTCCTTCTACAATAACATAAAACATAAATCCATCAATGACAACAACTATAACAACAATTTAAAAAATGATAACTCGATGAAGATAACTTTATTGTTGCTCGTAAAAAAAGATAGACATTTATTTATTGCACTAAAAAACTTACTCTCTCTGCTAAGCTGTGGCTGTCAGTAGCTTGGCCACGACGTGCTCTGACATGAATAAAATCACTTTTTTTATCCTTTGAATTCTTCACTTTTTCACTTTTCACTTCCCCCTTTTTACCTTTACATTCATCTTCCTCATTAAACTGTTAGACAAAAAAACAAAATAAAATAAAATAAAATAAAATAAAAAATCAGAAAATCAGGGCTCGAATTGCTAAAACGAAATACATTAGGTGATTTCTTTTTATTTATTTAAATTTTGATGGCAGAAATATCAAATTAATCAAATCTCTTTATAACAATGTTTTTCGTCACTATATTCTTTTTTTCATGCTATAATGAAATGTCATAACATAAAATATATAACATTAAAAAAAGATTGGTTCTCAAAAGACTTGGACATTATAACAAAATGTTATAGAGAATGACGGTATATTTTAGGAGCGATAATAAAGTCAGGATTTTCATTATTTGAAGAAGTGGACACACGAACTAATTGAATGAGGTTCTATACCTACTATATATACATAAAGACTATTTTAACTATATATAAATAATCTAATTGTTCGCAATAGGGGGTTTAGATGAATTACTCCAAAAGATGATATAGCTCCGTCTCTGTTTAGGAGTAACTACAAAAGATAGTATACATCTGGACATCCTAATTTGGTCTCAACTAGCAATTAAACATTCCAACTCGTCACTATTGTATCTCATGAATACCCCGCACTGACGTGATACATAAATTTTAAGTTAGAGTGTTCAACTGAAACAGTGAAGACTAGTTGAAAGGTATATATTTAGACGTGCATATTCAAAGTCAAAACTTTAGTCTCCAATTAAGATCAAATTAAAAGTGTCTATCTATACATTATGTAAACGTAGGTAGACACTTTTATTTTACTAAAAAATTTTATAAGCTACGACCAATTTAGCGATGAAATTCATAGTTAATATTCTTCTTTAGTAGTGAGAAAGCAACATTTACAAACCTCTATCTTTCTTTTCTTGCTGGCCAAATTCCTCTTTTCTCTTGCAAAATCGATTTGTGTGTCAATCTTGATGGGAAAATTCTGAAACTGACTAAATTCCATTGAATGAACTAGATTTTGCTTTGGCAAAGAGTTACAAATTTGCTCTTGTTGGCATTGATACAAACCTTCAAACATGATTCTTTGTCTTTCAAGAATGTTCATTTTTCACAATGTTGGAAATGATATTTTTGTCAAGTGGGAAGCTTTGTATTGCTAATTAGTGAAAGTTGAAAAGATTGAGTGGATATTTATATATAGGTAGTTCAATGATAATTTTCCATCAATCTCGGATGGAGCCAAAGATTGACTATTTTTTTTGGCTTTGGAGTATGATGGAATAAAGCAAAATGGCTCTTTAAACTGTCTGCGCTTCTTTCGTTTGTGAAGTAGCAGTTAGTCAATGCAACTTTCAACGCTTCTCATGGGTCATCTGGAAACAGCCGCTTTATGTTTTTAAACATAGGGGTTAGGCTGCGTACATCTGACCCCCCTCATCCTGCAATGAATGAAAGCCTTTTGAGGTATTGGGGTATGTTGATGATGATGATGTAGTTCAATGATAAGCTACTAAAGGGCGGAGTGGATTCAAAATTAAAATTTGATAAATTCAACTATTAAAATTTGATATTATTGAATTTCTTGTAGTTTTTTTAATTTCAAATTATGCGATATTTTTGAGCAGGGCGAATTTAT
The DNA here is from genome assembly GCA_025642045.1 of Solanum sejunctum. Classification (NCBI taxonomy): domain Eukaryota; kingdom Viridiplantae; phylum Streptophyta; class Magnoliopsida; order Solanales; family Solanaceae; genus Solanum; species Solanum sejunctum. The sequence continues at coordinate 5,196,603 of JAOTQJ010000072.1, forward strand.
AGGCAAAAATGTGGGGCATTTGAATTTGTGATTTCTCCATAAAATGAAATATTTTTTATGTATATACTTATTTAAATTGGTATATTATTATATTCTGACACTCATATTAATGTAATAGTTGAAATATTGAGTTATTTACATTGAGGAGTACTTAATACTTACATTTTTCTTCTTTTATTTGAGTTAGAGCTTTTGTTTTGAAAAAAGGTGTTTTAATAATTAGAAAAGAAAATATGATTTTTTTCTTTTATCAAAGTTAAAGTAGGTATAATCTAAAAAATAATAAGTTGGGGGAGATTATATTTGACTAATTTTGATTTATAAAATGTTTTTCAAAATCGTTAAGTTAAAAAAGTATCTCTAAACTAGTTAAATCAGTTTAATCAAACATTCTCTATAATAATTTAAATTAAGTCATAAATATTTGTATAACTATAGTCTAATTAAGAATAAAAATGAAAATTTTAAAATCAAACAACTTTCAATAAAATAAAAATATATCATTTTTGAAAAAAATAAAGTAAAACAATATGTTGCATAAATAAATGGAACCACGAGAGTAGAAATCTTAGGATTATGAGTTCAATAGTTACTCCATCTATTTCGTTTTAGGAAAACTACACAAAATAGACTTAATTGAAATTATTTATCTTTAATAAATCCAATCTAAACTATTTATCTTTCTACCCACTTACCCTTTTTATTTCACGTGCTAACGTCATGCTTACGTGAGCATAAATACTATGACATATACTCTGGCGGTATATATATACCACAACAATATCATATAGAATGAGCTTAGCCCTTTATAATACTCTGACGGTATATTGATACCCAATCGGTTTATAGGATTTCTTAAAGAAATAAATAAAAAAATATTAAATCCTAAATTAGTAGAAAATGTATTCGTTATATACTCTGTCGGTATATTTATATCATATCAGTATCATATAAGATTAAGCTTAATCATCTGTGATACCCTGTTGGTATATATATGTCATATTGGTATATCATACAAGCAGGTGTTGACATCAACATGTTGTCAACGCCCGATATTTAATATATGGGGCAAAATTTTAATAGCGTGGAGCTCAAAATATCAAGGAATATATGAATGTAAATATTTTGCTTTAACAGGGTACAAACTTAGTTTGTTTTTTTTCTTTTTTTTAACATATGGGGTAAATAAACGGGACATGAATTATTTTTTTTTAAAAGAACATTTTGTAAAATATTATAAATACTTTTGAATTATGTGATCTTAAATATGATATACTATTTTATTTTAATAATTATAAAAGCATGTTATTGAAACTAAACTAAAGAAATTTAAAAGTATCACATGAAGGATACTATAGATAAAATATTATTCATTATAAATTTTAATTATTTTTATATATATAAATTTATATTTCACATCAAATGTATTAGTTCAGTTATATGATGTGGGTGGGGTGG
>JAOTQJ010000072.1:5211900-5222706 GCA_025642045.1 Solanum sejunctum
TCATATTTATTTTATTCATCTTAATACAAGAATTTTTTAAAAATAATCTCTCTTTACTGTATTGTATTACTGTATTGTAGTAATGCTTATTTGCGAAATTTTACTAGGATATTGTTATGGAGCCAAACACTGACTAAAATTTCCAGACCAATGGCGATGTATAGATAGAGAGAGAGAGCGCATGAGAGGGAAAATTTATGTAGAGAGAAAAATTAGGAAAAATGACTTTGGGACTAATCAATGCAAATCCAGTGGTTCACGCGAAGAAGGAGAGGATCGCTCGTACGGATGATGGTTATCACGCCGATGACGCCGTTGATCCTCTAGATATTTATGATATCCTTTTCCTCTCTCTACTATTTCTTTTGAATGCTTCAGCTAAATCGGAGTTCATAGCTGCAATTTTGAGACTACGTCAACTCCGGTCACCGGAAAAAATGAGTTACAAAAGATGAAGAAACTTAGCTACTTATTTCATTTTTAGTATGTTGATTTGATAATTTTTGGAATTACTGTTTCTAGTTTGTGAATTTCTCTCTCAATTTTTTGACTTTTTTTTTTGCGATTTTTCCTTCTTTTGAATGCTCAGCTGAATCGGAGTTTGTAGCTGAAAATTTGTACCGGAGAAAATGAGTAAGAAAAGACGAAGAAACTTAGCTATTTCAATTTTTATTATGCTGGTTTTTTTATTTGTTTCAATAAAATAAAATTCGGAATTGCGATATTTTGTAGTTCAAATATTTGTGAATTTACTTCTATGAGCTTCTTGTTATTTCTTAGTTTTTTTTAATGCTTCAGCTAAGTTGGAGTTCGTAGCTGTAATTCCCAAAATTAAGTCGATTTAGCTGAAAAATTCTACTGGAAAAACTGAGTAGTTAAAAAAAATAATGGAAGAAGAAGCTTAGCTAATTTCATTTCGTATGTCGATTGATTTTCCCTTTTAAATTTATGAAATTCGGGATTGCGACTTTTTGTAGTTCAAATGTTTGCGAATTTAGTATGATCATCTTTTTGCCATTTATCTGTGTTTTTTTTTTGGATTTAGCGAAATTTATAGTTCGATTTTCTGTAATTTTGTTGTTTGTTGAATCTACTGGGTCTGGATTTGATGTGATCCTTGATTTGGAAGTCGATACATTTTGTGAGGGATATAAGAGATCCAGAGCATCCATATTCTTTAGAGCAGCTGAGTGTACTCTCTGAGGAGTCCATAACTGTTGACGTGAAGCTTGGACGCATTCTGTATGTGCATTGTGACCTTCCATTCTTATATTAGCTTGTTTATTATATCCAAAAAAAATTGCTTGTTTATTCTGTTTGTTTCCAAATAATGGAGGAAAATGGGAGAAGCGTGATGTGTTTTAGCCATATCTTGTTCGATCAACTGATTGTGACTCGTGTAAACTTGGGCTTGGCCATATAAGTTATCTCACTCTAGTCACAACGACAACAATAACATATCCATTAATCATCTTCACTCTAGTTGTCGCTATCGAAAATCCAGTCTATTGTGTTGGAGTCAGTTTTTTCCATGCTCACTATTTAGAATTCATTTAATTGTTCTTTTCTCTGGATGCTCTATGTTGCTTTCTTTATTAGTCTTCATATTTTATTTACTGCCGTATTTTCTTTTTTATAACTACTTTAATTTGCTGCACTTGAAGCCGAGGATTCGGAAATAACTCTCTACCTCCACGAGATAGGAGTTACCTCCCTAGACCCCGCTAATGGGATTACACTGGGGATGTTGTTATTGTTGTATTGTTTAGAACTCTTGAACAGTTTTGCCATAAAATGAGTTGGATTTCCAACTTTGTTGACTCAACAACAACTTTTTTGGGAGTTGCAACTCCCTTATTTCACTCTAGTAGAAATGTGATCTCATGTATTCCGAGTGATGCTTTAATTTATGCTTTGTGAAATTTTTGAAACTGATGAGTAAATTCAATTCGTAACAATTTTACCAGAATCTACATCTTATGTCCAAAGATTTCTTGTTTATTCATGTGAAAAAAGTTACCTGGTTCACTATCTTGAGTTGACAATATCCTAGATGCCTGTGCAATTCCCTAGGAGTTTTAGTGAATAAATGTTGCTGGGATTAGCAGATGTTATCAAGCAAGAAAAAATAGCTCCGAAGAACCCTTTAATTAAAACTAGACTCGTTCTTGTAAACTATTTTTTCCCTTATTTTTACAGAAAAATGGTCAGAGTAGACAGACAAAATGGAGCTGTCTGCCATGATTATTTGACCATCTTTCACCTGTGAAAGCATTGCTTGTTTGAATCTCACACGTGTTAAAAACCAGCTCTACCTCCATGCATGTTGAATGGGTGCTATGTAAGATATCTTGTTAAACCTTATTGCCAGTTTGTTTGGCACTCTATTTCCTTATTAGTCCATCCCAAAAAGATTGAAACATTACAATATAAGGAAACAATCAAACAATTAACTTCAAGGTTTCCATTATACTCTTATTGAAAAGCTTTTGCAGCCACACAAATGTTTTGACATTTTTAGAAACTACAAGTTTTAATGTCTGTCATAATTTCTTAAACTTCGTGCGGAATCAAATTAAGAAATTATACCTACCTGATTGGAACAAAGGGAGTAATGAGTATTTCTTTCGCTCATTTATCTGTGTTTTCTTAAAATTGTTTGTAGGATAACTTTCACCCCAACCATCCGGCACTGTACCATGGCAAATGTCATTGGCCTCTGTTTGAGAGAGAAGTTGAAGAATTGCTTCCCTCCACATTTTAAGGTGTTGTTCTGTATCCCTGACTTAGATGGAGATAAAGTCATTTCATATTCTGGCTGTTATATTACTTGATTCATCTGAGTAAAGAATATCTAGTTTTAGACTTTTCTAGAACATCTCCCATATACTAATCAGAGGGTTCTATGTTTTAATCAGTAAAGGAGTGTGTGTATCCAAATGAGCAGGGTAAAATGGTGTATTATATAAGTTGGAAAGAGCTCACTGGTGTACTTTTACTATCAAGGAGCATCCTGCAATAACTGCTTGCAAGAAAAACAAACAGGGTTTTGCTTAAAAATTTCTTTTATTTTGATCTACATTTCTCAAAGTCTCGCTTCTGTGATTATAATAACATACCTAGTGTCGTTGCACAAAGCGTTGCGCACTTACCTGGTTACCCTACCTAAGAGGTAGAGCGAGGCTGTTGCTGATGTTATAATTTTATATTATGATTTTCCTTGTAAAATCTAAGAAGTCTAGATGTTCCACAAAACTTTAGTTGCATTTTCAACATTGTGAACTACTGTAATAATGCTAGCTTCCTTCTAGGTCAATTGGATGACCTGATAAGTTAGCTGTACTTTGAAGCTAATAGTTTATCATGAGTACCTTATGAAAAATCTCAACTGTTTCTTCTCTTTTATAATTTTATCAGGCAATATGCTTTTGTTTCGTATTTGTTCGATACTTATTAGGTTTTTTCTCGAAAGTTGGTTATTAGTTTTTTGTTTGAGAAAATACATAAACTCCCCCTTAAATTTATATTTTAAGTGGACGCCTAAAGTTTGGGGGGTCCTTATTACCCTACCATTTGAATCTACAATAAATACACCATTTTGACTTATTTCCACAATATGTTCGGGAGAAGTTAGAGGTGGCTCTGGTGGCGGATAAGATGAGGGAAGCGAGACTGTGATGGTTTGGACATGGGCAGAGGAGTACCGATGCTTCTATTAGGAGGTGCGAGAGGTTGGTTTTAGGAGCTACACGAAGGGGTTGAGATAGACTGAAGAAGTAATGGGAGAGGTGATTAAACATGATATAGTGGAACTTGATCTCACTGAGGACATGACTCTAGATAGAAAGAAGTGGAGATCGTGAATTATAATAGTAGGCTAATTAGTTGGTAGGGTTATCTAGTCATAGGGTATGTTAGGGTTATCTAGTCACGGGTTATAGTAGGGTAGAGGAGTAGTAGTGTTTTATAACATGTGTTGTCATTATTTATTGTTTATGTATTAATTGTATCATATTTACGTATTGTCATGTGCTTTTGGTTACTAGTCGTTTTTTGCTATTCCCTTTCTTTTACTTTTTTTCATATCTAATTTATTCTGCTTATGGGTTTTTGAGACGAGATTTCTTAGAAACAACCTCTCTACTTCTATGAGGTAGTGGTAAGGTCTGCGTACATTCTACTGTCCCCAGACTCCACTTGTGGGATTTCACTGGGTATGTTGTTGTTGTAGCTGTGTTCTCACAAAAGTTGAGCGCGTGAGGGAATAATAATACCATCCCAAACCAGTGTAAAAATGCCATGTGGCATTGCCAATTTAAATTATTTTCTTTATAAGGTGGACCCATCTTCTTGTCTTCCGCTAATCACCATTAGTAGCCTTTCAAGAAGCTTTTTCAGCCGACCAAAAAATAAGAGATCGCCTTTCTTGCTCAGATATTTATTTTTAAGATGCAATATTATTCATTATTTCTTCTTCTTTTTTCAACTTTATTGGATAGTTTTCTCTTTTCTAAAAGTTAGAGATCAGAAATGGTGAAGACTAATAGATAAAGTAGGCTACTTGGGGTCAAGATGGTGATTTATTTAAATTTTAGATTTTGATTCAATAGAAATTGTAATTTTCACATTTTTATTATTTGGTGATCCAGTGATGGTTTAGCGTTGACTAAGCAGTGTATGATGGAGTGTTGTTGCAGTGGGTTGTGATTGTGGGATTCAAAGAAATTTTTGCAGAAGTTAAAAGGCAAAGTATAAAGGGAAAAGAGAAAAAGTAAAAGAAAAATAATCAAAATAGAAAATAAAAGGCTAAAATAAAAAAAAAGAAGTAATGTACTTACGTGTTACGTTAGGCTTAGCGCGTGCTTGCACTTACCATATCATAACTGGGAATGATTGAAAAAAGGAGGTATGTATTGTACTTTAAAATCGTTCCGTGGGGTAGTTGTATTCTCACAAACTTTAAGTGTCTACTTAGAAAACAAGTATTAGTTTAGGGGGACTGTATGTATTTTTTCTTTTTATTATATGAGAAACAATAAGGTCTTTGTATTCACTTTCCTCTCCACTTCTGGGATTTCACTCATTATGTTTGTTGTTGTAGTCTCTTCATGTTTGAAATTCAGTTATACTTGTGCCTGTTGAAAAAGCTCACACTCTAAAAGCTACAACCCCCTCTTACGCCGCCCAGTGTTTAGTATTTGGTGCGTGAATAATTTTTTTCGGGGCTCAACATTGGGTGAGACGGGCCCTGCTTTGATACCATGTTTGAAGAAGGTCTTAGGTCTAACTCACACTCCAAAAGCTAGCTCAAAGGGAGGAGGATTGTCTAAGCCTTATAAGGAGACCACCCATCCCATTAACCACCAATGTGGGACTTTGTGTCTCAACAGTGCCCAGTCTACACTTCAAGTGCTGATAGAAATCGAGTGGCATACTTCTTAAAGATTTTCCTTCTGCTACATATATTTGCTATACTGAGATTCCGAAGTTTGATGAGAGTGACTTACATATCTTCTGATGTGAAAGACATGGTAGAGTTCAGCCTATACCAATATCTTTGATAAAAAAATGTTAATAGTATTGATTGAAGAAGCTTATGTAGTTCTAAAATCGGATATGGGATAATTCAGTAATGTGCATGAGGATGATAGTTGGAGTACATAAATGTTATTTATAGGATAAGGTGCATGTATAATAATATAGAACTCTTGTTGCCTATTGAAAAGATTAAACTATCTCTACCTAATGTACGAGACCTTACCTTTAAAATTGGATATGATCATAACATAAAAAATAACGACACAAAATATTGATTATATCATCTTTTATCTAAATCATTTCCTAGGAAAATTCAACTCTGAATTCCAACACGTCGAGAGCTGATGGAACCACAAAAAATACAGATAGGTAAAGGTTATCCTAGTACATTATCATATGGTGATTGATTCTTCCAATTGATGTATATGTGCTACATTCCAACCACCGTTATAGGAGAAAGAATATATCTAATAAACAATGAGAATTGTAACCCTGAAACGTTAGTTCCTTGATCAGTGTTCTACATGGAAAGCTCTCCCCAAACTATATTCCCTCGAATTCAGTGATAATTAAGATTGTGTCGTCTAAAAATGGCCTTCTACAACAAGGTGCACTGATAAAGTTGTCTTCACGACTATTATATTTGGTTCCTCTGAAGTGCTTATTTTTTGTGGTGTTACAGGTAGATATAAAAGTGGCTCCTGGATCTCATGCGGATGAAGAATCAGGTAGAGTTAATTTTAGAGTATCTAATACCTTCAGCTTCTTAAGTTAGACACCTCACTGTCAGCATTTCCTATTACCGTTCTCTAGCAGTTAATAAGCAGTTGAATGATAAAGAACGGGTTGCTGCTGCCATGGAGAATCCAAATCTTCGCCAGCTTGTGGACGAGTGTCTCTATTCGAGTGAGCTTTAACGAAACTATGCTTTCATTTCCCAACAAACTATATAGTAGGTCTACTTATCTTTAACCTATGTTGTCTCGACATTGATATAGTAATATCAATCTGTTTGATAGTGCTTATTAACATGAAGTGATTTATCAAGTATGCCTACTTGCAATGTTCCTTGAGGCTGATGAAAGTAGCCAGCTAAAATTTAGATGCCACCAAAGTTTGTAAAATTTGCTTAAGATATGTTAATTTAAGGAAAACGTTCTGCAATCCTTGTTTTCCAATCTCTTCTCGAGAACGAGTGGGCATTTTCTATACAATACTGTGCTCAATTTATTATGTGGCAATTCCGCCAACATATTGTTTGTTGGGAAGAACCCCCCTCGAATTGGGCTTTTGAAGGAATTAATCGAGACAGAATTGGATTTGATTAGACAGTGTGTGGTTAGAGATCGGTAAATATGGATAAAATTGGTAAATAAGGATAAAATTTTTTGCAAGGTGCAGACTATATTGTTAAATTTATCATTCACAAATTTGTTTGAACATTACACCTCGAGTGTTAAATAATATCGATCAAATTCTGTGTGTTGGTGTAGGAGAAGGGAAAGGATATAGCAAACGCAAAAATGTAAGAGGCTTACACCTAAAATTTGAATTCGTCGTATCTAAACTAATTTTTTGAATCTATTCACTATTTTTATTTTTACATGTATGTGTGTGTGAGAGCAAAATAAATAAATCTTTTTCTTCTATTTGAATGATATAATATTTTGATGAAGGAAAGCCAGTTGGACCTAGGGTGTGAAATACACAGGTCGGGGTGAAATTGAGAATGTTAAAAGTTTTATATAAATTTCATATTTTTTGGAGCTAATTTCAATTAATACTAATTTTTTTCAAAATTGAGTTAGGTTATGATCCATCCAAATTTACATTGAACTCAAATGAGCTAAAATTCAAGTTAAGTCATGACCCTCCTAATTTGACATGTTCTATCTCAATAATTCTAATATATTATTATTTATTTTTGAAAAAAAACAACCATAATATACATTTTAGAGGTAATTTTACCTTTTAGTGTCACCCAAAATAATTACTAAAAAATGTCAACATTTTTTTTAAAAAAAATGTACATTCATGACTAAATTATCAAAATAATAATAATAATAATAAAAATTTAAAAACAAATATAAAAGATGTGCCATCCAATCAAGCTAATTAATGCAACACATTTGGAGTAAAAATGTAAAGAAAAAAAACTAAAAATATAAAAGAAAACCCAAAAAAGTGAGTAATCAATTACATTCAAGAGTAAATTAAAAAAAATAAACAAAAAAAGCAAAATATGTGTCATCCAATCAGGGTAATTAATGCAACACATTTATAGTAAGAATACAAAGGAAAAAAATAAAAAATATAAAAGAAAAATAAAAAAAGTGAGTAATCAATTAGATCCAGTTAATGCAATCTTGTACCATAAATTCTAAGGAAACAAAAAAGAATCAAAAAATAAGAAAAATGGTGTAAAGTCAAATAGAGATAGTAAATACATGATAGTGCAATAAATTATGGTGTGACTATAATGATTATTTTTTTTTGGGGAGAATTGACAAAAACAAGTTGAAGAAATGAGACAAGCCCACACTTTTCTCTTTCCTTCGTTATTTTTGTTGTTTTACACAATGTACAATAACTAACTACCAATGAAAATGAAACAAAACCTCTATCAAGGTATGTAGTTCATTTATTAGATAAAAGGTTGTTTATAGTAGAAAGAAAAGTTAAATCAAGAAAAGAATATGCATTAAGTTGTGATTTAATCCAATTTGATTATGAATTGTGTGTCCATTTTGATCTAGCATGATGAAAAATGAGATGCAATAGGTATGTTTTTCTTGTTATTAAAAAAAACGGAGCTCTATTTAGCATATATTGCATGTGTGCATGATTTTCAATGAAAATTATTCCATGAGAATGAGTCTTAGTATTTTTCATTGGAAAATGTTAGTGGGTTCTTTTTGCTATGTTTAAATCAAATATAATTTTATTGTTTGTTGGGTCAAAACTTGTTTCTGTCATCCTCTTTAGTATTTTGAGGTTTTTTTTTTGGTTTATGAATAATGTGCACATATGTGCATACATAAATTGCTATGTTGATTACAAAATCGAATGAGTTATATTTGATCCAAGAAAATAATTTGAAGAAATGATTGAGACAATTGCATCGAAAATAGGTGTGGATACAAAATTTATTAAAATATTGCTTCAATATAAGGTTAATGAATCCCCTCCAAAGCATATCCATAACAATATGGACGTGTAAGTTTATTTGGACAAAAAAAATGCAATATAGACTTTTTCTCGAAGTATCCTTTGTGTATAATATGTGTTGATAGATATATACAAACATTTTTATTTGATGACAGTGAAGAAGCTTTGACATAATCATATACAATGAGAGATAAAATGTGCTTGACTGCGATTGAACCCATTATGACCGATGGGGATGAAGATGACAGAATTATAAACAACAGTCAAAATGACAAAATTGTAGTGAATCAAATCTGCAAAATAAAGAAGATTCTTGTAGGTGTGATGAGACGTTATGCATTGTTGAGAGAATTTGAATACACCATTGTAAGGTCAAGTCATTAAAGATATGGATATTAATTTTTTTTTATTTTGTGTATATTGAACTAACTAAAATGGCTATTATTGTTGACTATTGTTGGTTTAATTATGGTTAAATATTTGATTGGTGTGTTGGTTTATGTGAAAATAAACTGTCAGTTTAATGAAAACAGAGTTGGTGCTGTGCTATGATTTGGATTAGCACTGGTCGTAAAATTGATTGTGTTGGTAATAGAGTTTTGTAAATGAAGGAGATTTGATTTTATTTGAAAGTATTAAATTAGGTGAAAACCTTATGCATGTTAACGGTAGTGGGTATAACTTTGACTTTGGTTTAAAATTTGGGTTTAACTTTAGTATGTTCATGTGGATGGTTACACTGTCTAAGTCAAAGTTGTTTTTGCACTATGTTTTTATAAAAAGTATGGTAAATATGAAAGAATATTTAGTTAAAACTGAAAAATAAAATTTATGTTAATGTTCACATTTTTTCAGTTATAACTTGAGGTGCCCAACAAATGGTTGTGCATGATTATTTAAGTCTTTGTGCTTGAGCAATTTTGCGTTGTTCAAAATTCGTATTTGTTACGAATACATGCCCCATAAAAGGTCGACTAATGTCAAAACGTCAATATAAAAGTGGAGTGCTTGGTGCGATGTTATTACACAAATGCAGTGATCCCGAATTAAGTTACACACCAGCTGAAATTAGAAGAGACATAAAGAGGGAGCATGGAATAACATTAAGTTATATGCAAGCTTGTAGAGGAAGGAAAATGATATTTAGTGCACTGCAAGGGGACTCAGCTTCGTCGTATGAAAAAATACCAATATATTCATATATTTGAAAAAAATATATCCATGAACTATAGTCAATTTGAAGAAGACGGATGATGGATCTCTTTTGTATATCTTCATTGTGTTAAATACGTGCATTAGGGGATGGGAATATTGTCGATCAATAGTGATTGTTGATGGCACACACATTAGATCAACATTCGAAGGTGCAATATTGATCGCTAGTGTTAGGACCCGTAACTTAACTTAAACCCCGAAAGTCCTTAATTGGCTCGATTTAATAAAATTTGGGATTGAATGCAAAATTTCTTCTAAGTTTGGTCCTTAAGGATAATTTGAGGTGGGGTCAAAATGTATATGTAAGCTTTTGATTGGTCCAAGTAATATATTTGTTGTCTATATATACAAACATCTATCTTGTACAAGATCAACAAGTTTCACACTTAGAAAATTTTGAAGAAGAATTTTGAGCAAAGTTGAAGACCCTCTCGGGTGCTACAATGGTTTCAAAAAAAAAATTTGTTTTTTCTTATTTTTGATTATTTGACGCTTCAAGCTCGGTATATTGAAGTCCCTAAGTAGCGTGGTGGTGTTGGTTGGTCAAGAAAACGCGTAGTTTAGCGGCTACGAAGGTTTTGGGGTGTAGTGAAGGATTGCAAGGTATGTCAACTTTTATCTTTGTTTATGTTATTAAAGGTTGTGAGGGTGTTAGGAATGTGTTAAAATGAAGAAAAAATGCGAAAATAGGTTTGGTTGTTAATGGAATTACGAATTTTGAATTTGTGGTCGAATTGGGAATAAATTTTGCATATGGTTATATATTGAATTGTTGTCATGTATTTGTGTTTAATTGTCATGGAAATAATCTTTATGGGGTGAAAGAAGTGTTAGAAAACTATTCAAAAGTTTACATGAACGTTAGCTTAAATTGGAGTCCCGTCG
>JAOTQJ010000072.1:5222806-5234090 GCA_025642045.1 Solanum sejunctum
AACATTACCTAAAATTTTTATATTTTATAGAAAATATTAATTATTTATTTATTTCAAATAATATTTATCTACTTTCTCTAAAAAAATTTAAATTATAATTTGAGTGAAAAGATTGAATTTTTTTTTAACTTTTAGTAGATTTATAATTCCAACTCAATTAACAATGTTATATTATTATTGTTAATTGCTAAATAATATACTGTAAATAATAAAATATTACAAATTTATAAATATTTTAAATAATTTTTAAGATGAATATAAATTATATTTTTTAAAATAATTAATAAAATTTTATGAAAAATAATTTATCATAAATATTTAAAAATTTAGAGCTAAACGCTAGGTCCGGACCCGTGGCGGTATATATAGAGAGAGGAAGAGAGCATGAGAAAGAAAATTTGTTTAGAGAGAAAAAATTTAGGAGAAATGACTTTGGGATTAATCAATGCAAATCCAGTGGTTCACGAGAGGAAGGAAAGGATCGTTCGGCCGGATAATGGTCACGCCGACGACGTCGTTGATGCTCTAGATATTTATGATATCCTTTTTTCTCTCTACTTTTTTTTTTTTTTTGAATTTTTTGAATGCTTCAGCTTAATCGGAGTTCATAGTGCAATTTTGAGTCTACGTCGACTCCGGTTACCGGAAAAAATGAGTTAGAAAAAATGATGAAACTTAGCTACTTTTTTTTTTTTTTTTTCATTTTTAGTATGTTGATTTGCTAATTTTTGGAATTACTTGTAGTTTGTGAATTTCTCTCTCGATTTTTTTGAACTTTTTTTTCCTCGATTTTCCCGTCTTTTGAATGCTCAGATGAATCGGAATTTATAGCTGAAAATTTGTACTGGAGAAAATGAGTAAGAAAAGACGAAGAAACTTAACTATTTCAAATTTTAGCATGCTGTTTTTTTAATTTGATTTAATAAAATTTGGCTATATTTTGTAGTTCAGATGTTTGTGAATTTACTTCTATGATCCTCTTTGCTATTTCTTAGTTTTTTGCAATGCTTCAGCTAAATCGGAGTTCATAGCTGCAATTTCTTAGCTATGAACTATTTCAATTTTTTGGCTGGAGAAAATGAGTAAAGTAAAACCGAAGAAACTTAGCTATTTCAATTTTTTGGCATGCTGATTTTTTTAAATTTTTTTATTTGATTTAATAAAATTTGGAGTTGCGATATTTTGTAGTTCAATTGTTTGTGAATTTACTGCTATAATCGTCTTGGCTATTTCTTAGTTTTTTTTTTGAATGCTTCAGCTAAATTGGAGTTCGTAGCTGTAATTCCAAAAATTAAGTCTGGCTTAGCTGAAAAATTCTACTGGAAAAAGTAAGGAAAAAAAAAAAGGAAGAAGAAACTTAGCTAATTTCATTTTGTATGTTGATTTTTTTTTTTTAAGATTTACAAAATTCAGAATTGCGACTTTTTGTAGTTCAAATGTTTGTGAATTTAGTATGATCATCTTTTTGCCATTTCTCGGTTTTTTTTTATTGAGTGAAATTAAGAATTCAGTTTTCTGTAATTTTGTTGTTTGTTGAATGTGCTGAGTCTGGAGTTGATGTGATCCTTGATTTGGAAATCGATACAGGTTGTGAGGGATATAAGAGATCCAGAGCATCCATATACTTTGGAGCAGCTGAGTGTACTCACTGAGGAATCCATAACCGTTGACGAGAGCCTTGGACGCATTCTGTATGTTCATTTGTGATCTTCTATTTTTATATTAGCTTGTTTATCATATGTCCCCCTAAAAAGTTGTTTGTTTATTCTTTTCGTTTCCAAATAATGGAGGAAAAGGGGCGAAACATGATGTGTTTTAGCCCTATCTTGTTTGATCAACTGATTGGTGACTCGTGTAAACTTGGAGTTAGTCATTTAAGTTATCTTCACTCTAGTTGCAACGATAACGACAACAACAACATACCCACAAATTATCTTCACTCTAGTTGTCGCTATCGAAAATCCTGTCTATTTGTGTCGGAGTCAGTTTTTTTGTGCTCACTGTTTAGAATTCATTTAATTGTTCTTTTCTCTGAATGCTCTGTATTGCTTTCCTTATTAGTTGTCATGTTTTCTTTACTGCCATATTTCCTTTCTCATAACTACTTTGATACGCTGCATTTGAAGTTGAGGATCTTTTGGAAACCATCTTTCTACCCTTGCAAGGTAAGGGTTACCTCCCTAGACCCCTCTACTGTCATTACACTGGGTGTGTTATTATTGTTGTATTGTTTAGAACTCATGAACAGTTTTGCATGAGTTGGACTTCCAACTTTGTTGACTCAACAAACTTTTTTTTTTTTGGGGTGGGGTGGGGGTTCACCTGCCTTATTTCACTCTAGTAGCAATGTGATGTCATGTATTCGGAGCAATGTTTTAATTTACGCGTTGTGGAATTTGAAACTGATGATTAAATTCAATTCTTAACAATTTTACCAGCACGTACATCTTATGTCCAAAGATTTCTTGTTTATTCATGTGAAAAAGGTTGCATGGTTCACTATCTTGAGTTTACAATATCCTAGATGCCTGTGCAATTTCCTAGGAGTTTTGGTAAATAAATATGTTTCTGTGATTAGCAAATGTTATCAAGCAAGAAAAACTAGCGCAGAAGAACCCTTTCATTAAAACTAGACTTGTTCTCGTGTTGCTGGTTTTTCCCTTCTTTTTACAGCAAAATGGAATAGACAGACAGAACGGAGTTGTCTGCCATGATTATTTGACCACCTTTCACCTGTGAAAGCGTTGCTCGTTGAATCTCACACGTGCTATAAAAGCTCTATCTCCATGCATGTTGAACGGATGCTATATAAGATATTTTGTTAAACCTCAATATTGCCAGTTTGTTTGGCTCTCCATTTCTTTATTAGTTCATCTCAAAAAGATTTGAGACGTTACAGTATAAGGAAACAATTAACTTCAAGGTTTCCATTTTACTCTTATTGAAAAGCTTTTATAGACACACAAAAGTTATGACATTTTCAAAAACCACAAGTTTTAAAGTCTGCGTAATTTCTTAACCTTCGTGCGGAGTCAAATTATACCAACCTGATTGGAACAAAGAGAGTAATGAATAACAAGTTACAAATAATTCCTAACTCATGTTTCTTTTGCTTATTTATCTGTATTTTCTTAAAATTGTTTGTAGGATAACTTTCACCCCAACCGTCCGGCACTGTACCATGGCAAATGTCATTGGCCTCTGTCTGAGAGAGAAGTTGAAGACTTGCTTCCCTCCACATCTTAAGGTGGTGTTCTATATTCCTGACTTAGATAGAGATAAAGTCATGCTATATTTTGGCTATTCAAATAGTCTTTATTACTTAATTAATCTGAGAAAAGGTGGCTTGTGATTGTGGGATTCAAAGAAATTTTTGCAGAAGTTAAAAGTCAAAGTAGAAGGGAAAGAGAAAAAAGTAAAAGAAAAATAATTAAAATAGAAAACAAAAGGCTAAAATGAAAAAAAGTTAAAGTTAATTAATGAACCGACACGTGGTAAGTGAGGGTTAGCACGTGCTTGCACTTACCATATCATAACTGGGAATGGTCGAAGAAGGAGGTATATATTGTACTTCAAAATTGTTCCGTGGGGTAATAGTATTCCCCACAAACTTTAAGTGTCTAGTTAAAAATCAAGTATAAGTTTAGGGGAGACTATATATTTTCTTATTTCTAAACTATAGTTTGTCATAGCATTCTTGAACCGAGGGTATATGAGAAACAACCTCTCTACCTCCCAAGGTAGGGTAAGGTCTGTGTACTCACTATCCTCTCTAGACCCCACTTTTGGGATTACACTCTTCATGTTTGAAATTCCATTATACTTGTGTCAGTCTACACTTCAAGTGCTGATTAGAAATGGAGTGGCATGTTAAGAAGCCAGCGATTTCTTAAAGATTTTCCTTCTGCTACATATATTTACTATACTGAGATTCCGAAGTTTGATGAGAGTGACTTACATATCTCCTGATGTGTGGAAGACATGGTAGAGTTCACCCTATACCAATATCTTTTGATAAAACATGTTAATAGTATTGATTGAAGAAGCTTATGTAGTGCTAAAAACGGATATGGGATAATTCAGTAATGTGGATGAGGATGTTAGTTGAAGTACATAAGTGTTATTTATAGGATAAGGTGCATGTACAATTTAGAACTCTTGTCTCTCTTGAGAAGATTAAACTATCTCTACCTAATGTACGAGACCTTACCTTTAAAATTGGATATGATCATAATAGAATGAAAAATAATGACACAAAATATTGATTATGATTATCTAAATCATACCTAAGAAAATTCAACTCTGAATTCCAACAAGTCGAGAGCTGGTGGAACCACAAAAAAATACAGATAGGTAAACGTTGTCCTAGTAGATTATCATATGGTGATGTTCCTTCCACTGAAGGACGTATATGTTCTATGTGTAAACCACCAATCTAGGAGAAAGAATATATCTACTAAAGAATGAGAATCGTAACCCTGAAATGTTAGTTCCTTGATCAGTGTTCTACATCGAAAGCTCTCCCCAAACTATATTCCCCCATATTCAGTGATAATTATGGCCTTCTACGACAGGGTGCACTGATAAAGTCATTCATATCCCCACGACTATTATATTTGATTCCTCTGACGTTCTTATTTTTTGTGGCATTACAGGTAGACATAAAAGTGGCTCCTGGATCTCATGCTGAAGAAGAATCAGGTAGAGTTAATCTTAGAGTACCTAATACCTCTAGTATCGATTCAGCTCATAGGCAACATACTTCACTGTTCAGCATTTTCCATTACCATTCTCTCGCAGTTAATAAGCAGTTGAATGATAAGGAACGAGTTGCTGCTGCCATGGAGAATCCACATCTTCGCCAGCTTGTAGACGAGTGTCTCTCTTCGCGTGAGCTCTAAAGAAACTATGATTGTACAGTAGGTCTACTTATCTTTAACATATGCTGTCTGGACATGGATTTTGTTGTATGAGATTCGATCACTCTGATGCAAGTAGTTATATCAGTCTGTTTGATAGTGTTTATTAACATGAAGTGATTTATAGCCAGCTAAAAATGTTAGATGCCATCAAAGTTTTGTAAAATTTGCTTGAGATATAGTTTGTAAATGTTAATTGTTGAAGCAAATTAGGATTTGCTTGAAGTGAAATTTAACATAAATTTTTAGCAAACATGAACCAAATGACTAAGGTTTGAGTTATTTGAAATGACATATTGAGACCTAGAATCTTTAGATATCATAATCAAACTCTTTTGTTACAATGTTTTATATCCTTCTGTATTTGAATCATGTTTATTTATATATATAATTACACAAACACACATACATACTAGAACATGAACTAGGCAAAACATTTCGACATATTTATTTATTTTATTATTATGAGAATCAATTTTACTATTTCTGGTTCTGAGGTTTTCACGCTTGAGAAATAAAATTGGGGTGTATCGTCCAAATCATCGGTCAGATACTAGATGTAGCCTTTTCCCTGGACAAGATGTCAAATACTTATAACGCCCTAATAGTCAAGGTCGAGATAGTACTGGTCAGTCAATTAGTGTGGCTTGTGAGGTACAACAATTATTAGGAAACAATCAAGTTAGGGCTTCACCTTTTTGGATTACTATCTGAATCAAGTTTTAAATTTGATCAATTTATTGAAGCTGATCAAATCAAAGGTTCATAAAGAATTTAAGTTTATATACCATGTTCAAATTCCTGACATTACTATTATTATTATTGATCAATAAAATCCAAAAAATTCATATATATAAAATTAAAAAAATCTCCAAAGATAAAAATCACGCTTTTACTTCAGGAAATGAAAGATTTGAATCCCCGTTTGATTCACTGGTCAAATTTAGATTAAAGAATAGGCCTATTATTTAAAAGAAGACTATTAATTAAACCCTTTCATATGCATAAATGATATCATAATAAAAAAAAACTCAAAGGACCAAGCAAATAAAAGTTTGGAATGTGAAAATATATACTTTGGATAATGTCAAAAATTGTACATTTATATGAAAAGACCCCTCATTTACTATTAGTTACCACTGATTTTATTTATTTTGTTTAATACTAAGGTACTAAAAGTGTATTATTATATGAATGAATTAACAATTAATGAGATAATTATAACATTTGTATTTACTGTAAAGGAAATTATAATTATAAGACAATATTTACTAATAGAAGAATATCTCATTAATAAAAATAATTGCAGAGTACATATAGCACTTAACAATAATTAAAACAAAAGGAAGAAAAACGCACACCACCAACAATATGTAACTAAAATTTCATGTTAAAGATTTATTCAAAGTGACAATTAAATATATAGTCTAATATTGCAATTGAAAGTAATCTTATCTCTATGTTGAAAATTATGGTGAGAATCAAAAATGTTTGACCAAATATTATTTATGTACCAAAATAATGTTAAATTAAAGTTCATAGGTGAAATTCGGATTTGATAAATGGTTTAATAAAATAATGTCATGTGATATGCATAATGTTAGTGGCAGAGCGAGGATTTATATTGAGGGGTATCAAAATATAAAGAAATAGACATATACATGTATATAATATCGACACACATTTGTATACAATTTATACAATATCAATGCACATTTACAAACTATTTATATAATATTAGTATATGCTTGTACATAATTTATACAATACTGATATATTACATAACTATTTATACAATATTGATACACGTTTATACACATGTGTACAAAATAGATACATGAAAAAAAAATTTATATAAAAAACCACAGCAAGATAAAAATAAACTAAGTTTTCCAAAAATAAAATTGTTGCCCAAAAAATACATGAAATATATATATTTTTTGAAAAAAATTGTTGCCCAAAATACATGAAAAAAATTGTTGCCCAAAAAATACATGAAAAAAATATATTTTGAAAAAAAAAAATCTGCCAGAAAAGAAAAAAAAGCAAAAAGGATAATTTTTTTGACATTGAGCTATTTTTGAGCAAAAAGGGTCTACGACCTTGAGCTGATTTGAGTTATGTTAAACACATGGACTTTTTTGGTCTATCTTTTGTAAGGAAAAAAGAAGGAAAAATTTCATAAATAGTCTAGGCTTGAAATTTAATATGGTCAAGTAATTATATTTTATATAATTACATGGCATAATCTCGGCTATGTGACCTAGAGGGGAGAAGAGAAGTGAGCGAGATCGAGAGAGGGAGAAAAAAGTCGAATTGTATATGTATATTTGTCTAATTGTATATGTATATTAGTCAAATAATTATATATGTGTTGCTAATATACATATGAATTTGTATATCTGGCAAGCAAGATCGAGAGAGGGAGAAGAGAGGCGAACAAAATCGTGAGAGGGAGGAGAGAGGCAAGCGAGAGAGGATAACGAATGAAGAGAGGCAAATTATTTATGTATATCAGTCAAATTAATTATATATATCTGTCAAAATAATTAGTATACATATGCAGAAATTACAAAGAGAGAGAGGAGAGACGAGAGAGATGAAGAAAGAAAAGAGAAAATAACAACAAAACCCTAACTATAGCAAAAGAATTCTAACTATAGCTATAAATTATAATTTTTTTCTTCAAATTATAATAATATAATATAAATACATATCATATATTTATCTAATTACATAATATTTCCTAAAACTATATGCCCTTTTGAGCAAGAAAGTCTATGCTTGTCTTATATGGGCTTAAAAGTCCATATTATTTCTAGTACTATTCTTTAGACAAAAGCAAACAAACTTACATAAATATATTAGATTAAAAAAATATTTATAATTTATAATAATAAAAAAAATTATTTTCACTAAACAGTTATAATATATTTATATTGAATGCATAATGCATTTTTAATATAAGTGCAGATTTATCATAATATTATTATATATTATTATAAATGATAATAAACAAAAAATATCACTAAAATTAGTAATTATTTATTAAAACAGATCTACTTTAAGTAATTTTTCATATCAAAGTTGAATCCGAAAACATCGACATTGACAAACAAGTTATACGTGAATTTTCAACTTAGGTCCTATATATTTAAATTATTTCTAAAACGAATACAACAACAACAATATTATCCCAATGACTCAAAGGCTCCCGCCTATTACGGAGTAAGGGACGTCAGATGTAAACTTAAAAAAAGAATTCTATAACAAAAACAAGTTAAATGACAATCCCAAAAGGGATTATTTGTGCACTTACGCCAAGAAATAGTTAGGAGTAATAGTGAAACTTCATTAGAACAATGTCTAAATATAACAAAAAAGTACAAATTTTTCAAAGAATGAATTTTTAATATATACACTGCAAAAATTACAATAGATTTGGGGAAAACAACATCCCCACCCCTAAAAATAAGAAAAATAAAACCCCTCATACCCCAAAAATTTCAACCATTTCACCAGACTCTAAATCTTGATCGTTATCGTCCATCTCCATTGAATCACGAACACGTGTACGACACATGGGACATGTCTTATTTAGTTCCAACCAAGGCCTAACACAATCATAGTGAAACCTATGACAACAACTAGGAAGAACCAAAAACATCTCCCAATTCTTAATTTCTTCGATACAAATAGAACAATCAGTATTTCTCCCTTTAATTGCTGGAGTCTTTTTTCCTTCGTCTGAAATATCTATCATTACTTCAATAACAGTTGTTGTTGTTGCTTTTTTCGTTGTCACAAATTCCTCTTCATAGCTAGGAATCACAAATTCTTCTACGTCGTTTGAACGACGTCGTTCATAACACAACAACATTTTTGTCCACTTGTAAAAAAATAGCAGAATTAGAAAAAAGACTACTCCAATCACTATGTAATTAGTAATATTCGAAGGAAACACCATTTTTTTTGTGATGAATTTAGGGTTTAGATCAAGGAGCTAATAGAAGGTACAATTAACGTTTAAATTTGTGTACATATATATAGTATAAGATGATTTAGAAACCTATTAGGAGTTGGATTAAGTAATTAAGGAAATTAATGCGTGTCCAATTAATTAATTGGAAAAGGTTTAGATATATTTACATAAATCTTTGTAATTAGATATACAAAACCTTTTAGGAATAGGATTAAGTCATTAAGGAAAGTAAATGGAAAAGGTTTAGAAGTCTAAATTTGTTAACTATGAGGTGCGTGGGTGGGTGGAGGGAAGGGGCGGAAGACACTCTCTTCGTCTTATTTTAGCTGTCATGATAAAATTTGATTAATATATTTCGTATAATTAAAATTAATTAAATGTGTTGTTTGACTAATATATCACTTAAAAACAATTACACTTTTATTTATTTATGTATCTTTTAATTTTGGAATAATTAATGTTAACGGCAAAATTGAAAACTAAAATGGGAGAGAGAAAGTATATAAGATGCTAATACTACTAAAATGGATTGAAAAATTAAAATTGATTTATTTGAATTTGAAGGCTAATTTTTTTTCTTTTAAAATATTTTGATTGTATAAAAATATTATATTTATAAATTCTAATATGACATTTTAAGACTGTATATTAACTAATATTTAATTGTTGATGAATATTTATTTTACATAGAACAATGGCAAATTCGAATCATTAGGGGTATTTCTAATGGGCGACAAATTTGATCCAATAGATTAAAAAGAAAAAAAACATTTTTAAATCAATGCAAAAATGTTGAGGATAATCCGAAATCATTTGGGATTGTCATTATGCATAGTTGTAAATTAAAAAAATACGAGTTGTTCTTTTTGAAATAGAGAGAGTATATAATATAGATTACATCATTGAGTATAAGCATGAGTTTCTTTTGATTTGGGTCAATTAAGTCCTGCGATCTGAATTTATTTTATTTTGTAAAAAAAATATACTTTTGGTTATGATGAGTTGCGGAAGTCATGGAAAAAAAATAGCAATTTCGAATTTGCAAGAGACGGATAAATACCTTTAGCATTAGATGAGCATAGGTGTTTTTTTCTCGAAAAAAATTAAAATAAAATAAAAACAAATAAAAATTTTTGCTTCCAGTAAAGAATGTGGTTGTACATCATTTTTGAGACACTTGAAGAAGACTCAAGAATGCTATGACTCATCACACCCTTTTTGTTGTTAGCAAGGAATTATACATACAATGCACGTATCCAAAATTAGTATAAAAAAATATGGCCAAAAAAAGTTTAGGAAAAAGTTAACTAAGCGGTATACTACATCACTATAGATTATAGATGGATTCAAGTACCATTCCAATGACCTCTTTCTTGATCCTTTCCGAATCCCCTCTCACTAGCAATGTCCGCGGATGAAGCGGATGAAAGTAAGTAAATAATTCATGAATAAAAAATTCACATCTTGGTATAACCAAAGGGAGTACTTCCAAAGTTATGTGCTTGATACAAAGTGGTTCACTTAAGAACAAATACTCTAGTTCACGACTCAAAAGTTTGATCTTCTTCAGTTTCTTGCGTGAAGGAAGAGATAAGGATTTTAGATGCGGAAGCTCCAAGAAAATATCATGAGGAAATTGGTTGGGAATGTATTGACAATCAAATTCCAAGACTTGAAGCTCAGCACAAACGCGCAAATCAACTTCTAGTGATTTTGATGAAGTAAACAAGCGAAACTCCATCAGATTTCGCGCTTTTATTTCTATTGCTTGTAGATACATACCATCATAATTCACACGAACCTTTCTAAGTTGTTGTTGATGAGACACTGAGATGGAAGAAAGGTAGTAACAATGTCTCTTTGCAGAATCCACAATATCTCTTTGCAGAATGCTTTCGTAAAAATTTGCGATCGTCTAATGATGTTATGATGTTATCATCCGATAATTCTGAAAATATTGAGGCCATGACATAAATTTGTTTGAGGGATTTGGCCGTACATCTCTCTGTACTCCGGCAATATATATACTATACTGGTATCATATAGAATGAGTTCAATCCTCTTTAATACTCTACCATTATATTGCAGTATCATATAGAATTATATTTTTTTTTGGATAAATAAATAAAAAAATAATTAACAAAAATTGTTAAGCTCGGGGTGAAGTTCGAGTGCTTTATGTGCCTTCTCGACATCAAATAGTAGACATTTTTACTAAGGGCCTTCCATGAGTTTTATTTAACGATTTTAGGGACAGTCTCAATGTCCGTAACCCTTCCGCTTCGACTGAGGAGGTGTGTTAAATATATTTGGTAGATATTTTTGGAATATATATTTGGAAGGTAGATATTTTGTTTATATTTTTGGAATGTATATTTGGAAG
>JAOTQJ010000072.1:5234190-5248481 GCA_025642045.1 Solanum sejunctum
GATATTTTATTTATATTTAGTTCCTTAGAATTAGGCTAGTCTCACGCCTAATTGAAGGCTTAGCTTTATATATATTCAAACTTTGCATATTATTTATGGTCAAAAAAATATTTTCCTTCTATCAGATATCACATCAGTATCGTATAGGATTGGAGTGTAATTATCATCAGTGGTATTCCATCGATATCACAGATAATTAGGAGCCTTTTATTTTCGCAGACCAAAAATTTTAATAGAAATAAACGTGCATACGCCTCCTTTCTCATGATCTAATTATTCATCTCTCTAAATGCAAAGAATTGCAAGTCTCAAATTTCATATATGTAAAAGGACTTAGATTATACTTCATTCGAAATGAATTGTCAAAATTAAGTTTAAGAATATGTATTGTGGAATAAAACAATACAATTTACAAGTTATATTAATTAAGAGTAATAGTCTACACTTCATATGGTTTGATATGGTAAATTTGTTCAAATACTTGATATTTTGTGTCTATTAGAGTTTTTCTAATTGAGACACTAGCTAGTTTATTTATAAAATCAAAATCAAATGTGCATCTTTTGATATTATTATACGTGGATGATATGATAATAATCAAAGATAATGAATCAAAAATTTTTAATTTAAGGATTAACTTAATTATTCATTTAATTGAGATGAAAATCTTGGTCCCAATCGAATTTTTATTGCTCAGAACTATAGTGACTGGTTCTGAATTTTCACTCAAGGGGTTCGAAAAATAAAAATATAAATGTATGAACTAGAGTACAGAGTACAAACTGTTAGGAAATATCAGGCGATAGCGGAAGCGTGATAAGAATCGCGATTGATATTGAAAAATATAAATAAATTGAGCAAGATAATAAATTGAGACCCAGATTTAACGTGGTTCACCCAAAAAAATATTAGGTTACATCCACGGACGACGAGGAGCAAAATATCACTATAATAAAGAAGTGTACAACAAAATCTCACTGGGCCTAAGTACTACGATGATATAATTTTGTGTTTCACTCAGTGATATAAAAGGAGTATTACAATACTCACAAAAATACACAATGGTGTATCTCATAAATCTTTGGGCTCTCTCTAACTATGAATCTCTCAATCTTGTGTGTTCTTCAAATGAAGATGAATTACTCCTTTATATAGGAGTAATTCACCTTCAAAGTTTGACAAAAGGCAAGGGCTGGTGGCCAACCTTCCACCAACCATTTGCATGCCAAGTTTGATAAAAGGAGGGTTGGTGTCCAACCTTCCACCAACCATTTGCATGCCAAGTTTGAGAGTTGCCAACTTGGGCCAAATTTTCAACAATCTCCACCTTGGACTAAGTTTTACAAAATGCTCATCGTCATATAAGACTTCGAAGAGCTATTAGATGCTGAGAACACCAACTAAGTTCAAGCAATGCTTAAACTTAGCAACATGCAATGACTTGGTTAACATATTCGCTGGATTTTCAGATGTGTGAACTTTCTTTATAGTAATCTCTCCAGTAACAATAGTATCTATGATATAATGGTATTTAATACTGATGTGCTTTGTCTCGGAGTGGTAGGCATCGTTCTTGCTAAGATGAATAACACTTTGACTATCTGAAAACACAACAGTTGTGTCCTGTGTGACACCAAGCTCAATAACAAGATCACGTAACCAAGTAGCCTCTTTTACACCTTCTGTAACTGCAATGTATTTTGCCTCTGTAGTAGACAAAGCCGCAATAGATTGCAGCGATGATTTCCAACTGATAGCACTGAAACATAAGTTAAAGATGTAGTCAGAGAGAGACCTTCGTTTATCGAAATCACCACCATAATCAGAATCAATGAATCTAACAACATCATGTGATGTTGCCTTGCTTCTATCGAACACCAAGCCAAGATCAGAAGAACCTTTCAAATATCGAAAGATTCATTTAACAATATCCCAATGAACCTTTCCAAGATTGTGCATATAGCGATTCACCATACTAACCGCATATGCAAGATCAGGTCTAATGCAAACCATTGCATACATAAGACTGCCAACAGCACTAGAATAAGGAATATTTGACATACGTTCTTTCTCTTCCTCCGTCTTTAGACAATGATCAGATGATAACTTAAAATGAGTGGCAAAAGGTGTAGAGACGGACTTGCACGAGTCCATATTTAATCTGCTAAGAATTTTATGAATATAATTTTTCTGAGACAGAAATACTTCCCAGCTATGCGATCCCTATGTATCTCCATGCCAAGAATTTTCTTTGCCGCATCAAGATCTTTCATCTCAAACTCCTTACTAAGTTGAGATTTTAAACTGTCAATTTGAGACTTATTGCGAGCAGCTATAAGCATATCATCAACATAAAGTAACAAGTATATAAAAGAGTTATCATCATATTGTTGAAAATACACGCAACTATCATATTTGCTTCTGGTAAAACCTTGCGCGATCATAAAGTAATCAATCCTTTTATACCACTGTCTTAGAGCTTGCTTAAGGCTGTAAAGAGATTTCTTCAAACGACAAACACAATCTTCCTTTCTAGGCGTAGCAAAACCCTCAGGCTGCTTCATATAGATTTCTTCTTCGAGTTCTTCATATAAGAAAGCAGTTTTGATATCAAGTTGCTCTAACTCCGAATCAAACAGAACAACAAAAGTAAGTAGCACACGAATTGAGGTATGACGAATAACAGGAGAGAAAATTTTATTAAAGTCAATATCTCCTTTTTGTTCAAAACCCCGAACGACCAAACATGCTTTCCATCTTGCTTCTTCAACCCCGGGGATACCATCTTTCTTCTTGTAAAGCCATTTGCAACTTAATGGTCGCTTGCCTTTAGGAAGCTCACATAGCTCCCAAGTGTCATTCTTGTAGAGACTTTCAATTTCTTCATTCATTACCACAAGCCATCTAGATGAATCAACACAAGTAATTTCCTCTGAATAAGAAGCCAGATCAACACTTTTATCGATATCTTATGCAATAAATAATGCATAAGCAACAAGCTGATCTTCATCATCATAACGAAATCTAACTGGCTTTGTAATAACTCTTCTTGGGCAATTTTGAGCAATTGAATAATCTTGTTGTGGTGGCATAATCTTAGTGGTATTATGATCATCAGAATCATTGCTAACATGATAAGTAGTGGAGGAAATAGGAATATTGACATTAGGAGGAGATGAAGACTTTATCTCTAACTCCACATTTTCACTGTTACTTTACTGATCACCTGTATTAGTAGAAGAAGAACCAGAATCTTTTCCAGAAAAAGGTAAAGTATTTTCATCAAAAGTAACATCACGACTAAGAATTACTTTACGTGACTCAGAATCCATAGACCACAAACGAAATCCTTTTGACTTAGAAGCATAACCAAGAAATATGTATTTTTTAGCTCTTGGTACTAATTTTCCATCATTAACATGTGCATATACAGAATATTCGAAAACTCATAAATTAGAGTAGTCAACAGGAATACGTGAACAAACCTCTTCTGGAATTCTGAAATCAAGAGATGAATGTAGGGAGTGGTTGGCAAGATAGCATGCTGTAGAAACCGCCTCACACCAAAGATTACATCGATGCCATAACCCAGTATGGGAGAGCATACAACGAGCTCTCTCGAGTAGATTCCTGTTCATTCGTTCTGCAACACCGTTCTGCTGGGGCTTTCCAACCAATGTTTTATGTCTAGCAATACCAGTTTGAGCATAGAACTCATTAAAATCTGTTTCACAGAACTTGAGCCTATTATATTCTCGGAGCTTCTTTACTTTCTTCCCTGTTCGAGTTTCAATAAGAGCTTTTCATTTCTTGAAAGTAGGAAATGCTTTATTTTTATGCCTCAAGAAATAGACCCAAACTTTGCGAGAGAAATCATCAATCAAGGTCATCATGTAATGCTTACCTCTAATAAAAGGAACTTTGGAAGGTCCCCAAAGATTCGAGTGGATGGAGTCGAAGATACCTTTAGTACGGTGCATTACAGTGGCGAAACTTGTCCTTTTCTGCTTCCCGAACACACAATGTTCACAGAATTTTAGGTTACCTGTACCATCACCAAGAAGACCTCTTTTGCTCAATAGATTCATACCTTTCTTACTCATATGGACAAGTCGCATATGCCACAAACGAGTGAGATCACGATCTGGTAATGAGGATGTGGACACAACTGTTGATCCTATTATAGTAGAACCTTGCAAGACATACAAGCTATCATATCTGTTTGCTTTCATAATAACCAGGGCACCTTTAGACACCTTCATAACTCCACCTTCAGCTGAGTACTTATAACCAAGAGATTCAAGAGTACCCAAAGAGATTAAATTACGTTTTAAATCAGGAACATGACATGTCTTGATACAACCATCATGGGTCTTAATCTACACACTATCAATACCAACAACCTTGCATTGAGAATCATTTCCCATCAAGACAACACCATAATTGATAGATTTATATGTGGTAAATCAGTCTCTGTGAGGAGATATATGATAGGTGCAACTAGTATCTAGATCCACTCAGTTTTACTCCTCTTTTCAGAAGTAACCAATAATATGTCACCATCAGATTCAGTTTCAGTGACACTAGCTTCAGCAGTAGATTTTTGTGGTTGATTTGATTTTTCTTCTCTTTTCTTTTTATTTTTTAATTTATAACATTCAGAAATTTCATGCCTAGTTTTCTTACAATAGTGACAGAATTTGGAATTTCGTCCCCTAGATTTTGACCTAGACTGTTTTTTATTTGTATTCTTTTTTTCAACCATTCTATCCCTAACAGACAACCCTTCGGCTTTATCATCAGAATGAACTTCAAGATCAAATTTTTCTTTGAACAATAAGTTAAACTTGACATCCTTAAAAGATAATGTATCATTATTTCCATATAATATTATTTCCTTGAAGTGTTTATAGGTAGACGGTAAAGAGACGACCAATAAGACAACCTTATCCTCATCATTAATTTTAACTTCTAGATTTTCTAAGTCAATAATAATAGAATTGAATTCATTAAGATGAGATTGAATAGGAGTACCTTCAACCATACGGAGTGCGTTCAAACACTCTTTCAAACGAAATTTGTTTGCAAGACTTTTGGTCATGTAGAGAGATTCAAGCTTGAGCCAAAGTCCTGCAGCAATAGTCTCGTGAATTACCTCGCGGAGCATCTCCTTGGATAAACAAAGTTGAATTGCTGATAAAGTTTTTTCATCCAACTCCATCATTGCTCATCGGTCATAGAGTCGGATTTTTTTGACTCCCCTTCAAGGGCCTTTTTCAACCCGTTTTGTGTGAGAACGACCTTCATTTGGACTTTCCAGATGGAGAAACTAATCTTGCCATCAAGCTTTTCAATATCAAATTTTATAAAAGAAGTCATCTTGAAAAACTGTCATACGTATGAATAGTGATCGTGCGTATGAACAGTAATCATATGTATGAACAGTATTGTATGGTATTTGTGACTATTATGACTGCGCTCTGTACCACTTGTTAGGAAATATTAGGCTATAGCGAAAACGTGATAAGGATCGGGATTGATATTAAAAAGTATAAATAAATTGAGCAAGATAATAAATTGAGACACAGATTTAACGTGGTTCACCCAAAAAAATATTAGGCTACATCCATGGACGACGAGGAGCAAAATATCACTATAATAAAGAAGTGTACAACAAAACATCACTGGGCCTAAGTACTACGAGGATATAATTTTGTGTATCACTCAGTGATATAAAAGGAGTATTACAATACTCACAAAAATACACAATGGTGTATCTCACAAATCTTTAGGCTCTCTCTTACTATCAATCTCTCAATCTTGTGTGTTTTTCAAATGGACATGAATTACTCCTTTATATAGGAGTAATTCACCTGCAAAGTTTGACTAAAGGCAAGGGTTGGTGGCCAACCTTCCACCAACCATTTGCATGCCAAGTTTGACAAAAGGGGGGGTTGGTGGTCAACCTTCCACCAACCATTTGCATGCCAAGTTTGAGAGTTGCCAACTTGGGCCAAATTTTCAATACAAACTCCAAAAGAGATTATTGTCAATACGGTCTAGTACCACTGACCGATCTCTTCTTCTTTTTTTTTTTTTTGAGGAAGTTTCATATATAGTTATTCAAAAATATTTTAATTATACTTCATAGGTATAATTTAGGTAATTACATTTCATAAATATAGTTATAACAATGTTTGTATATATTTATATAATTCGCTATACAATCTGTAATTTTTGTATAATATTTGTATATTTTGCTATACAATTTATGCACAGAGTTTGTATAATTTGCAATACAATTCACTGTATTTGTATATTTCGCTATACAATTTGATTGCGCACGGCTTTTGTATAATCTTGCACAATATTTGTATAAATCACGCTAATTATAAAAAAACTAAAATCATAATTACAACTAGATGTTTGTCACGATCCGTAATTAATTCAAACTACAATTATATTAGTTAATTAATTAGTATATATTTGTTTATCCGTATAATTATTTCTGATTTTTGTTAGACGGTCCAAAATTAATATGTGTACAATAGAAAATTTGTCCTATATATACAATATAATTTTTTGTCGAAGGTGTCCGAGTGAACCCTTGACACCTACTATTAATTTGCAAAAATTTCCACAACCTACCACAATCTTTCTTCGAATTAATTAATTTAATTAACTACTAGCTGCAGGCATTAGAATACTACTGATGAATAATCATCCTTACTTAACCCACTAATTGACATTAAGAGGTACATTTTACCAAATTGCCAAACTTGAACTCATAAAAATAATCTTATATAGCTAATATAATATTTGTTTAGTTGTATAAGAAAAAGAATTATGTGTATAATTAATTCACTGTGTTTGGTTGACTTTATAAGGTAATATCTTATTAAAATTGAGTTGGAATCCAAGTCATAATTTTACGTGAGATAAAATTGTTCACCATGCGTACATAAATAATTTTTTTTGTTGTAGTTGTTGTCATACTCGAGTTTGATATATTTTATTCAAATAGTAGATATAAGGTATGTATACATTGCCTTTCGCAGACTTATCTTATGAGATTACACTAGAGTAAGTTTGTTGATATTGTATATAAATAATCTCTACATTTATAATTATCCAACCAAACCTCACCTAAAAATAAATAAATTATTCTCTCCGTTAAAAAAATGACCTAGTTTGATTTGATAGGGAGTTTAAGAAAAAAAAAAGACTTTTTGATTTTGCATGCAGTTGTAAATTAAAGTTGTGTCAAATATACCAAATGTCTTTTAATCTTATGCCGTTAAACATGTCACGTGAAAAATTGAAAAATATTGTTAACCAAAGATTATTCTTTTTGAAACAGATTAAAATAGAAAGTAGATTATTCATTTTTAAACGGGGAATAAAAGGATTATTAAATATTGGTCTAGACCCCTCTATTTTTTAATTAATTGTTTAGTAAATTTGAATTAAAAAGAAGAAGACTAAGTATAGATACTACGTACCATATTAAGTCAAAGATGCAAAAACATAAAGCTACCCAGTTCATTGTCAACCACTATAAACAACATATAAAATAATATATTTTTCCCTTATAACAAAACTAGTATCATTAATAATTGTATGTATTAATAGAAAATAAGTCATCAAAAGCATAAAGTTTGATAGCCAATTAAGCAAATCAATAGTTAACAAGCAACAAGAGCATTTAGCTTAAAGATAAAACAAGGATTGCAATTTGAATCGATAGAGAGAGAAGGAAAATCGAGCTTATTAAGTTTGTGGGGTCTAATATGTTTGCTATGAGAGTTTTTCAGAAATAACATCTCTATCTCTATGAGATAGTAATAAGGTCTGAGTATATTTTATCCTCTTTAAATTCACTTATGAGATTTCACTGGCTGAGTATGTTGTTGTTGAAAGGGTCCTTTTTGCCAAATCATCTCCACATATCATGCATCATATTATAAGTCAAAGATGCAAAAACATACATTGCCAACCACTTTAAACAACATATCACAAAATAATATTATTATATATTATGCTTCCCTTACAAAAACAAGTACTTATATATCCATAATATTGTAAAAGAAAAAACAAGAATTGTAGCAATGGATTTGAAGTTGAAGCTAGACATAAAATCATCATTAAGAAAGTTGGGAAGGAGCAAAAGCACACTATTAGCCTCAGAATTAATTAATATTCCTTTTGAAGACACTAATTATTATGAGAGAATTTCACAATCTATGAGACATGTTGAAGTTATTGATGATGATGATGAGGCCATCCCAATAATAAGATATAAGTGGAAGAAGAAGAAAAATAAAGCATGGGTGTTTCTCATGAAGGCATTTTCTTTCAAGAAAATGACAACAAGTGAAGAAACTCATGTTGGTGTTGGGAAAAAGTCTATGGAAGTGGTGGATAAGATGGACAACAAGAAGTTGCAATCTTCATCATGGTGAGATTAATAATCTTTTATTTTATCACTCTTTTTTTTTTGTCCACTCTCACCTTCTTGATCTGTTGATGACTTGAACCTGCAACTTTATGATTAGATGTCGAGGATGCTTGTCACCTGACATTACTAGAAACAATAGTTTTGTCTCATAATGCTATAAAATATGATTGTTTTCACCTAATTTTGTGGTTAGGTGCGGAGGATGCTTACCATTTGACACTACTAGAAATAAAGGTTTTGTCTCATGAATCAATAGAAAATTGTGCTATAAAACATAATTTTTTTTTGCACCTTAATCTTATTGAATCAACCCACAAGAAAATGCTTAGTGAAAAAAAGATTCACATGAAATACTCAGAGTATTCAACGATATTCTTTTTCCCTCACTAGCTAATTCAATCGAAATATTTGTAGAAATAGTCATTAAACATTTTTCAATAGGAAATTTTAATGGTAAAATAGTGATATTTTAGTCGTATTAGCAACTCCTCTTTGTCATATTTTAGTATACCTCTGGGTTATAGTCATTGTCCCAATTTATGTCAGACACTTTTCGTTTTTAGAGAATTGCAACTTAAAATATTTTTATATAATTTTTAAATATCTAAATTTTGATTTAAAAATTATTGAATTGATATAATCCTTAACTTAGAAGATTAGTCAATTGATGATCCAAAACGAAATGTGTGAGATGGAGAGAGTATTAGTATTTGTGTATGTTCTTGTTTCCTCCTTCCACCTAGAAAAAGAGCGATTAATAAACAAAAATACATATCAAAATTAATCAAAGTTTCAACAATTTTAACATAAAGATCATCAATAAAAATTGAAACTTTTTGTGTAGGGAAAAAGATGTGAAGATCACACAAAAATCAAATGAAGTTTTGGTCATGGAAAAGAAGAAAATAAGGCAGCCTACGTTTCTTCCTGATCCTTACAGAAGATGGCCTGTTCAAGGATGGAGATATTGAAGATCAAAATTGATCTAAATCGATTATTCGTGGTTCGAATTTTTGTTTAGATAGTTCATACGTGTAATATTATTTTATTTATTTTAATTTAGGTCCTCCATTTCCTCTCTTATACATTAATGTTGTATAATTATATCTTTTGTTTGAAACACATATTTATCTTATAATATCAAATTATCTAAAAAATAATTATAATATGTTACTCAAGGTCTTCGTCTTTACTTGATCAATATGAATTTTTTCTATCATGTATTTTTGATTAATATAATTATAAAGTATCGTGCTCCGTTCAACTTATCAAAAAGGTCAGTAATAAGAGGCATAAAGTGTTTGTTCTTGATGGTCATTTTGTTCAGCACTCTATATAATCAATACAAAACCTCAAAGTATATATTACAATCTTTTTTTTCTTTTTTTTTCGGCTAATTCGTGCATAATATTACAATAATCATATGCACATTAAAACTAATTAAATTATTAATTAATATAATTATAGAATATCATGCTTCATTCAGCTGATCGAAAAGGTCAGGCATAAAGTATTTGTTCTTGATGGTCATTTTGTTCAGCACCTATATAATCACTACAAAACCTCAAAGTATACATTACAATTTTTTTTCTTTTTTTGGTTAATTCGTGCATAATATTACAATAATCATATGCACATTAAAACTAATTATATTAGTAGTAATTATATTTCATTAACTTCCTATGTAAAATATACTCATATATATAGGAACTTAACCATTTCATACTTAAAAGAGTTATCCTTTTCTCAATAAATTATACTTCTCTATGTTACTCTCCAAACTCTCCAACAATGTCACCGACACATGTTAATACGATAATATTTTTGCAGAATCCGAACAACGTAACACAAGATCTTTCCCACCTTAGATCAAATTGATCATTTTGCTTGCTTTTGTGCTCCAGGATGATTATAATCACTGCTGAATTCACTGCTAGTGTCAGAAGGATGAAGTCCATAATCACTTGTACCACCATATTCACTACTATTGAATTCTTGACTTGTCATCACCATTTGCCTGAATTTCATCATGTCAGCATTGTATGCACGTGTGTCGTAGAGGCCCGAGGCGGTCCCACTTGCACCGCCAAAATTAGTCATGGTGTTCTTGCCGGCTTTCTCATTCAAGTCCTCCAAAGATGAATCGCCATCCAAGGCGCGTACAATCTAAACCACCATAATAAATAATATGTATAAGCAAAATGTAATATGATCATCGTCTCAACTTTACTTATTATAACAATAAAAGTAGCAAACTATCTTTTATATGTTACTCATTGTAATAACTATAAAGTCAAGATACAATATTTTTTTTCTGTCACATTAAAGTAACTGAACTATATATGTGTGTATATACTCGATTTTGACTTTTCGATCATTTGAATTTTTTGAAAAATTCATATGTAGTTTAGTTACTTTAATGTGACAAACAATAGTACTACTAATATGATTTTGTTGATAGTGGGGCTAAGTTCAGTTACTTTAATATGGCGATAAAATTGTTATAACATATAGGGTTTCGATGACACATGCCTGGCTCATTTTTGGACGTCTTCTAGCAGAATGACGAACGCTAGCAGCAGCACAGGCTACCATCCGATGTAGCTCATCGGGATCATATTTTCCTTCTAGTCGCGGGTCTACCAACTCATCATAGTTATTTTCTTCCAACGCTTTAGTAAGGAAAGGTCTAGCCTGTTCACGAAGGACATGATATAAAATAATCAGTTATAATTTGAATAAAAGAAAATAATTTCATGAAAATTTCTTCTAGCTAGTTTATACCACCAAATAGGTTATATAACTAAAAATAAGTCATTGGTAATGGAAATATAACTGCCAAACCCTTTATGACATAAAGAAAAGACGAAAGTCTTTGAAGTGTCAGAGCTAGAGTTCAAGTTACGAATTCAGCAAAACTTAATATTGACTCGAAGTCAATTTACTTTTTTTTCTTTTTGTTTTTCTTTTTATTGTAGTGAATGCAAGCCCCCACTGCCATAAACTATGACGTAGATACGACCACTTGGTCCGATCTCAGGTGGGCACTCTTCCAAAGTGCAATGGAAGTCACCAACCTAGGCCATGGGTCTTGTTGATCGCCCATTGACTCCGTCCAAGCAAGTAGAAGTTAATTTACTCAGAATCGGTAAGCTGTCTTTTTTAGAATTCAAAACATGTTAACTATGATTCTGAATCCGTTTCTAAATTGTAAGGACATTTAAAAATCTTGGTATAAAATATGGTTATTTACTATAATTAATGTTAGGGGAATTAATTAGTAACTTATTAATCAATATGAAGAACAAATTAAATTAAATTACCCAATCTACAAGGCTGTCTTCCATGAGTTTATTGGTAGTATCCAAAGGTCTTCTTCCAGTAATGAGTTCCAATAGCATAACTCCAAATGAAAATACATCTGATTTTTCTGATAATTTCCCACTTGATGCATATTCTGGAGCTAAGTACCTGTTACATAATAAATTTATTAGTAACTTGTTATGAATTTATTGGTTATCTTTTATGAAGGATTATATATGCAATGTATAAAACGAAACTTACACAGATATACTGTTGAGACACAAAGTCCCATATTGGTGGTTAATGGGATGGGTGGTCTCCTCATAAGGTTTAGGCAATCCTCCTCCCTTTGATCTAGCTTTTGGGGTGTGAGTTAGGCCTAAAAACCTAATTCAATATGGTATCAAAGCAGGGCTCATTTCACCCAATGTTGGGCCTCCGAAAAATTGTCTACGCACCAGATGTTAACCACTGGGCGTAAGGGGGTGTTGAGACACAAAGTCCCACATTGGTGGTTAATGGGATGGGTGGTCTCCTTATAAGGTTTAGGCAATCCTCCTCCTTTTTAGCTAGCTTTTGGGGTGTAAGTTAGACCTAAAAACTTAATTCAACATATACTTATAATATATTTATATTACATGTACACTTCACTTTTAATAAGTGCAGACATATTATAGTATTAATATATATTGCTATAAATGATAATTAATAAGTAAAAACAATTATTTAGTAAAAGACACACTACTAGAAACAGAAGTTTTTCCTATTGTGAATCAATAGGAAATTTTGTGCTATAAAACATTACTTTTTTCCCGCTGAACCATTTCACTAGAAAAATGAATAGTAGAAAACAAATAACGGAAATACTGGGAAGCTTCTTAATTTTTTTCATACGAAAACATAACTTTCATTTAATTTTTCGCTGATCAATTAAATATCTTATGAAAATAATCACCAAACACGTTCCGAGTGATAAATTTCCATGGATAAGTAGTGATTTTTTTTAATAATGACATTCAAATATGTAATTCAATATTTCAAACAAGTATTTTGCAACATTGAAAATAATTTGTAAACATTTAAGGCAATACAAATATTTTATTTATTAAAAAATAAATAAACATAAAGCATTATTTTCTCACCCAAAAGTTCCCATAACACGTGTCGACACATGAGTATTATTGTCCTCTGTAAGTTTAGCCAATCCAAAATCAGCCACCTAATAAACCATAAACATTATTATAAATGCTAATTTTTTTTTCTTTTATTGGCATAATTAAAAAAAAGGATAATAATTAACATATTGATATAAATTAAAATTTTAAAATGTCTCATTTTACCATAGCTTCATAATTGTCATCAAGTAAAATGTTTGCAGCCTTGATATCACGGTGGATAATACGAGGATGACCTGCATATAAATAGTTTTGTAATTTATTATTGAATGTAATAAAAGATGATATTGTGATATTATTGTTGAAATTCGATTATTTTGCGTGAAACTAACTCGAAACGAAAGGGTAGGAATGTAATTTTCTTACAGTCTTCATGGAGGTAAGCCAGTCCCTTGGCTGATCCCAAAGCAATTTTAAGCCTAAGTCCCCAGTCCATGACAGGTCTACCTTTACCTGCAACCAAAACAACATAATTAATTTCATTTTTCACAATTAAATGGCTCAAAAATTGTATTTTAACACAATTAATGTCTTTTATGATGATTAGGAGTTTTTATGAATTCGAAATACACAATCGACTGACATCGACTCATTCTCAATATTTTTATAGTTAAATAAGGCATTTTTAAGTTTTGGTTGAATAAGTATTTTCATAATGATAGTATTTGACACATCATTAAGAAAAAAAAGAGACTTTTAGCACTTATCAAATGAATGATTAGAATTTTTCATTTTAAACATAATGTTTCTATAACTACAATATTCATACATACATAGATATAGATACAGATACAAATACAGGTACAGATATAGATACAGGTACAGATATAGATATAGATATAGCAGAGAGAAAAAAAGTGTGCATGTCATTAAAAAAAAAATTTAAATTTAAAGAATTTTCAAATATGGAAATTGTGTCTCCTGCCTAGAAATAGCCACAAAAAATAAATTTCCATGGCTTCCAAAAAAAAAAAAAACATAGCTACAAAATATACTAAAAAGTTAATTTCTCATTCCTGCTATAGTTACTAGAAAATATTGAACTAAAAAATAACCTAAATTGCTACAATAAAATTTAACATATTTGATCATAATTTTTTTTTCTCCCACTTAATGTCACTATACCAATAGTAACCCTTTAATTAGTCCTGATAAATATTAAAAAAATAAAATATTGTAGCTAAATAAAATTCGCATTTATCATAAAAATGGGCCTCCAAAGTTCCATACAAAAACATATTAAAAACCTAATTTCTCATTTCTTCTATAATTTCTAGAAACAAAAACAACAACATTACCCCAATGCCTCAAAGGCTCCCGCCCATTGCGGGGTAAAGGGGGGGTCGGATGTACGC
>JAOTQJ010000072.1:5264339-5279296 GCA_025642045.1 Solanum sejunctum
TTCTTATAAAAAGGAGTAGAGGGAGTAGTTTAGATGCGCTTTTTATATTTAACATTATTTTTTTAATGATAAATTGTAGTAACACTCTTGTAATATGCAGGATTTAAACGTAGATACATCCCGTCTATTTATACATCCCTATGGGAAGACACGGAGCTGAACGACATCCATAGACAGATTCTGGCTTCCTATCATGCTCTTACAAACGAAGACAACGTTATGTAGATGGTTATACAGATCCTCTGATGGTTGGCCCGCGAACAACCCGTGATTTTGCAACATTTGGAGTAACCCACTCGAAACTATGAGTTTTGTGTTGTCTGAAAGTAGAGGTAACACAATAGTTCCAGTGACATCCATCGCCATAGGATCAAGCCGATATTGATTCCATGTGAGAGTTGGAACTTGAAGATCCTGTGGAGGTGGATGATGAGTTATAGAAATATGACTTGTATAACACTTTAAACAAAAGAATTGTTGCGCATTCTCAAGCAAACTTGTTATTTTGATGTTTGTTTTTGTTGTTTTTTAGGAAAAAGACTAAGGCATGGAAGAAATAAGAATACGAAAGAAAAAGGATGGAAAAAGAGAGTACAGAGGATCCAAAATGGACCTAAGTGTGGGCACATGGGGGCCTACACGGCCCATGTACATTCACACGGACCGTGAGGCCCATCGTGGCCTCACACTTGGATCATGGCAGTGGCTATTTGGTGAAGGCAAATCCCACGGCACGTGTCACAGACCATGGGACATCAAACGAGTTGTAAGAAGGCTAGTCAACGCGACGTGAAGACAGTACCATCGAAGGTTGGAAGATTTTGGCAAAGCGGCACGAGAAGACACGCCTTACAGTCCGTTTGGATTTACATAGGTCGTGCAACTTACCGTCAATGTGACGTGAAGGCATACCATTGAAAAGCAAGAAAAATATGTTAAGGGAAGCCAGACGACGCGTGTCACAGAGTGTGTGATCAACCACGGTCCGTGATGTTGAGATGTGTGAATAGTTTGAGCGGAAGAAAAGTTGAAGGCAAGTCAGACGGCTCGTTAGACGGACCGTCAACGGCCACATAGTCCGTCTAACATGGCGTGAAGATGCAGCTGGGAATTAAAATCAAGGGTAGCCAAGGGTAGCCACATGGATCGTTTGACGGTCCGTCTACCATTAGAGCCGTGTGGTGGCCTGTGTCCATGCCGATAAATTTTTCCTATTTTAGTTAGGATTAGTTTTTCTTTATATATAAATAGGTATTTTATTTCGTTTTTAGATAGTCTTGGATGGCCAGAGCTAGAAAACATTGAAAAACATTATTTTTTTGGGAGGTTTTCAAAAGATTTTGGGATTTTGCTTATCAAATTCAAGCTTGTAGCTTGTGGCTTCATCGATTATTCAATAGTAAGTCTTTCTATTATGAATTCCTTGTATTGTTGCGAACCTTATTCATTGAATATGCTAGGATAAACCCACAACTAGGGTTGTAGGAACCATGACAAATCAATAAGATAGGCGAATAGAGGTAAGTTTCGGGATTGACTAGTGTATATATCATAGTAATCTTTGTTTTAATTTCCTCCTTGATGAGTCGACGCATTAGGGTTAGCCCTTATTCTTTGCATGCCCGAAAGGGATGTTTTGATTAAGAAAAGATTTCTATAACAAAAATTCGAGGTTTTTAACCTAGTCTAAGTATTTGAGACCAAAAAAGGTGAGAGTACTCTAGGATAAACAACAAGGGTTAGTACACAGATATTTTGCGACCGAAAGGTGATGAATGCAAGGCATTTAAAAGAGACCGAGAGGTGACTTAAATGTTATATAACTTGTTAGATCTTATATATATAATCATGAATGAGTTTACCACTAGATTCAGCTATCGCATTAGCTGTCATGGGGAACACGATCCTAGCTTCACATAAATTGATTGAAATCTAGCTATTCTTGCACTCATTTTTTGTTTTCTTTAGTTAATTAGTTTTGAAAAACCAAACCCCCCATATTTACTTTATGCAATTTTATTTCGGGAATAGATATTACATCTAAAATTGATGCTAATAGATATATTCTCACGCATTTCCTGTGGGATTGACCTCAACTTTGGTTAAGTTCTATATTTGATCAACGACCGCTTTACTATTCCATTTGGAGTGTAAATTTGAGCGTATCAAATTTTGGCGCCACTGCTGGGGAATACGGCGAAGTAATAGTTTATTAGTTTCTATTTTCAGTTTGTAATACTAGTCCCTAATTTTACTTTTGTTTCTTGTTTTTCTGTTTCTTGGTAGGGAGCCAGCATTGCATGCCAAACACCCGTAGAAAGTTGAAACACTTCTTATAAGGAGAAGGCAAGTTGATGCTTGAAGCATGACCTGTGAGTCCATACCTGATTGTATATGTGATACCATGTGGGTGTGAGCTTATTTTGCCGCATTAATGTATTATGTATGGACTCAGAACTTGTCTTATTACTCTAAGATTAGACTAGTGATGTGGTTGGATTAGAAATGGATCTTAGTTCATTGTTCTTTTAGTAAGTCCATTTTTGCTCAAATGACCTGAAACAACTACAAAAAGTGCCAGAAAATGTGCCTTAAAAGTTCCCAAAATTTTAATTTCCATATATCTAAAAATTCATGTGTTATTTTGGAAATTCAACTTAATATTCGTGTTCAGGGGGTCAAAATTAGGGGGGAGAGGGTCTAACCCCGATTTTATAGCGAACGATTCACAATTTCAAAATTTAAGGTGACACATTACAGTGGCTTCTCCGTCCAATTTTTAAGTTTTAATCCAAGACTTTTAAATCTTGGGCATAAGTCTTATCATATGAAAAAACACCTATACTTAGCATTATTTCACCCTCATATCACCCAACACATTGCCCAATACTCACCCAAACCCTTAGTCATATATTTCTCTAAAGATTCAAGCCTAAAACCCTCATTTGGATTTCAAGGTTCTCCTTCAAGCTTCAAGTATCCGTCTCCAATTTTCACTAAGAGTTTTTCCAGAGCTAAGGCATGTAGGTTTTAGCCATTGGGTCCTCCCACCTATGGTGCCCTAATCTCCTTTTTACTCAATTTGCATGATTTAATATTGATTTTACAAATGGGTTTACTAGTATGAATATGCCTATGAATTATGTTAAAGCTATGTCAAGTTGTGATTGTTTTGCCATATTTTGAACTATAAATCTTGAATTTATTGTAAGATTTGATGAAGGGTTTTGATGTATATTGCTTGAGGGTGTTGTAAGGTGTTGATTGATAGTTTTACCATGGATTTTGATGCTTTATTTTATCTCTAAATTACATGGTCTTGTGCCCTCATTTTTACCCACCAAGTGTTTGATAAAATATCTGTCTATGGTTTCTTGAGGAATTAAAGGTCCAGTGCATGAGATATGATATGAATGATATTACAATGATGAAATAAGCTTATGTATATGATGAATTCTATATAAAGTGTTGCATTAGACCATGCCCGATACGGGAGGGGGGGACTAATAGCCCGGGTAACCTGGTTGAGGGGTTAGTATCTCAAACACCAGGGTGGTAGGTGAAATATCACTAACCTAGATGAAGGGTACCTTACACACCAGGGTGATAGGTACAATTATCACTAACCTTGATGAGGGATTTGTACCTCACACACTAGGGTGATAGGAGGAGTTATTACTAACCTTGATGAGTGGTTTGTACCTTACACCAGGGTGATAGGTGCAATTATCACTAACCGTGATGAGGGTTTTTATCTTACACACTAGGGTGATATGTGCAATTATCACTAACCCTGATGAGGAGCTTTTACCTCACACACCAGGGTGATGGGTGATATCATCATCAATCTACCAAGGGGTTTGTACTTTGAAAATTCTAACTTGGTCTCTTCTACACATATAATATCCTATAGGAGTATGAGTTACTTAAGCATGTTTTACTTAGACATTGATCATACATGGCATATTGTTATATTATGCCTCTTGCCTATGATTATCCATTTTGATCATGATGCCTATCTCTTGTTGTATTGAATCCTATATACTTAGTAGATTCAAATGTACTAATGCATACTCTATACCTATATAATGTAACCATGTAGGAACCAAAGCTCCATTTGGTCATCCTCCTCCTCCACGTGGCTAGTGGTATCCATTCAAGCTAGTTGAT
Organism: Solanum sejunctum; assembly: GCA_025642045.1. Taxonomy (NCBI): domain Eukaryota; kingdom Viridiplantae; phylum Streptophyta; class Magnoliopsida; order Solanales; family Solanaceae; genus Solanum; species Solanum sejunctum. The sequence continues at coordinate 5,268,510 of JAOTQJ010000072.1, forward strand.
GAGTCCTTCACTCCGAGGACACTGATTTTCATTCCTATGCTATGTGTTAAAGACTATCTTTCATTTTTGTATGCTTTTACTATGAGGGTGAGCTCGGTTGCTTGTCTTGTTCCCCGCTAAGTTCTATGTTAGCAGTGTTATTGGACAAGATATGTATTATGCTTGAGGTTTGACTCGCTTATGATATTCAAGCTATTTAAATATAAGTATCTCTCCCTTAGTCCCATTTTCCCTTGTTTATGTTTCTTAAGTTGATTTATCTTGCTTTCGCACCAAGGATGTGTGATGATATACTATAAGGCTTGTTTGGGGTTCTTTTGTGTTCCCCATTCATCAGTCACGTCTAGGACCTATGCTTGGGTCATGACAATGATGGTATTAGAGCACTAGGTTGAAAGATCCTCAGAGTCCAACACACCACATCGATTAGAGTCTTATTCATGGTTGTGTTGTACACCACAACTATGAATAGGAGGCTATAAGGCATTCTAGGAAATGTTTACTTCTTCATGATCTATGTCGTGCGATAGAGTTAGGTCCCGTTGGGCTTATTGCTAATCCCTAATCATTATATTTTAGGGTATGTCTTAACCTATTCAGGATGGCGACGTATCAATTCCAGAGGTTTGCAATGCTCTATGGGTATTGGCTAAAGCGGCAACAAAATTGGCAACTTACCTCCATCAACAAGTGAGTGCTCCCGAGACTTCAATGGGTAAGAGGAGAGGTAGCAAGGCCAAGAGGGCTCGTATTGAAGGAAAGTTCTAAAGTCTCAAAGATAGAGGTGATGCTATGTGTCCAACATGTGGTAAGGCTCATAGATACCCATGTTTGAAGGGCACCAATGCTTGCTTCGATTGTGGTAAAGTGGGGCATAGGAGGAAGGATTACCCTCATAAAGGCAACAAGAGTAAAGGAGCTAATGGTGGGATGACTAATCCCAAGTGTCAAAGGTGTGAAAAGAACTATGGTGACCCATGCTTGAAGAAGAAAAATGCTTGTTTTAGGTGTAGTGAAGTGGGTCACAAACTAGTCAATTGTCCTTATGCTTAAAGGAGGTGTAAGGGTGGTCGATCTTTAGATCGAGGTGGTTATGTTAGTCAAGAGGCTCAAGGAGGGGATGAGGTTCCCAATATTGCTAATGGTATGTTGAAATTTTCTTTGGCTTTAATGTGCTTGCATTGACATACCCAGTGTTCCACTATATCTTTCATTAGTCTTTTTGGTTGCTATTGGGCTTCTTGTGTGTCTCGAGTTGTTATGTGAACCTTTGGTGTCTACCTCTTTTGTTGAGTACATTGTTTCTAGAAGGTTCATAGGTGTTGATCCCGACTTGTATTGTATTAGGTCTTGCTTTGTGGATTGTTGGAGTTGTCATGATGGACTTTGATGCCATTATAGGAATGGGATGGTTGCATGCATCTTGTGCATAAAGGGGTGGTAGGACCTGTAGGGTTAGATCTAAAATACCTAATGAGACTGTTCTTGAGGGGGAGGTTTTTAAATGGTAGCAAGGAAGGTAGGTCCGTTCCTTGTCATAAGGTAGAAGTAGTCTCTAAGGGGTTGAATTTTATCACCTTTTGAGAATTGGAGGTATTGAACCTAAATTGTTTTGCATATAGAATTGTTGTTGGTGGTAGATGAGGCCTTGAATTTCCCTTATCTATATATTGAAATTGGGGTAGTGTCTTTTGGTTTGACTAGTACACTGGTTATGCCTATACGTCTCATGATTAAGATTTGTACTCCCTACTCTAATAGGCTTATGGTGGTTTTGGTGATGATATGATGGTTTGTGTTCCCTAATGATATAGTGCATGTGAGTCTTTTGGGGTAGTACTACAAAGATTAAGGAAGAAGGTTGGATGCTAAATAGGAGAAATGGGGATTTTGGTTGTAAAAAGTTGCTTTCCTAGGTCGTTTGATGCCAGGTGATAGTATTAAGGTGGACCCTAGTAAGATGAAGGTGATTAGAGATTATCCTAGACCTAGACTTCCTTGGGTATTAGGAGCTTCTTGGGTTTAGTAGGCTATTATTGGAGCTTGTGAGTAGGTTCTTTTCTATTGCTCCTCCTATGACTTAGTTAACCCTAAGTAAGGCCAATGTTATGACCGACATTTTGGGTAGGGTGATTTGATATATCCAGGAGTTGCTATCTCTTGTGTGATTCATTTGTGCTAATAGGATTCATGTGTGTGCCATGGATGGTTATGTGAGTCTATAGCGGCTAAAAAAGATATATATGGGTTGCCCTATGTTATCGTTACATAGAGTCTTATCTTGTGATCTCGGTTGGACATAGTTTGAGGTTTTGGAGGTCTCGGGGTAGTTTGGGCTACTTGCATTGCATGCTTCCAATAAGTGTAGAACCCGTAAGGTTGTAATATGATAGTTGAGGATGGTCGATCTATTCGGTCAATTACAATGCGTTAGTCACTTCTCTAATATTGATCTTTTGTATGGGTTTTGTCCCAAAGAGAGAATGAGGTTGGGTGATATCTCTATGTGTCTTTTCAGACATGTAGTGAGCATTATTAGTTTTGATAGAGTTTGTTTGGTTAACTTATGCACCAGTGGTGTTTGTGGGTTCCAGAATAGGATCTTAAAACCCTACCTTGAGGTATTGATTTGTTTAGCGCTTGTGAATCATTTATGGGTAGTGTTGCAAGTCTTTGAGGTTGAGAGTTTGTTTGCTAAATATGATAAGTGCGCAATGTGGATAGCAAGAAGGTGGTTAGGATTCTTTAGGGGTTATGAAATGAGTGTGCATTATTTCTCCCCGATAAGGTTAATGTTGTGGTCGGTGCCCTAGGTAGCTTAGCATGTGTTGTGATGGTGGCAAAGAGAAGACTAGTAGGGGTCCATCAGTAGGTTAGATTGAAAATTAGGTTGTGGGAAGTTGAGAATAATAGTATAGTGTTCTTGATGGTTCGAAATCTTCTTTGGTTTAGAAGATCTAGTTTAAGTAAGGCCTTGATTTTGTCTTATTAGAGTTGGAAGTTTTAGGTGGAAAGATGGTAGAGTGGAGGTTGTCTCCCAAGGGGGAGATGGTAATTTATGGCAATAAGTTCATTAGATGTATTTAAGGTTGACAATTAGGTTGAGGATTGTGAGTCCTCATAAAGTATAGAGGGAGGTTGGTAAGGTTGCCTAAGTCTGGGAATTGCCTATGGTAGGGGTATGACTTATCCGATTTTTCATGCTTTTAGGTTGAGGGGATGTGTTGGTGACTCTAGTGCTATAGAACTCTTTAAAGTTGTGGTTAGATAAAGGATAAATTGGCTTATAAGGAAGTCCTAGTGGAGGTGTTAGATGGATGAGTGGAGAAGTTGATTGATGAGGATATAGTGCTTGTCAAGGCCCTTTGAAAGAGTCGTCTATTCGTATGTGTTTCTTAGGAAGCCGGTGCGGGCATGGAGAAGCAATATCAGTATTTCTTTCATTCTATTCAACGTCATGATAATATGTTAAGTCCTTTCTATGATTCCAAATCATATGTATCAGCCTCATGTCATTCATATTTAAGTTGGCAAGCTTATGATGATTTTACACTTATGTTGGAATTTGGAAAATGGTGTTGTAAATGTAATGTTACATTCTTGTTGGAGCTGATTGGTTCACGATCACTCCTCTTATGTACATTTTTTTACATTCAGGGATGAATGTTCCCATGGGGGAGATATTGAAACGACCCCAAAAAGTGCCCAAAAATATGCCTCGAAAGTGCTCGAAATTTCAATTTCTATATATCACAAAATTTGTGCGTTATTTCAGAAATTTGACTTCATATTCATGTTCAGGGGGTCAAAATTAGGGGGAAAAAGGTCCAACCCCCATTTTAGAGCGAACGATTCACAATTTCAAAATTTAAGATAACGCATTCTAGTGGCTTCTCCGCATCTGGGGCATGACGCGCCCTAGTGTATTTTTTGTCTAGCTTTTAATTTTCGGTCAAAGACTTTTATGTCTTGGGACTAAGTCTTCCCACACGAGAAAATACCTATACATAGCATTATTTCACACTCATATCACCCAAGACATTTTCCAATACTCACTCAAACCCTTAGTCCTATATATCTCTCAAGATCCAAGTCTAAAACCCTCAACCGGATTTCAAGGTTCTCCTTCAAGCTTCAATTCTCCATCTCCAATCTTCACCAAGTGTTTCACAAAAGCTAAGGTATGTAGGTTTTATCATGGTGCCCTTATCTTCTTTTTACTCAATTTGCATGATTTAATGTTGATTTTACAAATTGATCTACTAGTATGAACATGTCTATTATGTTAAAGCTATGTAAAATTATGATAGTTTTGCCATGTTTTGAGTTATAAATCTTGAATCTATTATAAGATTTGGTGAGGGTTTTTGATGTACATTGCTTAAGGATGTTGCAAGGTGTTGATTGATAGTGTTACCATGGATTTTCTTGCATGATTTCATCTCTAAATTGCATCACCTCGTACCCCTATTATACACTTGCCAAGTGTTTGATAAAATGTCTTGCTATGGCTTCTTGAGGAATTGAAGGTCCAAAGCATGAGATATGATATGAATGATGTTATGATGATGAAATGAGCTTATGTATATGATGAATTCTATATAAAGTGTTGCATTAAACCATGCCCGATCTCGGGGGAAACTAAGAGCTCGGGTAACCTAGTTGAGTGGTTTGTACCTCACACACCAGGGTGATAGGTGCAATTATCACTAACTTTGATAAGGATTTGTACCTTACACACCAGGGTGATAGGTGCAATTATTACTAACATTGATGAGGCGTTTGTACCTCACGCACCAGGGAGATAGGTGCAATTATCGCTAACATTGATGAGGGGTTTGCATCTTACACACAAAGGTTATAGGTGCAATTATCACTAACCTTGATAAAGGGTTTGTACTGCACACACCAAGTGATAGGTGATATCATCATCAACCTACCAAGGGCTTTGTACTTTGGAAACTCTACCTTGGTCTCTTCTACACCTATGATATCCTATATGAGTATGAGTTACTTAAACATGTTTTACTTAAGCATTGATCATGCATGCCATATTGTTATATTATGCCTATTACCTATGGTTATGAATTTTGATTATGATGTCTATTTCTTGTTGCATAGCATCCTATATACTTAGTAGATTCAAATGTACTAACGCATACTCTATGCCTACATGATGTTACCATGTAGTAACCAGAGCTCCATTTGGTCATCTTCCTCCTCCACGTGGCTAGTGGTATCCATTTAAGCTAGTTGATGAGTCCTCCACTCCGAGGACACTGGTTTTCATTCCTATGCTATATATTAAAGACTATATTTCCTTTTGTTATGCTTTGACTATGAGGGTGACCCGGTTGCTTGTCTTGGACCCTGCTAAGTTCTATGTTAAAGGTGTTGTTGGACATGATATGTATTATTCTTGAGCTTTGACTCACATGATATTCAAGCTATTTAAATATAAGTCTCTCTCTCCCTTAGTCCTAATTTCCCTTATTTATGAAATATAAGTCTTGCTCTCCCTTAGTCTCAATTTCCCTTATTTATGTTTCTTATGTTGATTTATCTTGCTTCTGCGACCAAGAATATGTCATAATATGCTATGAGGCTTGTTTTGGGGTTCCCTTGGGTTCCCCATTCATCGGTCATGTCTAGGCCCAAGGTTTGGGTCGTGACATGACCTACCAAATGTGATAGTTGATCCCTTGTTCCAATTGTTTGAGCTTATTATGTACCTATTCTTTCTTGACACCTAAATAGCCTAACCTTGGTTGTGAAATACCTTGATATTGACCCTGGTCTATCCTTGAACATGTGAACTTTGATCGAGGCTAAAATCCTAAGTTAAGGGTGGCTATGAATAGTGGCAGTGGTCCCTAGTTTGAAGAATAGATATTGTGTGCTTCGCCTTAGTCTAAAAGCCTAAGTTAGGGGTGGCCTTAATCATGGTAAAGTAATGAAAAGGAATTGGTTAATTGGGAAAGAAAGAAAGAAATGAAAAAGTCATGTGCCGGGTGAGAAAAAAAAGAAAAGATGCCTTGGACTGAAGAGAAAAGCAAAAAAAAAAAAAAAAGAAAAAGAGTTCCAAAATAAGGCACAACTAAAAATGTGAAAGAAACTACCCGGGAAAAGCTTCAAAAAGACGAATAAGGGTGAATTTAGTGAAAATGGTTGAGTTATGGAGGTAAGAGCATTGATAAACATGGTTTAAGGATAGCTTTTAGTCATTACATGCCTAAAATGCCATATCAAAGCCCCATAAGCCTATGTTACATGCCATTACGTCCTGAAGTGATCCGAATTCACTTTGTCATCAGCCAGGAGTTGTGTATAAAGGCAAGGGTATGGTGTTAGTCATATTGCATGAATTTCACTTGTAATAGTGAGAATGCTTGCACAGTCCCTAAATTTGAAATGCACTTTGAGTGAGAAATAGGGACTTCTTTTCTGTGAGGCAATTTCCACTGCATGATTTGCATATGACAAACTCAATGATTGTGGATTGCTAATACTCCTTTACTTATCATAGCGGATTGCTGGATACATTTTAGTGACTTGGTCTGCTTAGTTACTTTACAATAAGGTTTTGATAATGAGATTTGGGTACCTGAATGGGAGTTAAATGATGTATATGTCATTAGAGTAGCTACTATGTGTTTTTCTGATTTTCTACTTATATTGAGTTGTCGCTTGAAGACAAGCAACAGTTCTATGTTGAGGGTGGTGATGTATTATGAAAATATAGTACATTTGATGCTTGAAACAAGGGATTTTGGAAGTTCTTAATGTGACTTTTTTATGGTTTTTATGTGGCTGTATGTTGTTTTTTGCAAAAATGATAGGTGGGTATGGTTTTGGGAGAAAATTATGGATTTTGCTGAAGTACAGGACATATGTGCCATTATACGAGTCGTAGCCTAAGCTATGAGTCGTAGGATGCTCTCGTAGTAAGAAATAGTGAGCAAAATGAAGTACTGCTAAGTGGAGGTTAGCCCTACGAGTCCATTCTACGGGTGGTAGGTCTCACTATGGCTTGTATAGGCATGATCCTAGCAGGAAATAGTAAGCTAAAATTTTGGACCAAAAACTGAAGGCTTAGACTATGAGAGAATCACACGAGTCATAGCCAATGCAATGACTCGTAATAGTGGGTCATAGAAGTCAAATCCAAAATACCAAAAGCTGATCAGAAAACCCTGATTACGACTCATAGGTCACCCTACGAGTCGTACTTGCGCCGCGTACCTATTGCAGCTTTCTTTTATATTTTATTTTTAGGGTTAAATTGTAAATAGTATAAATACTTAATGATATAAATTTAGAGAAGAGCTCAGACATTGAATACTTGGGACAACACTTTCAATATTCTCTCTTGAATATTCTTAGGGTTTTCTAGGGTTTAGTGTAGATTCTCATTTTTAATTTGAAGACCCACTTTTGGGGATTGCAAACCTTATGTTTTACTAATTCTCCATTAATTCAAGCTTGTGGTTTGCAACTTGTGGTGTTATTATTCTTCATTATTTTGGGTAAACTCTCAAATATGTCTTCTATTTTCATTATAGTTGATTTTGCCATAGCCATGAGTAGATAAGTAGCAACAACTTGGGGTTGTGGGAACCATGAGTAGTTAACATGAATAACCTAGACTTTGTAGATTTTTTCAATTAGGGTTTTGTATGTATTGTTTATTTCCCTTTATTTTGATTGATGTTTGGTGGTGGCCAACACCAAACCCCGCTTACTATCATGATCCCGACTAAGGTAGTGATGAATAGGAAAAGAGAAGTAGATGACAGAATTCAATTGATGTATTCTCGTCTAATCAACCAAACCTTACCAAGGAAAGGTTGACTGGGGCAATGGTTAATGGTTAGTTGTCACACTATGGTTACTGACCAATAGCCATGGTGAAATTCAACCTTCACCTTCATAAGAGGGTTGGAAGAACCTAACTTACTGTCCTGCATGCGAATTCCCAATTAGAGTTGTGTTATCTAGGTCATTAAGTCAACGAATCACAGGGATACAATTACCAAGTTGTCCCTAAATTTGAGTGTCTTCCAGCAGTAATTAGCATAGTATTTATTTTTATTTTTATTTTTTTTCTTAAATCACAACCCCCTTCCCCCCTCCCCCCCTTTTTTTTAGAGATTTTAGTAATTGGTGCTTGAAATGATTGATAGTTAATCTATAGAGTCAAGCCCCATATTCCCTGTGGATTCGACCCTAACCTATGGTTAAGTTTATTACTGACTACGACTGCTTTGTTATTGGAGCGTGATTCTCATCACATGTCACCTACCATCGTAGTGGTCAAGGTATATACCCCTCAACATGGTAGATAGGCATAACACTCCCCATCAAAGTGGTCAAGGTATATACCCCTTAACATGGTAGATGGGCATAACACCCCCCCTCAAAGTGGTTGAGCATGACACCCCTAAACAAGGTGTGGTCAACTTGCAATGCTATAGATACTTTTCATGAAATCAATACATACATACAATCCCTTAATCATCATATAGTAATTTGATTCATTACTAATGCAATGGATAATCAATAGCACAAGAATCCTTGTCAAGACATTTTATCAAACAGTTGGTGGGTGTGCAATACTAGTTCAAAATCATACAATTGAAGAGTGAAATAATGTGAGAAAACATAATGTAAATCAACCCACCAACACTAGTTAAAACCCTCATATAAGATACCTTGAAATCCATCATCAAGTCTCATAATATGTCATAGTTTCATAGCCCAAAAAAAGCATAGTACCAATACACAACCATCTCATAGTATAAGCTTGAAATAGGGAGACATGTGTTTCCAATCAAAATTTCATAAAACCCCAATATTATTTATAATCATTATTCATTATAAGTAACACCCATAAATAATACATCTTGAAAACATGCAAGTTTCATAAAAAGGAAAGTTGGGCACCATAGGTGAAAGGATCCAATGGTTGAAACTCACATACCTTGAATTTGGGGAATTCCATGATGTAGTCTTGAATGAGAACTTGAAGCGTGATTGAAGTTCTTGATATCTGGATTTAAGCTTTCCACACTTCAATTTGGATGAAATATTTGATCAAGTGTTAAAGAGGGTTTTGAGTGATATAAAGTTGAAAAATGGCCAAATATATGTGAGCACAGGAGGGCATGGGGCCAAGAACCCAAGGCCCTTAGGTAGAAACACAAAATTAAAGAAGTCACAACACTGTTCTACGACAGGTCCACCTTGCCGAGCCATTGATGATGTTCATGCTCCACTAAGAAAGTGGTGGTTGTCAGCAATTAACCTAACAAAAGTTTAGGGTCGAAATTCAAAGGGAATACGGGGTTTGACTATGAGAATTCACTATTAATCATTTCAAGTATCTATAACTATAATCTATAAATATGGGGAGGGGGGTTTGTAATTCAAGAACAAAGTAAAATAATCACTACACTACAATGCAGGAAAACACTCAAGTTTAGGGACAACTTGAGAATTGTGTTCCCCATGGTTTATTTACTCATCTACCCTAGGTAACATAACTACAATTGGAGATTTGCATGCTAGACGGTAACTTAGGTTCTTCCATCTCTCTTATGAAGGTGAAGGTTAAATTTCACCATGGCGCTTGGTCGGCTACCATGGCGTGTGAACTAACTATTACCTATTGTCCCAATCAACCTTTCTTTCATCAAGTTTGGTTGATTAGATGAGAACACATCAATCAAATTCTATCATCTACTTCCCTTTTCCTATCCATCACTACCTTGGTCGGGATTGTGATAGTAGGCGAGATTTGGTATTAGCCACTACTAAACAACAATCAGAATGAAGGGAAATAGACAATACATGACAAAACCCCAATCATAGAAAATCAATAAACATAGGTTATCTCAAGTCAACTACCCATGGTTCCCACAACCCCAAGTTATGGGTGCTTAGCTACTCATGGCTAAGGACAAACCAACAAGAATGCAAATACAAAACATAGTTGAGGATTTTACCCAAAGTAGTGAAGAATGAAGACACCACCAATTGCAAACAAAAAGCTTGATAGAATGACAATGAGTACAAGGTAAGATTTGCAATCCCTAAAAGTGAGTTTTCCAAGAGAAAATGATAAACTAAGCTAAAACCTAAAATATTCTTGAGAGAATATTCAAAGGCTCTTTGAATATCTATAAAATTTCTGATCTGTGGAATCCTCTCAATAAAATCTAACTTAAAGTATTTATAGTAGTTACAAGTTTAACCCTAAAATATACATAGACAAGACAGTTGGCAGTTGATATGCCTCACAGGTATGACTCGTAGGGTTACCTACAAGTCATAATCGAGGTCTCATATCTGGTTCCTGGCATCTTGGAGTCAACTGGTATGACTCACTAGTACAAGTTGTTGCTTGGGCTATGACTTGTATACTCCTCTCGTAGTCTAGGCCTTCAGTTTTTAGTGTAATGTTTTTGCTCTCTGATTCCTGCTATGAGTCCACCTATATGAGTCACATAGGAATTACAACTCATAGGATGGCCTCGTAAGGTTGACCTCTACTTAGAAGATTTTTGACTTTTGGTCTCTATTTCTTGCTATGATAAAACCTTATGACTTGTAGCTTGGGCTACGACTCGTAGGTGAGCTTGTATGTTCTATGCTTTAGCAAAATCTGCAATTTTTCTCCAAAATCATGCCAACCTAACTTTTCTGCAAGAACAACAATAAAACACATAAAAACCATGAAATGTCGCATTAAGAACTCACAAAATCTCTTGTTTTAGGCATTAAAAGTG
>JAOTQJ010000072.1:5279396-5300533 GCA_025642045.1 Solanum sejunctum
CAACAATAAAACACATAAAAACCATGAAATGTCGCATTAAGAACTCACAAAATCTCTTGTTTTAGGCATTAAAAGTGCTTTATTTTGACAACACATCAACACCCTAACTTAGAATTGTTGCTTGTCATCAAGCGATGACTCAATTTACGCAGACAATGAGAAATACATAGCAACTACACAATGGCATATAAATCATTTAGTCTATTCAAGGCACCTAACTATCTTTTTCAAACCAGATTGCGAAGCTACTAAGCATAATAAAAACATGACGATGAATCTGACAATCGAACTATGATAAGCTAAGGATCACCTACCATCCACAATCACTAGTATAGCCATATGCTAATCAAGTAGTTCAAATTCCTTACAGAAATGATGTCCCTCTTACTTACTCAAAAATCATTTTGAATTCATGACTGAGGAAGCATTCTCACTCTCAAAAATGAAATTCATCCAAAATGATTAACACCATAGGCTTGCCTCTATACTAGTCTTTTGACTTGGTGACAAAGTGGATTTGGATAACTTTAGGACTTATGGACTAGTAACAAATGTTCAGGGGGATTTGGATGAAATTCACCCAAAATGACTAACAGCATAGGCTTGCCTCTTTACTCATCTTCCGGCTTGGTAACAAAGTGGATTTGGATAACTTTAGGACTTATGGACTTGTAACAAAGGTTCAGGGGGCTATCCTTAAACCATGTTTACCAACACTTTTGCTTTTACAACCCAACCATTATCACTTAATCCACCCTTATTCTTTTGTTTCATGCTTTTCCCAAGTGTTTTCTTTCTCTTTTCAGCTGTGCCTTATTTCTTAACTTATTTTTGCTAATTTTTCTCAATTCGAGGCACTGTTAGTCTCTTTTTCCTCCTCGTGTTCATGATTTTTCATCTCTTTATTTATTTCCCAACTAACTACCTTATTATTATTACTTTACCACAATAAGGGTCACCCTCAACATAGGCTTTTAGCCTGAGGTGAAGCACATAATATGTATTCCCCAAACCAGGGCCACAATTGTAGCCACCCTCAATTTAGGCTTTTAGCCTCAATCAACGTTCACATATTCAAGGATAGAACAGAGCCAATATCAAGGTATTTCATCAAACTGGGTTAAGCTAATAAGGTGTCAAAAAAGAATGAGTACATGAGAAACTCAAAAATTTGGAGCAAGGGATTCACTCACTCATTTGGTAGGTTATTTAGGCTAAAAGTGGATTTACTAAAAGAACAATGGCCTAAGATCCTTTCCAAATCAACCACATCACCAAACAAATTTTTGAGTAACAAGGCAAGTCATGAGTTGAGACAAGATGCATTAATACGGCAAAATAGGCTCATAACACATATGGCATTACACCCAGAATCAAGTATAAACTTACATGTCATGCTTCAAGCCTCAAATTACCTCCACATTATCAGAACAAACATTGTTAGATTCTCAAAATACATGAATGCATCAATAAGTACAATCTCAAGAATTTTAAGGGCACCTAATTTTTCAAATCATTCAGAAAACATTTAAAGACTATGTATATGCAAATAGATAATACTATTATGAATTTACACATTATCTACACTACCTAAACATGCCGATACAACAAAAAAAAATTAAATGTCCACAAGGAAAAAGAATCATGGCAAGAAAACCTTAGGCTCCAAAGTAGGGGAAGTTATGGACTCGAGGCTACTCAAACTTCACCTTAGTCCATAACTTCCCACACTCCATTAAAATAGAATACTTTGTACACAAAGCAAAAATACAAAGTAAGACGAAAATGATGAAAACATAAGCATAGATATATATACAATAAAAACCAACATTTTAAAAACTAATATCCAAAACAAAGGTAAAAACATCAGCCAACATAAAACATCCAAAACCAACATAATAAAAAGGTTGTCCAAAAATAGGAACAAAATATCCATATAGAAAAGATAAGAACTGGGGTCAAAAGGGTCAAACATCTTGGTGCATCAAGCATCGGTCTTTGGCTAGTCAGCAGGGTCCTAGATTACAACCTCCTTCTTAGTAATCCAGGTCACTGCTGCACGTGAGCTACCCTCTCTAAGTCAAGGCTATTGCTCCCTATCGCTCTGTATAGCTGCCAACAGTATTGACTCCTACACTACCTTCTCTGATATCAGATCCTCCTCTGGTGCTACTGGGTTATTAGCTTTGAGCCTCTTCTAGCTTAAATCTAGATCATCTGTCTCAAGGGGCCTCTTTCCATGAGCATGTGGGCAGTTAGCTAGCCAATCGAACACCTCATCATTCCTCGATGCCACTACAACTGGGGCTGCTAAAATCTGCAATAGGCCAACCTTAAACTTGGCCAACTCCTGTGTCATTGTGGTCATGTCAGTAGGACGAGCACCCTCAAATCTCCCTTGGACTCTTGCCTTGAAAGTGTCAACTCAGGCATCTACCGGCTCTAACTCTCTAATAAATAAATTCGCAGGCAAATGCCTTTATCCTCTCCTTTGCGTCCCTAATAATCTGGCTGACCCAAGGTCTGACCTGAGCTTCTAAAGCCTGTAGCCTAGATTCTGCTTTAGCCACCCTATGTAATAGTACCTAAAAAGTAACAACAAAGACAATATACTATAATGTTGATGCTGCTGGTGCTGGTGTATTGGAGGATGGTGTGGACTCAATCTCAACGGCTAGTGTAGGCTCTGTAGCTGCTGGAGTAGAATTGGTGGTTGTTGGAGTTGAAACTTGAGTCTGAGGCTCAACTAAGAATAGATCTAAGATGGCCAAAGGAGCTGTACAATATAGGGCCACCGACTTATCATCATCCTTTATTAAGCTAGGATCCATAGTGCATGTGGCCTCGACGTACTAGTCCAGGTGGGGGTCTGTAAGAGCATGTGATGCACTGCAAAGGTGTTTGTTTGAATGGCAGACTCGTAGATATGCTCAGAGATAATCCGGGCCTAATCTTTCTCATAACTAGCCAGAATGTTGGCTAATAACACAACTTGCTCTAAGGTGATCACATTATCTATGAAAGTTAGCTAAATATGCTAATAGATAATGGACCACTAAAACTTGGCTCGGAAAGAGAAGTAGGCCTTCATTATAGGATCTGCGTGGTTTGTAATCCATGTCAACTTGAAACCCTCCTCACAAATCTGGCTGGCAATCCACTGTAAAAGTTCTATCCTGGCCCCAAATCCTTCCTAGTCACTACTTTCCTCATCTTGTCAATGCGTCCATCATACTCTGTGGTAGACTGAGGCACTTTGTAAGTGGGCCTATATTGTATCCGTCGAATGGTTTCCTCTAAAATAGGAACTCTCTAACCCCAAATTAGAACCACCCATAACTCAGCTGCTCAATCAGCTTCTTGTTCTTCGGTAACCCTCGGTGGAGTATAGCAAGATAGGCTACATAAAACTCAATGACCACATAAGGAGCATACTTTCCAATTCGTAGTGTATTCCATAGTAGTCCACGTATGTCTGTCTCCTCATCTAATCCTAACATATTATCTAACTCTAAGTCGTTCAGTCTAGACTCCTTAGGAAATTGCTGCAATAGTTTGCTCTGTCCCTTGGCCTCTAACCCCTGGTCATATATCTCCTTCATCCCTAGGACACACCCTCTGTGGTCAGCTGGAGGCTTTGATTAGACATCTTCCTACTAGGATTGGGAGGTACTCTTTGACTCCGACTCTAACCCTGAGTGTGAATGGGTCATTTGTTGTAAGCTGCTCTCTAACTCATCTCCATTACCCTGTTGTTCCTCCTCTTCAAACAGGGTGGAACTGCTGACTTCCATTGGTGTCTGAGCTGTGTGTTCCTGGGTCTGAGGTATATTAGCTTCGGGTCTATTCTGACCCTATGAACTTCTAGAGACCCCTCGAATCTCTCAGCCTCAGAAGATTCATCAACTAATCTCTACTGGAATGACTGGATTGCTTGTTTATATTTTGAGGTATGATATCTATAAGGAACCCAAATAATATATGTGAGCATCAAAATATTTGAGCAAATGAATCACATAACACAGAACAAGACACAAAACTAATCTATGTATAGAGAAACACTGGTGTAGATGCAAGTCTACAGATACGAGGTGCAGTTATGACTTGTAGAGTGTGCAACTAGTCGTACACTAGCCTCATTGTATCAAGAATCTTAAAAAATAGCATTGTGAAGTCAGATATGACATAGAGTTATGACTCATAGGGGGACCTACTAGTCGTAGTCTGGCCAAGTAGCTCTTTCCAGAAACCATTTTTAAGAACTTAAATAGTTTATGAGACCCTTACTATAAGTCGTAGTAGGTACTATGATTCTTAGTAGGTACTACAAGTCATATATGGGTCTCGTATGAGGAAGATGAAGGAACTACAAGTGACTGGTGCTTGCAATAAATGATCACTACGACTCGTAGGGATGCCTCATAGCTGAAAAAAGAAGGCACAAGGAGTGCCTACCACTTTCCTATAAAAAGCATAAGCTAAACAAACACAATTTAAGATTTGTCAATTATTAGAGCAACACAACAAATTTGACGTATCAATGGCCGCACAATGACATCAGAAAGAAAAAATAGATTTTCCCTAAATATCAAAGTCAGTTCCATATTACATTAATCAAAACCAAGGGCAATTTCATATCCAAACTCGTAATTTTATCAACAAAACATTCCATTGAAATGCAAAGGCAATTCAACCATATCCAATCAAGTGCAACAAGCTATGGCCTATAAAACACACCCACACTTGTAACTTTCAATTCCGAAGACAATTTCCATAATTGTCGAGCAACAATTAAGAACTACATTCTATGGACCAATAATTTTCTCAGTTATAACCACCCACTAAAGAACTTCAAATAGGGTTTGATTCATAGCAGAATCTTTTAAAATATACAAACCCTAGGTTTTATATCTAGGTCTACACATCACCACATGGGCATGAATATTCATGGTTAAAACAAGCATATATCATACCAAGAATAAGCTCACCATAATAGTGCGCTAAATTTACCCACGAAGCTTACCAATTTATAGAAGAATTTAACCAGAAAAGGAGACCAAAAAATATGCAAAAATCCTTAAAAATAGTATCATTGCTGGAATTCTTACCGGAAAATAATGTGGATAGTGAAAATTTTTATCAACAAAGTGTAAGAAGGAGAAAGATTGGGAATTCCCATCGGTCTTAGCGTTTTAGAAATGAAAATAGGGTCAAATTTTATTTTGACCCCCTTTTATAACAAACCAGGTTGCCCTTTAAAAAGTTGTAGATCAGGGCTACGAGACCCTTACTATAAGTCGTAGGGTATCCTACGACTTGTAGATCCTAGTCTCTTAGTAGACCAACACTTATGAAAATTTAGAATCCATACTTGGGCATTATGAACTCCACTTACGACTCGTAAAAGAACCTATGAATCATAAGGTTGGCTTATTGTGTGTGCTGACTTTTGATACTCATTGTTTCCCTCTACGAGACATGACTATGAGTCATAGTGGTGACTACAACTCGTAGGCTTGATCGTAAAGGCTGCTCTAAGTGCCAATTTTCCACATCTTCAGTTCTTTAATTTTCACCAGCAGACTAAGTCTCAAAACACAATTATCTTCAAAATATTACAAATGCACCAATGTCTTGGAACTTCAAACAAACAAACACCCTACTACCTAAAAATTCCAATCACAAAACACACTTAAAACAAACTAACAAATATAAAAAAAATGCTTTTGTTGCCTCCTAAGAAGTGCGTTGTTTAATATCATATCTCGACTTTGCTATCATCCTTCATCAACAATCATCAAGGGTCCACACCTCACTCTTCAATTCATCCTGGTGTTTCCTTCACTAGCAGATATCAAACACTACTTCTGCATCATTGACCTTAAATTGAAGTGGACCCAAATCCATATCCACAGGACCTTCCCTATTGACCAAAAAGGGTCTTTCCAAAATAATAGACACCTCAAAATCAACCTCACAATTAAGGATCACAAAATCCACAGGAAAGATAAATTTATCGACTTTAATAAGCACATCAAGAAGCATTCCCTTTGACTTTTTGATGGTTCGATCCTCCATTAGCAATCACATTTTTGTTGGGGTGGGAGTGCCAATCTAATGCTTTTTGAATACGGGAAGAGGCATTAGATTGATACTCGTTCCTAAATTGCACAATGCTCTTATGAATTCAATATCACCAATGGTGCAAGGGATGGTGAATGCATCGGGGTCCTCTTGTTTTTGAACAAGGCATTTGGTCATGATCGCACTATATTGTTGGAGCTCCGGTGAGAACACTTGGCTCAAAGTGCATTTTTTATCACCATATCCTTCATATACTTGGCATACCCGGGCATCTTCTCCAAAGCTTCTAGAAGGGGAATGTTGATGCATAGTTGCTTTAACATCAAGAGGAAGTGTTTGAATTTAGCCTCCTCTTCCTTTTTCTTAACCCTTTGAGGGAAAGGAGAAGAAGGCCTTGGAATTGACTTCAATTTTTCATGCTCTCTTAGCTCTTTTGTTTGCATCCCAACAATCTCCAGACCTTCTCTTTCACCACCAAGAACCTTCTAATCAACTTCATCTACCATTACCGGCATAGGGGGATCTATGCTGATTTTGCCATTCTAAGTCATGACTAGCATTCAATGCCCTTGATTTTTAGGATTTTAAACTGTATTGCTTGGTAAGGTGCCCTTTTGGTATTGGTTCAATTGCAAAAAAGCTTGCCCAAATTATTGTTCTAGTTGCATGATCACCACCGAGTGAGACTCTATTTTTTGGTTAATACTTGAAATATCTGCTTTCATTCCCTTCAAGGTCTCATCCTGGTGGTCAGCTCTCTTTAACAGTTTGTCAGACATCTCTTCAATCCTAGAAGTGCTTGGCACAACATCACGGTTATGGGGTGGCATATAGGGACCATTCCTATAACCATCTCTTCTACCCCATTCGGCATCTGACACCCTCTCTCTTTCATAGTAACAACCTCGACTATCTCTATAAGCACTATCACGATTGTAGTTCCGACCTTGATTCCCAGAACTTGAATTTAATAGTGCAAATTGGAACCTTGAGGATTATTCCGGAAACCCACTGCTTGATTTCTAAAACTCAAGCATCTTCATCAAAGAATAAATCTTCATAGATGGGAGCCTTAGGAGGTTGGTGAGTGACCGCTTTGACACTTGCTTAGTTTTGCTTCAAGACCAAGTCCATACTTGTGCGAAGTTGAGGAAGTTGCTCCATGATATCTTCATTGACCTTTCCTTGCTCAATGTTGGTGTTGACGCATAAGAAGTCTTCATTGCACCTCGCTCTTGTTGACCCCATGTTCTATTGGTTTTAACCACTTGCTCCATCCTTGCGGCTATCAATGCAAAAGGATGGTAAAGAAATAAGCCTCCCATGATTATGTCAGTGCAAGCTTGACTATTCTCATGAAGTGCCCGATAGAAAATCTCAACCAAGGCATCATCAACAAACTTGTGATCGAGTACTATCCTCAAGCACTTGGTAAATCTCTCCCATATTGTGCTAATAAAGTTACCCAGCAATTGCTCAAAGTTATTTCTTTGATCCTTGAGCTTCAGCTTCTTAGATCTTGAGAAATATCTTTCAAGAAATACTCTTTGAAGATCTACCCAACTTGTTATTATACTCGGAGGAAGCACAGATAACCACACAACTACATTCCCAATCAGTGATAATGGAAACACTCACAAACCAACAATATCAAGAGAAAGATTTTGTGTCCCCATGACACTCTTGCAAACAAACACCATATTATGGAGATGATAATAGGGATCCTCTGAAGGTAGCCCTATATATAGCCTATGGTTTTGGAGCATTTGAAGTAATCAACTCGACACCGAGAACTTAGCGTCCACCGATAATAGAGGTAGCACTATAGCACCAGTAACGTCCATGGACATAGGGATTAAGCAATATTGGTTCCATCCATAGCATTTTCAATGAAGTCCCTAAGTTGTGGCTTGTTATCCCTTGGTGGTAGATTCTACTCTCTCCCCATATCATCATTTATGTTCATTTCTTTCTCAACCGTTATATCCTCATTCACTTGAGCCATTCTTCTTAAGTACTGGTGGATCTCCAAATAGATCAGAGCTAAGGGATTGCCTTGGCTCCTTATGTTGTTCATACAATCAAGCACACCCTTCAATTAAAATCAAACAACAAAAATAAAAAGTAAGAGTAAAATATTGGACACTCTAGAAATAGACACTAGAACTAACTAATAGTGAAATCAAGTCAAAACCTAGTCATATTCCCCAGTAATAACACCATAATTTTTGATGATGTTCATGCTCCAATAAGAAAGTAGTCGCTGTCAACAATTAACCTAACAAAAGTTTGGGGTCGATTCATAGGGAATACAGGGTTTGACTACGAGAATTCACTAGTAATCATTCCAAGTAGTAAAATCTCTAAATGGGGGTAGGGGTTCATAATTCATGAACAAAGTAAAATAAACCCTACATTACAATATAGCCAAGATACTCAATATTAGGGACAACTTGGGAATAGTGTTCCTTATGGTTCGTTGAGTCAATTACCTAGGCAACATAACTACAATAGGAGATTCTCAAGTAGGATGGTAACTTAGGTTCTTCCAACCCTCTTGTAAAGGTAAGGTCGAATTTCACCATGGCGCTTGGTCGGCTACCATGGTATGCCAACTAACCAGTACCTATTGTCCCAGTCAACTTCTACTTGATCAGGTTTGGTTGATTAGACTAGAACACATCAATCAAATCCTGTCAACTACTTTCGTTTTTGTATTTGTCACTACTTTGGTCGAAATTGTGATGGTAGCTGGGATTTGGTGTTAGCCACCACCAAACAACAATCATAATGAAGGGAACTAGACAATACATGCTGAAGCCCAATAATAGAAATGCAATAAACCTAGGTTATCTCAAGTCAACTACCTATGATTCCCACAACCCCAATTTGTGGGTGTTTAGCTACTCATGGATAAGGCAAAATCAACAAGAATGAAAATACAAAACATAGTTGAGGATTTTACCCAAAGCAATGAAGAGTGAAGGTACGACCAATTGCTAACCAAAAGTATGAGAGATTGACAATGAGTACAAGGCAATATTTGCAATCCCCAAAAGTGAGTTTTCCAAGAGAAAATGATAAACTAATCCAAAATCCTAAAATATTCTTGAGAGAATATTCAAAAGCTCTTTCAATATCTACAAAATTACTGATCTGTGGAATCCTCTCAATAAAATCTAACTTGAAGTATTTATAGTAGTTATAAGTTTTACCCTAAAAATTACACATGAAAGATAGCTGGTAGCTAGTACGCCTCATAGGTACGAATCATAGTGTGACCTACGAATTGTAATTGGGGTCTCGTATCAAGTTTTTGGCATCTTGGACTCAACTGGTACAACCCACTAGTATGAGTCATTGCTTGGGCTATGACTTGTATTCTCCTCTCGTAGTTTAGGCCTTTAGGTTTTAGTCTAAATTTTTGGCTCTCTAATTCCTGCTATGAGTCCACCTTTATGAGTCATAGTGGGACTTACGACTCGTAGGATGTCCTCATAGGGTTAACCACCGCTTAGTAGATTTCTGACTTTTGATCTTTTTTTCTTGCTATGATAACACCTTTTGGCTCGTAGTTTTGGATATGACTCATAGGTGAGCTTATATGTCCAATGCTTCAGCAAAATCTATAATTTTTCTCCAAAATCATGCCAACCTAGCTTTTCTACAAGAATAACACAAAAACACATAAAAACCATAAAAAGTCGCATTAAGAACTCATAAAATCCCTTATTTTAGGCATCAAAAGTATTGTATTTTGACAGCACATCATCCATCATAGACAGTCATTGGAAATTGAAAAGTTGACAAAAATGCAATTTTGCTACGGATTTTCTAAAATAGGGTTTATACCCACCTCCTACTAAATTTTTCCCCCTTATCAAGAATATGAAGTCAAATTTTGATATCATGCATGAATTTTGATATATATGGAAATTATGATTTTTGCATTTTCGAGGCATATTTTTCAAGCACTTTTAGGGAATTTCAATACCTCCCCCTTGTGAACATTCTTCTCGGAATGTCAAAGAAGCATATATAAGAGAAGTAATCATGAATATCACTTAGATATCTTTTTCGAAAATATCAACATAAGGGTTGAAGCTTAAGACTTGAAATCATGTAAGGTAACTTAAATTAGTACCTTAGGCTTGAGTACAGTGGAAAAGATATGGATATCACTTTTGTATGTCTGCCTCGGCTTCCGATGTGGAACTTTTGACTTTTTGGTTCCTCAAAAGGACCGTAACGAAAGCTACATTGTTGTTCCTTAGCTCTTCACTTGCCTATCCAAGATTTCTATTAGAACCTCTTCATAAGTCAATTTACCTTCCACCATATCTATAACATCCAAAGGTACAATGGTACTTAGGTCACCCACACACTTTCTCAACATAGACACATGGAAAATTGGGTTAGCTGTGTTCATTTCCATGGGCAACTCCAATGCATAGGCCACTTTACCAATCCTCCTCAACACCCTATAATGACCCACAAACCCTGGGATCAATTTACCCTTCTTGCCAAATAGAACTACACCTTTCATGTGTGAGACCTTCAAATAGACCCAATCACCAACTATAAATTCAAGACCCCTTCTCCTAACAACGGAATAGGACTTTTGTCAACTGTAGGTTGTTTTCAACCTCTCCCTTATAAACCTCACCTTCTCTAAGGGTTAAATGACTAACTTTGGACCCAACAATTCCATCCCCCTACCTCAAACCATCGGACCATGGATCTACAACGTCTACCATAGAGAGCCTCAAAAGGATCCATACCAATGCTCGAATGATAACTATTATTGTAAGCAAATTCCATGTGTGGAACATGGTCATCTAACTACCCTTAAACCCTAAAACAAATATCTAAACATATCCTCAAGCATTTGGATAGTTCTTTCAGCTTGGCCATCCATTTGAAGGTGAAAGACCATGCTAAGCTTAACCTTGGTACAAAGATCTCTTTGGAAGGACCTCCAAAAGTGAGAAGTGAATTGAGAACTACAATCCGATATGATACACAAAGGCACCCCATGCAATCTAACCAATTCATGAATATCCAACTTAGTGTCATCTTCGGCACCATACATAGTCTTGATCGGTAGGAAATGATCCAACTTTGTCATTCTATAGATCACAACCCAAATGGAATAAAAATGCTTTATAGTCTTAGGAAATGCAACACAAAGTCCATGTTAATTTCCTCCAACTTTCAAGTAGGAATCTCTATATATTAGGCTAGGCCACCCGACCTTTGATGCGGCTTTAACTTGTTAGAAATTATGACAACAGAATACAAACTTAGAATAGAATAGGAAGAATTATGAGCCTCATCTAAAATCTTCTTTCTCAAGTCATCTAAACTAGGCACACACAATCTACATTGGTACCTAAAGGCATCTCCCCCTTTGGAGAAAACCTCTACCTTAACATCTCTCACCAAGGCCTTCAACTCTAGCAAGGCAGGGTCAAGATCTTGTTTTGCCTTTACCTCCACAATTAATAAAGTTTAGAACCATCAACATCTACTACACCACAATTGTCAACCTTCTCCAACCTAACTACTAATCTAGGAAATTGATGAACATCTCTAGTCACCTCTTTTCCACCATCACCAATATGTCCTAGGTTATCAATAGACACCCTTAGTTAGAGAATCAGCCACAACATTAGCTTTACCGGGGTTATAATGCACACTCATATCATAATCTTTTAGGAGATCTAACTATCTTCTTTGTCTCAAGTTGAGATCCTTTTAGATGAACACATATTGGAGACTCTTATGATCGGTAAATATATCAACATGAACCCCATACTAATAATGATGCCAAATTTTTAAAGCAAATATCACGACGACCAATTAAAGATCATGGGTAGGATAATTCTTTTCAGGAACCTTAAGTTATCTAAAGGCATATACTGTCACCTTACAATTTTGCATCAAAACACAACCAAAACCAATTCTTGAGGCATCATAATACACAACAAACCCTTCCAACCCTTCCGATAGAGACAAGATAGGAGAAAAGACATGCTTATCTTTTGAAGTTTTGAAACTCTTCTCACATTTATCGATCCACAGAAATTTTGCCTTCTTTTGGGTCAACTTAGCTATAGGAGAAGCAATATAGGAGAGCCCATTCAGAAACCATTGGTAATAACCCGCCAAACCCAAGAAACTTCTAATATTCAATGGGGTGAAAGGTCTAGGCCAATTTCTCATCACCTCCATCTTCTTAGGATACACCTAAATACCATCCCTGACACCATATGCCCTAGGAAGGTAACCTCTTTCAACCAAAACTCACATTTCTCAGATTGTGCATACAAACTCTCCTCTCCCAAGATTTGTAATACCACTCTAGAGTGATTTACATGCTCCTGCTCACTATGGAAATAAATTAAGATATCATCAACAAAATTAACGACAAACACATCAAGGTTGGGTTTAAAGACCTTATTCACAAGATCCATGAAGATAGACGGAGTATTAGTCAACCCAATAGACATAACCACAAACTCAAAGTGCCCATAGCTAGTTTGGAAGGTCATGCTGGGAATGTCAAACTCCATTACCTTCACTTGATGACACCCGGACCAAAGATCAATATAAGAAGTGACTAGCCCTTTAATTTTGTCAAAAAGATCATCAATCGTTGTTAAAGTATACTTCAAGAAATTACCCCTAAAACATTCCTGAAAATGCTCCTCGAAAGTGCCCAGAATCATAATTTCCATGTATCTCAAAATTCATGCATGATATCAAAAATCCGACTTTATATTCTTGTTCAGGAGGTAAAATTGAGTGGAAAATGGGTCTAACCCTAATATAAGAGCAACCATAGCAAAATTTCAAAATTACAAAAATGCAATTTTCAAAGACGATCCGCGCCCCTGGCGCAACATGCCAAGGGTGTGCTACAATGTATTTTGTGCACTATTTTTCTTGTCTGGATCAAGGCCTTTGGGTATTGGGCCTAAGTGTTCCAATACATGAAAATGCCTATACTTAGCCTTATTTCACCCTCGTATCATTCAAGACATTCCCAAATATTCTCTCAAACACTTAGACAAATTTCATCTCCTAGTTTCAAGTCCCAAAACTCATCCTGATCTCAAGGTTCTTATTCAAGCTTCAAGTCTCCATCTCTAATCTTCTTCAAGGATTCTCCAAAGTCAAGGTGTGTGGGTTTCCTTCATGGGTTCCTTTCACCCATGATACCCAAGATCACTTTTGTCTAAGATTACATGATTTAAAGTTTATTTACTCATGGGTCTTATCTATTATGAATTTCACTACATATTATGTTGGGGGTTTATGAAATTATGGTTGTTTTAGCTTGTTTTGAGGTTTGAATCTAAGATCTATTGTGAGATTAGATAAAAGGGTTAGGTGTGAATAGTTTGAGGGTGTTACCAAGTATCTATTGATGGTTTTACATTTAATTTTCTCACATGATTTCACTCTTGAATTGCATGGTTTCACACTAGCACTACACACTCGCCAAGTTTTTGATAAAATACTTGGCTTAAGGAATTGAAGGTCTAATGCATATCTTATAAGTCAAATGACTATATGATGATGATAGAAATATATGTATATGATATAACCTCTATAGTGTTGGGAATTGACCAAACCTTACTCGGAGGGGGTCAGGGACGGGGGTTGTAGGCTTAGGTAACCATGTTGAGGGTTTTGTACATCGATATCCTCGCTTAGGAAGTGGTAGACCTATGTAACCATGCCGAGGGGTTTGTACCTTGATAACCACATTGGGGGTTTTGTGCTCCATCAACCATGTTGGGGGGTTTGTACCTCATCAACCATGTCAAGGGGTTTGAACCTTGATCATCAACCTATTGAGGGGTTCATTCCTCATTCGCCCCTCCAAAGGGGTGGTAGGCCTTGGATATGCACTAATAATGGTCTCTCCTTCACATGTATTATGTTCTATATAAGCATGGTTTTATTTCAAGCATCATTCATTCATACATACCATATTGTTATATGCTTACCCATTGCCAATATTATGCATTTTGTTTATGATGCCTATCTCTTATTACATTGCATCCTACATACTTAGTACATTTAAGCTTACTAATGCATACTCTATGGTTACATGATGTCACTATGTAGTAACTGAAGCCCCACTTGATCATGCTCCTCTACATGGCTAGTACGACTTCTCTTAAGCTCTTTGGTGAGTCCTCCATTGTGGGGACGATGTTTATGATCTCATACTATGTTTTGAAACTATCTTCTTTTATGTATATGTTGACTATGAGGGTGTGCCTGGTAGCTTATCTTGGCCCCCGCTAAGTATCAAAGTTTTAGAGGTGTTGTTGTACATGATTGTATTATGCTATGAGCTTTGACTCTTTCTTGACCCTTGATGTTTATGATATGGAAGTTATCCCTAAGCCCTGTTGTCTCTATTTACTATCTCTTGTTGTATTTTATTGCTTTCGCGACCATAGATGTGTAATGATATGTTAATAGGCTTGCTTGGGATCCCTTCGAGTTCCTCATGCATCGTGTTACATCTAGAACCTAGGCTTGTGTCATGATAAAGTTAGTATTAGAGAAAATGTTTGTTAGGTCCTTGGTGTCCAACACACTGCGTCGATTAGCATCTTGTTCATAGTTTTGTTATGCACCACAACTATGAGCTTCAGGATTTGAGGCATTTAGGAAATATGTCCCTTCTTCTTACTCTATGTAATGCTATAGGAGTTGAGGTAAGGTTTTTCTCCTAACAATCGCCCTTTTCTATGCTAGATTATGCCTAGCATAAGAGGTAGAAGAGCCCGTACACCCGAGGAACCATCAACTCATGGAGAATTCGGGTTGATCTCACTTTGCATGCATAAGTTGGGCCTAATCAAGAAAATAAAGGGGCCCAAGCCCCTCATGCTCCTACACCGACATCTGGGGTGAGAGATTTCTTGAGGATAAATCCCCTAGAATTCTATGGCACAAAGGTGAATGCAGACCCTCAAGAATTCATTGATGAGGTTTACAAGATTTTTGGAATCATGGGTATGAGGTCAGAGGATAAGGTTGAGTTGGTGACCTACCAACTCTAAGGGGTAGCACAACTATGGTAAAATCAATGGAAAGAGGAGAAGGGGGTCAATAATGAGGTACTTTGGAGGAGTTTAAGTTGGCTTTTCGTAACCGATTCTTTCCTATTGATCTTTAGGAAGCCAAATTGGTGGAATTTATGAATTTGAGATAAGGATCTATGAGTGTGAGGGAGTATTCACTCAAGTTCTACAAACTTTCAAAATATGCCCCACACTTAGTGGCCGACTCAAGGTCTTGGATGAATAAATTTATGATGGGTGTTTTCGACTTGGTGAGTGAGGAGTGACAGTCTGCTATGTTGATTAGTGATATGGATTTTTCTCATTTGATGACCTATTCTAAACAAATAGAGGAGGAACAGTTGAGGAAGAGAAGGGGTCATGAGGCCAAGAGGGCCCGTTTTGAGGGAAAGTTCCATAGTCAAAAGGGTGGCCGGTTCTATCAAGGCCAAGGGTCTTCTCATAAATTTTAGAAGATGGTTGCATTTGATTTTCCAAGGGCTTAAGGTGTTGGGTTCCTAATGGTGGGTGTCCGCAATGTGGTAAGGGTCATAGTGGCCCATGCCTAAGGGATACTAAGGTTTGTTATAATTGTGGAGAAGTTGGGTTTAACATGTTGGAGTGTACTAAAAATCACAAGAAGGGTAAGGAGGTTTGTCCACAAGGTGCTAATGTGGTTCCTTTAGGGAGAGGTGGTCGATAAGACGGGGTCCTAAGACACAATCAATTTTAATGTTTACATAGGAGGCAAGGGGTTGATGAGTTGCCCAACGTTGTTATCAGTACGTTAAAATTCTTTGACTTGATGTTTATGTATTGATTGATCCATGTGCCACTCTTTATTTTGTTACCCCCTTTGTTGCCAAAAAGTTCCATGTTGAGGCCGAATTGTTTTGTGAGTCAAATGAGGTGTCTACTCCTATGGTGTTATCCCATTTGCATCTTGCATAAAATATTGCCTTGTGATCTTATTGAGCTGGGTATGATTTATTTTGATGTCATTCTTAGGATTGATTGCATGCATACTATGCCTCTATTGATTGTATAAACCGTAGGATCAAATTCCAATTCCCAAATGAACCTATCCTTGAGTGGGAGAGTCATGATATAATGGACAAGGGTAGGTTTATCTCTTGCATTAAAGCTTGTAAGTTGATTTCTAAGCGGTGTCTTTACCAACTTATGTGGGTAAGGGATATAGAGTCCAAAGCCCTTCCCATAGAGTCGATTCTGATTGAAAATGAGTTCCTTGATGTCTTCTCAAATGACCTCCCTGGTGTTCCTCCGAAAAGGGAGATAGATTTTGGTATAAAACTCCTCCCCAATACTCTTCCCATTTCTATTTGCCCTTACCTTATGGCCTCGATAGAGTTAAAGTAGTCGAAGGAGCAATTGAGGGATTTGTTGGAGAAAAGTTTTATTAGGCCTAGACAATCACCTTGGGGTGCACAAATATTATTTATGAAGAAGAATTATGGGTCTCTTACAATGTGTATTGACTATCGGCAACTTAATAAGGTCAGCATCAAGAATAGGTATCCTCTCCCAGGGATTGATGATTTGTTTGACCAATTGCAAGGGGATAGCCACTTCTCTAAGATTGATCTTCGATACAGGTATCGTTAATTGAAGGTGAGGGAGTGTGATATACCTAAGATGGCCTTTTGGACTAGGTATGGGGATTTTGAGTTAGTTGGGATGTCATTTAGGTTGACCAATACACCGACTATCTTCATGGATCTTATGACGAGGGTCTTCAAACCCTAGCTTGATTTTGGTGTGGTTTTCATTGATGATATTTTGAATTATTCACATAGTGAAGAGGAGCATATAGGTCAATTGTGGATAGTGTTGCAAAGATTGAGGGAAGGGAAAGAGTATTCTAAAAATAAGAAGTCTGGATTTTTGTTGAAAGAAGTTGTTTTCCTAGGTTATGTGGTGTTAGGGGGTTGTATTAAGGTGGATACTAAAAAGATGAATCTGATTATAAATTAGCCTAGACCATTGACCCCATCGGATATTAGGAGCTTCTTAGGCTTAGCGGGTTACTATCAGAGATTTGTAAATGGGTTGTCTTCTATTTCTTCTCCCATGACAAAATTGAACCAAAAAAAGCTAATTTTATGTGGATGAGTGTAAAAAGAGCTTCCATACCTTGAAGGATAAGCTTGTGTCCGCTACTGTATTATCACTATCGAAAGGTCTTGAGGGGTTTGTTGTGTATAATGATGCTTCTCGAGTTTGTTTGAGTTTTGTTCTTACGCAAAATTGTAAGGTCATAGCCTATGCTTCGATGCAACTCAAAGTGCATGAAAGGAACTATCCTACCCATGATCTTGAGCTAGCTGCCGTGTTATTTGCATTAAAGATATTTCATTATTATTTGTATGGGGTGCAGGTTGATGTGTTCACCAATCATAATAGCCTCCAATATGTCTTCACCCAAAAAGATCTTAACTTGAGGAAAAGAAGGTGGTTAGAACTTCTTAAGGATTATGAGATGAGTGTGCATTATCATCGCGGTAAGGCTAATGTTGTGGCGGATGCTTTAATTAGGTTGTACAAGGGTATCCTAGCTCATGTTGATGATAGGGGCAAAGGGGTGGCTAGGGTGGTCCATCAGTTGGCTAGATTTGGGGGTTAGGGTGGAAGAAGTTCATACTTGGGGGTGTTGTTGTTGTTGATGGTTTTAAATCTTCATTGATTGTGGAGTGAAAGCTAAGCAAGATCTTGACCTCGCTTTGTTTGAATTGAAAGCATTGGTAAAAAAAGAGTAAGGTGGAGGTTTTTTCCAAAGGGAAGAGTAGCTTGTGTGTACCTTATGTTGATAGCTTAAAGGAAAAGATTCTTGATTAGGCTCATAGTTCTTCTTACTCTAGTCACCCCTTTCTACTAAGATGTATAGGGATTTAAGAGAGGTATATTGGTGGGGAGGCATGAAAAAGGACATTGCCAAATTTGTATCCGGTTCACCAAAGGCCGAGGCGGCCTAACCTAGGACATAGAGATTCCTACTAGGAAGTGGAAAGAGATTAATATGCATTTTGTGGTTGGGTTGCCTAAGACTAGAAAGGGTTTGGATTTCCATATGGTTTGTGGTTGAAAAAATGACGAAATCGGCTCACTTTCTACCAGTTAAGACTACATATAGGGCTGAAGATTATGCTATGTTGTACATTTATGACTTTGTGAGGTTGTATGGGGTTCCTTTGTTCATCATATCATATCATGGTGGACAATTTAGTTCACACTTTTATAGGCCCTTCCAAAGAGGTCGTGGAACCAAGGTAAACCTTAGTACGACCTTTCACCCTCAAACGGATGGCCAAGACAAATGAACTATCCAAACACTTAAGGACATGCTTAGGGCTTGTGTGTTGGAGCTTAAGGGTAGTTGGGATGATCATCTTCCATTTATTGAGTTTGCATATAATAATAGATATCATTGTAGTATTGGTATGACTCCTTTTAAGGCTCTCTATGTAGACGTAATAGATCACCAGCCAACTGATTTAAGGTTGGAGAGGTGGCTTTATTGGGTCTGGATCTAGTATGAATACTATGGAGAAGGTAAGGATGATTATAGAAAGGTTAAAAATAGCCCAAAATTGGCAAAAATCTTATGCCAATGTGAGGACAAGTGATCTTGAATTCAAGGTTAGTGATTGGGTTTATTTGAAGGTGTCAGTCATGAAGGGTTTGGTCCATTTGTGTAATAAGGGCAAGCTAAGCCCTAGATATATTGGTCCTTATAGGGTGATGAGAAGCATTTGTAAGGTGGCCTACGAGTTGGATTTGCCTAGAGAAATGAAATTGGTTCATCTGGTCTTTCAAGTGTCCATGTTGAGGAAGTGTTTGGGTGACCCTAATGCTATTGTGCCTCTTGATGTTGTGGGGGTAGTTGAAGACAACTTGACATATGAAGAAGTTTCAGTAGAGATCTTAGATAGACAAGTGAAGAGGTTGAGGAATAAGGATGTTGATTCAATTAAGGTCCTTTGGAGAAACCAATAAGTCGAAAGTGCTACTTGGGAGGCTGAAGTAGATATGCAAAAGCGACACCCTTACTCTTTTCCATCCTACTCAAGCTTAAGGTACTAATTCTAAGTCTTCTATGTGATTTCATATCACATATTCTAGCCCCTAACTCATTTGCGTGAATTCATGTTTATGTTGTCAAGGTTCATGGTGATTTTACACTTATATTGAGATTTTGAAAATGACGTTTTAAGTGTGTTTATGCATTCTTGTTGGGACCGATCTCTTTAGGACTACTCTTCTCATATATATCTCTTTGACATTCAGGAACGAACATTCCCACGGGGGAGATATTGTAACAACCCTAAAAATTGCTTGAAAATATGCCTCAAAAGTGCCTGAAATCATAATTTCCATATATCTTAAAATCCATGCATAATATCTAAAATTCGACTTCATATTCTTGTTCAGGGGGTCAAATTGAGTGAAAAATTGGTCTAACCTCAATATAAGAGCAACAATAGCAAAATTTAAAAATCGTAAAAATGTGATTTCTAGAGATGATTCGCACCCCTGGTGCAACATGCCAAAGGCACGCTACAATGTACTTTGTGCACTATTTTTCTTGTCTGGACCAACGCATTTGGGTCTTCGGCCTAAGTGTTCCCATGCGTGAAAATGCTTACACCTAGCCTTATTTCAGCCTCATATCAGTCAAGACATTTCCAAATACTCTCTCAAATACTTAGATAATATTTCATCTGTAAGACCCTAAAAAGTGCCCGAAAATGTGCCTTGGATGTGCTTAGAATTGTAATTTCCATTTGTATCAAAATCCATGTGTGATATCGAAATTTCAAATTCATATTGTTGTTCAAGTGGTCATTTTGAGTGGAAAATGGGTTTTAATCCTGATTTAAGAGCAAACGATTAGCAATTTTGATTTTTCAAAAGTGCAATTTCCAGTGGGGTTTACGTGTCCTTTCCACGATGCACACTAATGTGAAAATTGGCGCAGATTTTTGACTTCAGTCCAAGACTTTTAAATCTTGGGCCTAAGTGTTCCCAAAGATGAAAATACCTATACCTATCCATTTTTCACCCTCATATGATTCTAAACATTCCCCAATACTCATTCAACCACTTAGCCAAATATTTTACTCCTAAACTCAAGTCTCAAAACACTTTACGAATCTTATGGATTGTACTCTAGCTTCAAATATCCATCTCCAATCTTTATCAAGTTCATCTCCAAAGCTAAGATATGTGGGTTTCTTTCACCCATGATTCCCAAGCTTCCTTTTACTTAAATTTGCATGTTCTAAAGATGATTTGCTCATGGGTCTTATTTTTCATGAAAATCACTGCACATTATGTTGGGGTTTATGAAATTATGACTATTTTAATATGTTTTGGGCTATAAATCTAAGATCTAATGTGAGAATTAATGATGAATTTTGAGGTATATTGCTTGAGGGTGTTACCAATTATCTATTGAAGGTTTTAGATTGAATTTTCTAGCATGATTTCACTCTTGAATTGTACGATTTTACACTAGCACAACATACACTCTAAGTGTTTGATAAAATGCTCGGTTATGGTTTCTTGAGGAATGAAAGGTCTAATGTATGTCTTATGAGTTGAATAACTATAAAATGATGAAATGATGATGAAATGAATATAT
The DNA here is from genome assembly GCA_025642045.1 of Solanum sejunctum. Classification (NCBI taxonomy): domain Eukaryota; kingdom Viridiplantae; phylum Streptophyta; class Magnoliopsida; order Solanales; family Solanaceae; genus Solanum; species Solanum sejunctum. Next base: position 5,300,232 of record JAOTQJ010000072.1, read on the forward strand.
GTATATGCTATTCTCTATATAGTGTTAGAATGTGACCATGACCTACTTGGGGGTTGCATGCCGGGTAACCTTGTCAATAGGTTCGTACCTTGATAACATATCGGGGGTTTTGTACTCGGGCAACACGGGTGGTAGGGTGAGAATATCTATCAACCTTATAGGGGTTTTTAACTTATCAACCTATTGGGGGTTCTATACTCCAACGCCATGAGTGGTAGGGTGTGACGACTTCATATTCTTGTTCAGGGGGTCAAATTGAGTGAAAAATTGGTCTAACCTCAATATAAGAGCAACAATAGCAA